>NW_019168381.1:16268536-16334592 GCF_002303985.1 Durio zibethinus | reverse complement strand
AATCAGTGCCATCAAGAATAATATCAAAAGTCAAGGCCTGAATAGTAAACAACGACTCAATCCCCTTTGACTTCAGCTTCTCTCTAAGCGCTTCCGAAATCCGAAACCTTGAAATCGCATTCGGATCCTCACTTTTCCCTTCATCTTCCTCTTCCTCTTCCTCAACCTTGGCTTTCTTTTTCTTCTTCTTCTCCTTCACATCCACAGGTTCAACAAGCTCCGAGCTCGTCTCGCTCCTCTCCTCCTCTTCCAACTGGAGTTCGGACGCCTTTCGCTTCTTCTTACTCTTCTTCACCTCCAAATCATTTTCCTCTTCTTTAACCTTGGGTTCCTTTAGCTTCTTCATCTTCTTCTCGGTTTCTGGAGTTTCGATAGCAATCTTCTTCTTCATCTTTTTCTCTTCTTTCTTCTCTTTGAGATCAGATAAGGCTAAAGAAGGCATTTAGATTATATTGTTGTAAACTAAGAATCAAAAGCTGCGTCTCAGAGAGAGAGAGAGAGAGCGAGACTTCGGCTGCAAAAATAGGTAGCACTGAAACGCAAGAGCAAGAGGGAAAGAGGAAGAGAAAGAGAATTAGGGTTCATGCTCTTATAGTTTTGGCGATGCACTCAACTTGGGCCGTTGGATGTTGAAACCCTTTTTAGTTTGTATGTTTGCCGTTAGATTAGACCAGTTTGACTAATAGAATATGCCGTTTTATTTTTATATATTTAATAAAAATTTTTGAATTTAAATTAAAATTATTAATTTAAAAAATTTATTTTAATTCAAATAAATTTTCATTTTCATTTTCATTCAAAAATTAACAAATTATGTAAAAATTACAGAATGTCTTCTCATTAATAAAACATCTTGCGTGCAGCGTAAGGTACCAGCAACTGAAGCACTGCACGCTACTGAGCTGGCCTAACGGGTTGCCCA
This sequence comes from Durio zibethinus, assembly GCF_002303985.1. The sequence continues at coordinate 16,333,670 of NW_019168381.1, read as the reverse complement.
ATCTCCTTAGGCAGTGCATCAAGGTCCAGAAAAATGCCGACCCGTTCTGGATCAGATTTGGGCTTATTTTATCTTTCTATTAGTTGCTTTGTTATATTTTAAAATAAAAAATAAATAAATTAACAAAACATCAAGCCAATGGGAAAACACCAATTTTAATCTGGGATTCAAGATTCGTTTAGCGTCTACAAATAATATCACACGGTTCTGGCCATCTGGGCTATGGACAGCTACTTTGTCATAAAACTGAGAGGAATACTTGTTACATGCTGTTCCTCAGCTAATCAGCCATTCATACATTTTTTAAAGATTAATATCTAACCAAATGTCACCTGGAAAGAAGGTGCCGTAGAAAAATAACAGCCTTCGAACTATAACCATAAATCTTCACACTCACTGGCTTCCAATCATCCGATCCAGTTCGATAAGATAGACATAACAGATCTGATATGCTCATTGTCCATGTGTCTCAAATCACAAACACCTACAATCAATATCCTTTTCAACAAATCAGTTTCATACGTGTTATAAAACATCTCAAATACCAAACTGTGAAGCTGGTTTAACACGTTTATTTTTATGGTAATACCAAATAAACCTCCATGGGGATGCTTTCATGTTTTCAAGATGCAAAAAAAACATACTTGAATTCGATCAAAAACATCAAATATGCCCTGTTCTAAAAGACAAGGGACTGTCTTATATTATGAATACAACTATGATCCTCGTCTAATTCATCCCTCCCAACATGTATACACTGCAAACAGATTAACCCAGAGCCATTTGATACTTCACCAAAAAATTTACGACATTTATTGGTACACAAAGTTTTCACTTTTTCTTTTTTATATATAATTGCAAATTTCCATTCAGCTGAAAATAAGCTACAAATCTTCCCACAACATCAACCTAAGCAGCAAACATCAAGATCAGCAGAAAAACACAACAAATTTCACGGAAGTTCATGATCTTTGATCATTGAAAAATTCTTCCATTGTTCCAAAAATTAATTATAACTCTAATTTCTCTCCTGAAGTAACTCTCAACCCATAATAATTATAATAACTAAAATTTTCTTCATCCAATTTATCTACGTCAGACTTGAAACTAAAAAAAAAAGTTGCAAAAAGCGGCAACCTAAACAATAACATGAAAACACTAGAAATAAATTAATTTTATATGACAAAGTAATAGATATTATCTGATAGACTCATATTTATGTTTTTTTTTTATATTTTTTTTATATTTTATTTTTTATTTTTTTTTTCTTCTTTATTCTTTTAATAAAGATTTTAGAGATTTTTTATGCTTTTGATGGAAAATAAAAAATATTTTTTAAAAAATTTAAAATTTTACTATTGTGAAGAACAAAAATTTAGATGAAATCAATTACATTTGAATTAATGTTTTATTTTCTTTATTTTATATTAAATAGTAAAAAAGTTCACTTTCATTTTTTTCTTTTTATTTATAAAAGAAATTATCCAAAATAACAATGTGATTGAGATGCTATTTCCATGAAGTAGTAGGAGTACAAACAAGGCCGGCCCTGATCATAGTAAACTTCCGAAGACAAAGAGGAAGGGTAACTCAGGTCTCACGGCTTTTATAGCGCAAGACAAAAAGGCTACGCCCTTTCACCCAGGCGAGACAGTGAAAGCAAGGTTGGACAAATCCGGGCAGCCAGGTTAGACCTTTTATTCCCGAGGGAAGTTGGGGGCCACTACTAATCTACCAATATGTGTCTATCATAGCAAAGTATATATCCATGATCGATAACTAAGGACCCAGCCCACAGTCCATTCCCTCGTCCCCAACTACAGAAAAATAAAATGAAAGTACTTCATTTTACCCTTCACAAATCTATAACTCATTTACATGCAATTCCCATGAGGCATTCCGTGTGCAACGTCAATAATGTACTTAAAAATAATTGAAAGTTTAATTTTAGAATAAAACTATTTAAAAAGCTTCTGGATATGTTTGACTGTTGAAACTGAAGATGAAAAACTTTTCAAAACAAACTATAATTATATCCAGGCCTTACTTTTCTACTCCCTTCATTTTCTTTCTTTCTTCCTCTTCTTTCTTCCTTTCGCTACCAAATGACCGTCCATACGTCCGATAATTTGCACATAAAAACGGGATGTAATTTCCAGATGCTCTTTTTATTTTGCAAAGAAGTAATTGCCAAAGTTTCAAGTTTCTTTGGTTCCCTTTTCCATCTCTTGGTTTTCTCTCTATCCTATCAACAAGGAAAATCAGTAAAAAAATGGCATAATCACATATGAAATATTAGGTTGGCTTGTGTTTTTTTCATGGTCGATATTTAAACTTTTGAAGAAAAAGGTATATAATCCTTTTAAAATCCCAAATTTTTATATTGTTGTGTTGTCGATATTTGTAATAGCGTTTTTTCTTTTTTTAATTAATGCATGTTGGTTGTGGGTTTTGAGTTTTTTTGTGTGGTTTGTAGAAATTTATTGATCTTGAAGTTTCTAAAGAATGGAAAAAGCAACAACTTGTGTAAATTGGCTTCGATAGGGATCTGTTTCCGGAATCCTTAATTGATCAGCAATTGAATTTGTTATTGCTGTAGATTAGTACTTTAATTGCAAATCTGCAATGAAATAAATAGCTATCCAAGTCAGGAGAAATCTTCCAATTAATGTCAACGACTTCCATCGTTGTCAAGCTAATTAATTTTTGTTTTTTTCGTTTTTGTTAAGTAAACTTCTTGAAAAATTTTTAAAAAAAAAATGCTAACCAAGTGGCCATTATGCAGAAAATATTAGCGCCCACAACTCTATGAACTGCTCTATATTATGAAAGTGGCCTGCTTGCACAAGTGGGCATTTTGCAACTGTATGCAACGCAGGTTCGTATCCCCTGTTGATTATAATTGTTGATTTGAAGATGAAAAAACTTTGATTTTTCTCTCAAACGCTCCAATCTCCATGGTCAACAATTCAAACCATATGAATTTTGAATTCATCAGTCTCCAGAGTCAAAGGCAACATTACAAGTTTTAGCTAGGTTTGGTGTTTTTCTTGCATTAGAATTGGTTCATGACCAACAAATTGGTTATAATTGTCAGCTAAAATACTTGGAAATGAATTTTTTATTTAATTGTGATTCAAGTTGCTTATAATTTTAATGTTTCAAGCCAGTGCACCTGGATATATTGCCCTACCTTTCTAAATGGAATATCATTTGTTGATGGGTGGGAACAGAACTTTTTCATTTCAAATTGGTGCATGCATCAATTGTTAAGTGGTTATGTTCTAATTAATTTTTTTCATTTTCAGCATTTCTACTTAGATACCCATGAAGGCATGAACTCTCTACTAGTATGTACATTACTTATGAATGTTTTTGAAAAATTTATTTCTGGGATTTTTATTTTTATTTTTTTTGTTTAGGATGCCTTTTAGCCCAAAAAAAAAACATGCAAAGGTACCCTTTTTAAAGAAATCATTGAAATTTGGTCAAATTAACATAGATTTCATCTTATAATGAAAAATTAGTCCTGCAATGACATTAATTTTTTGGTTCTGAACTTCTTTGATTGCATGGCCAGGGGGGTGTGATCGTTCTAAGAAGCCAAATTATCAAGCAAATATATAAATAAATTAATGACAATGTTGGGTGCATCTTATATTGCTTCTTAAGCAACAAATTAGATCCCAAATAATCATGAATGATATTAGATCTGCTGCAGCTAGAGTATTTTAAGAATGAAAGATGTTGGACTGTTCTTGCAATCTCAAGGTCTTTTGCCAAATTGACTGAACTCAACCTATTTGTTTAACCATTTTTTTTTTATTAACCTATTTGTTCTACTTGAATGTTGATATTAAAATAATATCTATGTTGACTAAATTTTAATTTTTTTTTTTAAAATGATATTATTGGTATTTTAAAAAATAATTTATTTATTTATATTTAATTATTGATATAAAATATTTTTATTTTTTTATATAATAAAAATTAAAAAATCATTAAAATTTTTAATGAAACTTTCTTTTTCTTAGATAAAATATTTTATTTTCATCCATAGGTGATTAAAATTACATAAAAAAAATGTAGTATGATGGTAAAATTATATTAAAAAAAGTAACAATGTGTTTGGATTGAGGTGAAGAGAAGAAAAAAAAAAAATAAAAGAAAATAAAGGAAACAAAAAAACTTTCTCTTATTTGGATAAACTTTTAATTTAAAAAAAAAAAAAAGTGAAAATTCAATAACTTTTAGTTTCTCTTGCAAACTCAACTTTTTTAATACCTCAATTTAAAAAAAAAAAAAGTTAAAGAAGAGAAAGTTAAAAAATTATGTAAAGATTATTATATATATATATATATATTTTTTTTTTTTATTAACACTAAAAACATAGTCGCATCACAATCATCTTTTAACTTTTTCTTCTATAAATTTTTACGTAGAAAACCATCAAATCGTACTCAATTCAATTAACCAATAATAGAAGACCTAAAAACTACCAGCACACCACCAAAATATTCAATTCCTAACACAATTACAATTCCATGTAACTCTTTAGACATTTTAAAGCAGTAAATTTTCTACCCAAAATTTTTTCCTTTTCCTTTATTTCCTCACCCAAAACATGTAATAAATATATAAAAAGTGAGAGGTGGTGTCTGCCTTGCTATCCTTCTAGATTAGTTATCACATTTATGAACCTATGACTAACCAAAAATGTAATAAAAAAACATAAACAGGCTCCAAGGAAAATGGATGAAAGATATAAGAACTCGAAATGGATTTTTATATTATATGTTATTTTATAAAAAAAAAGTTATAATTAAAAAAATATATTATAATGAATCATTTTTTTTTTCACTTTTTATCTAAATAATGGTTGTTATAATTCATTTTCTTTCCTTTGTTTTTCTGTATCCAAATATAACGTAAAGTGATAAATATGAAACCCCAATCTAATACAAGTGATAAATTTGATCATTTTTTTCATTTTTATTTGAGCCAATTTAGAGTAAAGAAATTTTTTATGAAAATAAGCAGGTGCACAACATGACATCTTAAAATATGCTCATATATATATATATATATATATATATATTACTGGTGGCATGATAGAAATTTAATCCTCAAAAAAAATTAAATGATACCGCTTTGTCACTTGATATACATGAACTATAAGACAAATTTTTTTTGTGTTCTTTTCTTGCATTGTGTTTAAGCAAGGTGAGCTTAGGTAAGATGAATTTCACTCAATTTATTTGTTTAAAAATCAGGTTATTGAGTTGTTATAGTAATTTAAGTAGCCATTGTAATTTGAGTTTTAGTGGTGATAAATGATGAAAAATAGAGGATTTTAGTCGTAAAAGGAAGTTTCTGATGCTTAATTTAGTTAAGAGGCAGGGGTTACTTGCAAGTAATGTAAGATATGCAATGGAGTATTAATAACAAATTTTTCAATCTTAGTGAATTGAAGAGGTGAATTGAAGTGAAATGAATTTTTTGTTTCCTGGTTTTAAATTTGTTTATATTTTAATTATAAGAAGGTAAAACAAAATAGAAAGCGTAAAGAAGAAGCAATCATAACTCAATTTTATCATAGGTTCTTCTGTGAGTAAAGTGGTAGGTAGGACTTCACTGGAATTTTACCGGCAGGCAACATGTTTTTCTGTTCCTTAGCATATTATTTTTTGCCTTAGGAAGTAGAGTGATTTGATTTGCATCTGCATTAGCATTAGCAGTAGCATTTATTTGATTGTGAATTTATGTTTGAAACAATGTTGTATTCTATAGGCTTGAGAAAGAATCGGGGTTTTCTTCAACATGAAGTACTTTGAAAAGAAAGTTAAAGTAGGAGAGTGGGAAGAAGTTGAGAAGTATTTATCTGGTTTTACAAAAGTTGATGATAACTGATATTCCATAAAGATATTCTTTGAGATAAGGAAGCAGAAGTATCTGAAAGATTTTATTGGTATTGTTAATGCTTCAGTTGTTCCACTAATTGGCATCCTTAAATTTTTTATTGATGAATGATTTAACTCTTATTTTCCATGCTGAAATAGTTTTTTTTTTATTGATATTGCAGGCAAGACAAGGCAAAGGCTGTTGAAATATTGGTGAGCAATTTAAAGGTGTTCTCCACATTTAATGAGGAATTGTACAAGGAAATTACTCAACTTTTGACTCTCAACAATTTTAGGTAATTTAATTGCACAAATAAACCATTGGTTAGTTATTATATGTCAAGGTGTAGCGTTGAATTGATGATTGATTTCTATTTTTTAATCGATTTGTCTGTCTAGAAATTGGATTGGGTAACAAGGGAACATTGTTTTGAAATGTTTATTCGAAAGAATTTGATTATAAGGAAATATTTGTCTGGCAGAACTTATCTAAAATCTTGACTGTTTATGAGAGAATTTCCATGTCATGTAAGCCATATCCAAATGAATGCTTGAAATCTTCATAATTGTATAATTGTAATTTTCTCATCTGAATGTAGGGAAAATAAGCAGCTATCCAAATATAGGGATACAAAAACTGCTCGCAATATAATGTTGGTAAAACTAGAGAAACTCGTAGAAACAAATCCACTTTTTCATGATAAGCTTGCTTTCCTTATTTTGAAACGTTCAAGACCAAGGACTTTGATCAACCAAAGGTGAAGTTGATAGTTTTACCTATTATGATTGTTTTTTTTTTTTTATTGATTTGTAAGTACGTAGTCATACAGCTTGAGCTAGCAGCATCAGCTATGCAAGAATCCAAGGCCAAACTTAGATATCAAGACTTTATTCATAGATCACACATGTATGCCTCCAAACGAGCCTCTTGCACCTATACATGTCAATCTTCCAGTTGCTACAACTGCAAAACCTGCTGCTTATACATTACTTGGAGCTCATAGTGTGTTATGCCAAACATCTGTAGAGTTTTGTTATTTCCTTGAAATGTGTGTTTGTTTTTTTGTAATTCTATAATAATATTTAGAATATGGACCAACACATGTCTTGTCCTACTTTTGGTGTATAGCCTTTCCAACCAACAATAGCAGTAGCTAATGCTGGTGCTTTAGCAGGCTGGATGGCTAATGCTTCTACCTCTTCTTCTGTTCAAATTGCTATTGTCACTGCATCTCCATACCTGCTCGACAAAATCAAGGTTAGAACTTCAATTTTGACTCATTGGCTCTAGCTTTTAAAAAACTGGCATAATTTGGTCTCTTGCTCTATTAATGCACATCAGACAAAATAGTCATAAGATGGTCAAAACACCCGTTTAATGTTTTAATGAAAGTTTTGGGTGTGGTTCAATTTGAATAGTTTTAGTCTTGAAACGTCCAAGAACACCTCCAGTAGCGCCAGGCGTGGTTGAGTATCAAAACCCTGACCATGAACAACTAATGAAAAGATTGTGGCCTACTCCATTAGTTGAGGTAATTTCTTGTTTTTTGTTTGTTTCAGTTATTCATTTTTGGACTATACACTAATAGTGTACTAAAAACTATAGCTTTTACTTTGGAGATGCCAGGTAAATCCCATAATCTACCAAAGTCATCATCATCTCTTTATTTAAATCATCTTTTCTCTGCTCTCCTCTATCATCAAAAAATCAACTTTAAGCCAAGAATCCCATCAACAACAATGGCTATGATTCCAAGCTTTTTCAACGTCTTTGATCTATTCTCTTTAGACATATGGGATCTTTTTGAAGGTGTGAAACTAGTTCATTATTCAACGCCCCTTCGTCTTCATGTGAAACCTCTGCAATTGCCAATACCAGGATAGATTGGAAAGAGACCCCAGAGGCTCACATATTCAAGGTTAACCTTCCAGGGCTGAAGAAAGAAGAGGTGAAAGTGGAAGTTGAAGAAGGTAAGGTGCTACAAATCAATGACGAGAGAAGCAGAGAACAAGAAAATAAGAATGACACTTGACATAGGATCGAGAGGAGCAATGGCAAGATTTTGAGGAGGTTCAGTTGCCAGAGAATGCAAAGATGGATCCCCTCAAATTATAGACTAATAATAATTTTTTTTGATGTACCTTAAAAACTTCAAATGCTCTAAAAATTAATTATTTTATTTATCAATTGATAACTTACAAAATTTTCTTTAAATATCACAGGTTTTGTAAATTTTTTACCATACTTATTTATAACAATAATAAAAAATTAAAATCCACAAAATTAAAATCCACAACGAAATGTGGGTTTCACTCTAGTATAAGTATATATGATCCCCAATTCCAACCAAAAGAAATGCACAGCCTGAAGTTAAAAGCTAGAGGACAACCGCTTCTCCTGACTCTTGTAACAAATCAAATTTTCCTACTTGCTTTTTTTTTTTTTTTAATATAAGAGGTGTATCATGAGATTAGAAAGAAACTATACGCATTAAAATTCAAACTGTAAATTTATTTGATAATTTTTAAGAATGATTACATAATAAATTGACTTGAACTCTAGATTCGGCTACTTGCTTTTGGATATGTAGTTGTAGATGGATTTTATGAATTCTATCCGGTAAAAAAACGGTACAACAAATCGAAGAAAAATTGAAATTAGCAACATCTTTAATTCCTTGGCCTCTTGAATCTTCTTCACGCCCCCTCAACAGCCACACCAGATGCATCTCTTGTACTCTCCAAGGCCTTTAGAGATTTTGCATAAAAAAGCTTTGGAATATATTTAATATTACCTTTTCCCGTTTCCAAAAGAATGCTGGGATTAAACCAGCCACCATGCATGCAGTCAAAAACAGGTCTTGGGTGAAATCCAGTAGGGTAAGGAACACCAATATCGCGGTAGTCCCAGCCATCATGAAGAAAAAAGGATGAGAAATACTTGAAGGAGAAAGAATAATATATACTGTGATAATGGTTAAGACGAGCCATTTGTTGGGGTTAATTGAAATTAGGGAAAAGATTATAAGGTTTCTGTGTGGTCAGGAGTTTGGGGCCTTTTTCGATGCATGGTTCTCTGAAAAGCAAGAGTCAGTAAACAGGTGTGTAATTTTGTAATGTTCAATAGTTCATGCAAAGCTTTGCTTTTGTTTGAACGTTTCAGAGAAAATGAAAGAAAAAAAAGTATCATTTAATAGAGGAAGTGCATCAAAACCACTCAATTATTAGCATCTTATCCAATAAGATGCTACTGAAATGTCTATTCATCAGAAATTGGACAAAAGAAATCAATAGAAATTCTGAATTATTGAGAAAATTGATATTCACGAATTAAAATAAAAAAGAAAATTGACAGAAAACAACATAAAAAAGGGATTATAAGAATTGTTGGTAATGAATTCAGTTCCATCGATACTTTTAGTGTTCATGTATGGATAAGAGTATGGGATGGGAAGATTACCATCCTAATTTATATGGATCACTTTTTATTTCATTTTATCTTTTTATCAAATAGGAGCAGAAAGAACTATTACAAAATTTGGCTACATGATTTCATTTATCAAGATTAGACATATAATTAAATGATTTCATTTTCTGTTTATAGCCCAAGGATAATCGAGTTTAGTTGAAACCAAAGGCACGGGAGGCAGTTCTTTTCCCCTAATCCACCAAATGAAGTGCTGGTAATAGCAACTTCTAAACCAAATCTTGAACTACTAATTCATGACCTTTTTTTATCTTTTTTTTTTTTAACAAGTTAATGCAACATTTTGTGGAGAAGCTAAGAATTTGAGTGCCACTCACTAGTCAGTAGTCACAGTCCTATTGGAGCAGAAACTTCTCATGGCATTATAGCCATAGCTAGGAGTCGCGTTCAACATGTTTCAACATAAATTTCACCTAGACCCACCAGTTGAAATAATTTAATTTTAGTTATAACAATAACAGATGCTGATGCAGTTCAAGGGTTTCTTTCCTTGATCGTCGCCGATGATGATTTGTGTGTGGTGTCATATAACAGTATCACATGTATTTTCTACTCTCTTTTTCTCCTGATGAAAGTTGAAAGTTGAAATTGATCTAAACTCCACACCTCGGTTGTCTTAAACTATATCCTGCTATAAAATTAATTATGTTCGTATAGTACTTATTGTTGCTTGCCCTACCAAATTGCATTGTTGCTTCAACAAGAATGATTCCTCGATCAGAGACATTGTCATTTTATTATTATTATTTTTTTTGGTTTGAATGTAACTTAATTAGAAAAACTCATGCTGCTTTCTCCTTGTCCATGGCCTACAATATTTTTCTAAGTATATAAAAGAAGAGCAATGCTTAGTGGCTTGAGGGAAAGGAAAAAAATTTTGAGAAAAGTAACAAAAGAAAAGATTGAGATTCCTTCTTGTTTTTATGCCCTTTGTTTCACCTGAAAAGGCCCATCATTGAAGATATTCAGGTTCTTATATATTATATAAGCTCTTTTGGATATTTTTCACTGTTTTCTTCCAATTCCAATCATAAGCCAATTTGAGAAAACGATTCCGCTTCCAACATCAGCTGGTTTGGGTCTTCAGCGTTGGTGCTGCTGCTGACAAATTGTGCCATTTGCACAATATACTGCTGCCACTACGTCTTAAACAATGAAACCAAACAAAGAAAACGATCAAGGGAAAGGCCTGAAAACAATTGTAATAATCTTCAACTAGATTAGGCTGGAAAAACTCCAGGAAAGAAAAAAAATTTATAGTAACCATGAAGATTGTGGAGCATATATACCATACTAATCAATTGAACTCATCATAAATTTGCATTATTTCATTTAAATGGGACATTAATGAACAAAAACCATAATTACACATGATATTTATGCTGTCCATATCAATATTAGGAACAACAAATTACACATGCTTCCCACAAATCTCAGCTGTCCTCCCATGCTTGTCCCCACTCCATCCATCCTCCTCGGGCCAATCGTATTCATTCCTTCAGCCAGTACAAATTACAGGACCACCTCCAAACTCGGTGGTTCTTTCTCAATATCTCATGATTCTCTTCCTTCTGTAAAAGGCCAGAAGCAATCATTACCGCTTCAACTGTAAAAACTCCCCTACTGCCGCACCAGTAATAGCTCTAAAACTCATCTATATTTCTCTGCAACCAACAATTTACATCTGCAATCACCCTTCAATAGAACATCCATAAAAAATATTACTATGTTATTATTATTATATGCAAACAAAAATACAAATACAACAATGTCAGGGGAAAGAATAGACATGAAATGCCCCTGTTCCATTCTTTTTTTATATATATAAAAAAATCTATTCTGCAAACTTAATTGTCCATATATATATTTTTTCAACCATCAACTGCTTGCAATTGCAAATCATTATTTCCACTTGTACCCAGGCTGCTGTTGCTCCTTAATTCTCTTCAACACACCATCAATAGCAACATCAAATGCATCCTTCATACTCTCCAAACCCTTTTCAGGTTTTGCATAAACTAACTTGGGAATATATTCAATCACTTTCTCCCTCATCGTCCTCACCTCTTCTTTACTGTAACTTTCAAGCACGCTTTTAATAGATGTTCCGTTTTTCACCTCGTTGCGGTGGATAAAAACAGAGTAACTCTTAGGATTACTTGGTAAAAACCATTGGTACTGAAGATATGCCGTTCGATGCCAGAAAAAAACGGGGATCGAACCGGCCACCATGCAGTCGAAAATGGACCTGCGGGTGAAACTATCGCCTCTCGGCTGCAAGCAAAAATCAGAATCTAAAAATGTCTCGAGGATCGCCGAAGTGCCGTTGGAGCAGCGGGAACCAGCACAGTCCACGGCCCGGCATAACCCCGACGCGTTCTTGCAATGGCTCAATAGCAAGCCTCTAAAATCGTCCTTGACGTGCCACGTGGCGCTCCGGCAAAGCAGAAGAGGGGTTTTGCGGTCACGGTTACGGACGAAGTCCTGCATTGCAGCACATCGGAGTCTGATCTGGGGTGGAATCCGGTGGGGTAGGGCACACCGACGTCGAAATAGTCCAGGCGTTTTCGTTCGATCAATAGACGCGTGATGTTTTCTCATACCTGGCATGTAGATACATCCGGAGCCCCAGTCTTCGTTTTTGGACCGCCGGAAATCCCATGTGATCCGCCCCATCGTCATGAAATGATTCCAGCCGTCGGAACTGTTCCAGTATGGTTGATCCTGCACCCACTTCAATATCATATCGCAGTAACTATCACGATCTTTTGAACTATAATTAAACCATAAGTATTTTCCAACGGCGAGTCCCGCGTAAAACGGGATGTAAAAACGCCGTCGCCGGAATCCGGCTCCATCGTACGACACTTGTGGTTTAAATACTGCGTTGTGGGTAAATAATTTCCATGGCGAACTGGTCGGTCCAGTACCATGCTGGATCAAATCCTTCGGCCGGATAATCCCGTGGCTTTTCTTCCGAATCCATCGTTTGATAGCTTGGCAACGTGAATGCCATGGGTCCAACTCAGCGCAATTATCTAACAACTCTTGGTTGAAAACACAGCCAAATATACGACCGGACGAACACTGGTCACGAGATGGTGAAACAGTGGAGGAAACAAATGTTGGCGGATTTTAGGTGGTGGGAGAGAAAGAAAAAGAGTTGATGAAATGTTAGCCGATTTTGGAGGAGGTAATGACTGGCGGAAAAGGGGAAGGAAGTGGGTTCGGCGCGATGGGTGAGAGGAACAGCGCGAGCCATGAGGAGGATGATTATCTGGAGTGAGATGATGAATAAGAGCAGCCATAAGCGATTATGGTTGGGTAAGAAGAAATAAGGCTGCAAATGGAGGGAGTTGAAGAAGTTTTTGCGTTCGATTGAATTCAGTTGGGGGGTTTTGGTTTTGTTAGGGGAGGAAATAGGGGAGCTGAAGTGGGGAGAACAAGGGGATTTCGGGGAGCATTTTGGAAGCATCAAGATGGCTTTGGGAGCAGCTTCACCGGAAGTAACGGTCCGGACAAGATGGTGAGGGGAGTGAGGACTAGGGGTTTGACGTTCTGTGGTCTCAGATATTGGAGCGTGTAACTGTGGCAGAGTGGAGTTATGCTTTTATGAACCTTTTTTTTTTTTTTTTATAAGTTCGAGCCACGTCACCTTGGAGGAAGTTATATTTGTACATGGGAGTCGAGGGGTGGAAAAGGCACGTGGCTTGGGTTACTGGCTGCGTGCGCAACCGACAGAGTGTGCAGCTTCTAATGACTCACACCTGGCTGTAGGTTAACTGAAAAGCGTTTCTATTTAGGAAGAAATACAAATCAGGATAATAATTAATTTTACGTCCATACGAAAAAAAAATATTTTTTAATTATTAAGAAGGAAATAAAAATATCACCTAATCCCTCGATTTTAGTTCAATTTTCAAACTTACCAAAGAAAAAATAAAAATAAAAGGGAGAATTGGGTAAACGTAAAAATGTTCAAAATTAGATTTTAATTAATTTAATTAAGTTAATCGATTATTCATTAAATTAATTTTGATTGATTATTAAAAATAATTTTAAAAATTTTTTAATTCTTTTATTAATTTAATTCATAATTTGAATTAATTGAAATATAATAAAATTTATATATAATTAAAAATATATGAAATTATCTATTTTAGTTTAAGTTATTAAAATTTTTAATTTAATAATTTAATAATTGCATTTTTTGTTAGATAATTTTATTTAATTTATTTTAAATATAAAAAATTAAGAATTTAAAATTTAATTTAATTTAATATATTTTATTATTTGATTAATCAAAAAAATTAATCGAATTATTTTTATTATTTAATTTTTGAAATTAAAAATTTAGTTTAATTAACAAAAATAAAATAATATTAATAAATTAATTTAATTTTAAATAATTTGATTCGAAATTAACTAAAATAAATATTTTTAAACAAATGAATCAATTTTACTTTCATCTAGTGAGGCTATAGCTAATCTTGATATATCTAGATCCGAACTTAATTAATAACTTTTATATATTTTATTATTTTAAATGGAATACATAAGTTCAAAATATATTTTATAATTAGATAATTTAAGAATTTAATAAATAATTTACCAGTTATTAGTAATATACACGTTAAAAATAATATAAATATTAAAAAGCTAATTGTCTCCAATCAAGTTTTGAGTAAGTAGTATCTTAAAGGCTAATAATAATGGGAGTATCTTAAGGTTATTAACAGTGGGAGCATATATTATCACTTATAATTCCTGCATTATAATTAACGATCCACAATTAATTAATAGACGCTATTCTTATAAGGTTTCCTAATCTTATTTAATGGATTGAACAGTGTAAAATGTCCATTTTTTTTTGTACTTGTTGCTTTGTCTACATTGGACTGTTGTTTATACTATTGCCTTCCCTACTTTGAAATTTTAACCCAAATGTTGATTTTAATAAAACATTAAAAATTTTCTGGATGCAAAGAAGATTGTATTTAAAAATAAAAAATGAAATTATAAATACTAAAATTTGTATCTTAAATCACACTAATATCACTTTTGAAAAATAATTATATAAATCATCTAAATTAAATTTCAAATTTTAAAACATTAAAATTTAAAAATATACAAATGGTTATAAAAAAAAAAAACCTTCATACATTTAATTTTTTATTTAATGAAGTCTAACAACTAAGTGATTTTCTTTTTTAATTTTAAACTTTTTCTAATATCTTTTTATTTGATATTGAATTTCACTTAATTTTTTAATTTTTTTTAAAAACTTCACTTAAATCATTTAATTGTTTGTCATAGTTGTATTAAGCATTAACTTCCCTTTTTTATCAGTAAGGCTTTGGTTTATTAGTAAAAAAAATTCTAAAATCTTAAGATATTAAATTTAAATTTCATTATGTTTGAGATTAATTATCTAATTATAATTAATTAATTAATTATTATAATTTAATTATAATATAATAATTAAAATATTTAATTTATCTTATAAATATAAAACTTGGTTATAATTATAATTAAAAAAAAACTTACATCTTTTTTTAGGACAAACACCTCACCACAATTTTTGAATTAAAAATTTTCTAAATCTTCCTCATAGGTTTCAGTTATGATGCAACGCACAAAATAAAAGTCAGAGCTCCAAAATTTGACTTCTTCAAGACGTGGAATCAGGCCGGGGGCCCTGACGTAACGCCGACATCTGTTAGATTTTGTCGCTGATAAACCATTAATCTAACGGTTTTAAAACGGCTCATGCGGTATTGAAATCCAGTTACAAATTCAATAAGCTGGTTGTTTGAGGTGCTGTCGTGCACCTCTGGCTGGGCTAGCTGTAAAGATGTACGTGGCAGTCTCTGAGATGGGTCCCAATAGAACTATGGGACCCCCCCAACGGTCAAAGTAATGGCGACAAATTTGCTTTTCTCATTTTGTGAGGGAAAGTAAAGAGAAACTGTTGTGTGTATTCCTTGAAATGAACCATTGGAATTTTGTTTAAAAAGCGACAAAGTTTAATCTAGTTGTTGACAAACACCAAAACACTTTAGTTAAAATGTATCCTAATTAAAAATTAATCACGTTAAATGAATAACACTTTAGTTTATATATTTATATTTTAAATTTCACATTAATATTTTTTAAAAAATTTAAATATTATATTAAATATTTCAGTTTGAAAACCACTCATCACTTTAAACCTTAAAAATGCACTTTTATAAAGTTTACAGTGACACAACATAGCTGGGTTGATAATGTCATAAGAAATAAGTTTAGCTTGTTATTGGAATTTGGTAGATAATTAAATATGAGATACTTTCGTGCATTCTTACGGGAAAAAGGAAAAACTCTTTGGGCTTTGGTATGATTTATAAGTAGAGAAACCCATTTAGTGCCAGCCTGCTAGGCCAATTTGAGCCCAAATTGTTGGGCCAATAGTCAAATTACAGATGTAGATAGAACAAGAACACCTTCATCAATTATAATCATCAGATATTTCATACTTTATAATTTTTTTAGAAATATAAGTTTCCTAGATGTTCAACTGCTCGAGGCTTTAATTTTAAATTGTTTCCATCATAAAATTATTTCTTAGTGAATCTAAGAGATCAAAAAAGTTTTTTATGGATCAAATTTATTAACACCAAATAAAAATTTAAAAATTACTATTATACAATTTAATAAAACAAATTTATATAGTTTACAAATTAAATTTACTATGATGAAAAAAGCAAAAAAATTATTAAATAAAATTTCATCAAATTCAAAAATTTTATATATCACTACTACAACAAATAATAATTTTTGCGAAAAAATTTTATAATGAAAATAATCCATAACCAAAGACTCAAGTAATCGAACTTTTAAAAAAAAACTATCTAAAATAAAAATTCTAGATTACCCACTTTCTTTTATCACTCCAAGATGAGAACAATAAAACAAATCAAAAATAACTTCACCAATTTCTTTTAATCCAAATGATAAAAAAGGCATAACTCACCAAATACAAATAAAGGTAGATAAATATCTATACTGTAATAAATATCTACCTAACTTCTAAATGTTGTAGAATATAATCTAAACTCATAAATAAAACAAGGCAAAATGGTTAGTTTATATATTATGTACTATGGCTAAAAGATATGGATCATTATATCTATCTCTTTCCCTTCTTCTCTGTAACAGATATATATACTCTCTATCTCACATCCCTTTCTCTTGTAATTATACATATAAAAGATATATATATTCAAATACCAGGCAACCAAGTGGGTTAAAAATCGACGACAATAACTTGATATACATTTCTAGGCATTATAAATCTACTGTTTCTTTTCATTTTGTTACATGTCTGGGCATGCAACAAGGTTTAAACAACAGCAGTGTTTCTTGCAGCTGACGGAATATCTAATAATAATAATAATAATAGTACTAATATGACAACATAATTGAGGAAACACCAGGCAACATGAAACCAGAGAGCTCAACCCAATCAAAAGACTAGCCACACAAACCCTAAATGAAAACTTAAAAGGTTTTTAACCTTTTAGTACTCAAAAATCAAAATTAACATGGGGGACCAAACCATGATGGAAACACCAATTATAAATTGTTACTGTTTCTTCAAGAGCAAAGGCCCAACATTGTCCCCTGTAGCTTTGTTGTGCTTTACATGGCTTCCATCGCAAAGAGGGAAAGTCTTTGACCTCCAGCATCTATGTTTAAACAAAACAAAACCAAATAAATACACATTCAGTTTATAATTAATCACTACTTAAAATACTGAAATTCAATCACATATGAAATCAATTATTATGATAAGAAATAGTATGTACTTAAAAGAGAGAGAGAGAGAGAGAGAACCAACCTGCAATAAGCAGTAAGGGGCTTGGAAAGCTCAGTAACCACAATAGAGTCGACCACCTTCTCTTCCGTCTTCCTTATTTCTGGGTTTATGGTTTGACCCTCTGCCCTGACCACCACAGTTGCTGAGCGCCTAGGCCTTGCATTAACGGTAGCAACACCAAAACCAGGGATTCGTCTCGGCCTCGGCCCCACAGTCAATGATATGTTGCGGCAGAAGCTGGCATCGTATGTACTCATGGTGGACGCCATTGAATGAGTCCGAATTTGAGAATACTGCTGCGGTGTCTCTGTCCCCCTATCTATCTGCCTTCGGATGGCAGATGCTGGCGGGGTTATCAAAGGTGGGTGAGAACTTGGGGCGAACTTGGAATCGAAAGTGGGTGAGAACTTGTGGACAACACGCTCTCTCCCAATACCGTGAATGCAACAAATGACACGTCATTTTGGACCGATTACACATTCAGTGGACCTTTAGCCCCAAATCGGCCCAGCTATATCAAGTCCTTATTCAAAACTCGTAGCCCAATGTAGGCCTCGGATGTAACGACCCATATTCAAAGGGGTACGTCATGGCAATTTCGAAAGTTAATCTACATCAACATTTCCCTTGTAAATGTTTTATGATTATTTTTAACGTTTTAAAATCAACGAAAAAAGCTACCATTATTAAACTTTTAAAAATAAAAAAATAATTATATATCAAACGTACTCAAATATTGTAATCTGTGCATAAAAGGCCAATGGAAACAAATTTTCTATGAAAAGTTGGCATTATATAAAGAGAAACAGTGGTGACCATTATGATGACATCTCTTAAAAATATTGCAGTGGTCAACATTAGGGTTTTTGTATTTTTGTTTTAACTGAATTAATCTGAATCTTTTTAATTTGATTAATTAATTATAAAATTAATTTTAATTGACTATAAAAAATAAATTTAAAAAATTTTAATTGTTGTTTAATTTGATTCTATAACAGAGTTTATTGAATTAATTAAAATTTTAATTAAAATATGAAAAATTTTAAAATAATACTAAAAATATATCAAACAAATTATTTAATTTTATGAATTGTTAAAGTTTTTATCTTGATACTTTGATATTTAAATATTTTATTAGATGATTATATTCAATTTATTTCAAATATAAAAAATTAAAAGTTTAAAACATAATTTTATTTCATTATATTTAATTATTTGATTAATTTAAAAATTAAATTAAATTAATAAAAATAAAATAAAATAATTTAATTAATTTAATTTTAAATAATCCAATTAGAATTGAATACTCCCATCATAAAAACAAATGTATGGGAATTATGTGCTTTCGATTTTTTTTTTTTTTTTCTAAACCCAACATCGAGATTGGCACAAATAATTTTATGTTTCGAAGAATGTTACTGGTAGTCTGTTAGTCGGCATGACACCCACTTTTTTTTTTTTTTTTTTGTCTTCTCAAACTTAAATATGAAGAATTGAAAACCCTCAAACACAAGTTCCAAAGGTTGGAGACAACCACTTAATGAAACTCTCCCCAACTTCTTCCAAAATCTCTCTTCGCATAAGCATTTTTAGTAACCCATGATGTCCTTAAACTGTGACCTATCTTTTTCTTAACTGTAAGAGAACGTGAGGCTTTGGTTGTTGATTATGCAGGAGTTTAAAAGATCTTATCTTTCCAGATAAGCCGAAATCTCTTAGATTCATTGATGGGCGATGATATGCGGAGCTGTAGTAAATGGATCGATTCCCTATCTCTTTTACTTCATGGTAAAAATTTCTTTCGTCTGCTTGAGTACAATGCTGGTCCATTTGTGAAAAATATTGGGGGCGTTAATGAAGGACAATGCTTGAGGAACACAAAATTTAAAGAGTAATGTTGTATATTATTAAAAATTTGAGAGAGTTAATTATATTAAATTAATCGTAAATTTAACAAAGAAAAAAATCCTACTCTTTTTTTAACACTAATAAAAATATAAAAAATATTTTAAACAATATTTCACCAAAAAATCATTCACATGTATGAGATTCCATGTGATGGTAAAATTATTGTTATAAAAGTTATTTTCGACAACCGGAAAAAATTAAAATGGCAAGGATGCATTAGCTACGAATGGAGAACAAGGGCTAGCTAGGAGGAAGGGATGGCAGGGTTCCTTATGCAACCCCAAAAAAATTTTTTTACATTATTATAATAAATATTTCATCTAATTTATACAATATATATCAATAAAATTAACAAAAAAATTTTCTATGTAAAATAGATTATATTTTTTACGTGAAATGTCGTAGGTAAAATACAATATGTTATATAACTTAACTATTTTGATTATATAATTAATTTTAAATAGCTATTATGACCAAATTAATTACTATTTTATTATCAATATTCTTACATTTTATAAATTAATTATAATTAATTTAATCATTAATTCAAAAAATAAAATTTTAAATAAAAAATTAATAATATAAATAATTTTGCATATTTACTGTTTATATATAATGATATATATAAACATATTAATAGGCTATAAATATTTAATATATATTAACTTAAAAAACCCAAATAAGTTTATGTATATATGATAATTTTTTATATATAAATAGTATCAAATGATGTTATGTGTTTATTTTTTTCATAATCAACAATTCAAATTTCAAAATTAAAATTATAAATTAATTTAATCTTTAATATTTTTTGAATTATTGCTCAAAAAATATTGTTAATTGTTTTAATTTTATTTTTTTTAACTTTTAAGTATGATTATTTCTTTCTTTTTCTTTTTTTTTACAATAAAAGTCTTATTAGTCATTTAATAGCTTTAATTTTATTTTAAATTTTCCAAAATTTTTTATGTTTATATTATCTTAATTTAGATGTTTAATTACAAAAATTAAAAAAAAAATTGAGAAGTCAAATTATGCATTTAACCTAAGAATGAAGGAGAAGAGGGGCTAGCTAAGAGGGTCCAATAGGGATGGCAGGGGCATACCACCCCCCCCCCCAAAAAACAATTTTTTTATATTATTATAGTAGAATATTTTATTTCACCAAAAATAATATTTTGACTTCCTATTTTCTAATAGAATTACTATTTGACTTTTTTTTTTTTTTTTCGTATTTCTATCTTCCCCGTTGGATGTGATAAAGGACACAGTTGAATTATCAATTGCTTTTTAACACCCAAGTTGTTAGAAAGCCACATCAGCCCATATTTTGAAATTAAGATCGATAACTCTCAATAGCAAGTTACTCTTTAATCTTTTCAAGGTTTTTTTATTTGTTGCCTGATAGATTGATACTAAGTTCTCAATGACACCTTCTTCCAAAACATTTTCTCTTACAACTATTATTATATATGGTTTATTTGGATAGACGATAAGATTAATTATTGTAATGATAAAATTAAATATTATAATAATAAAATTAAAATTAATTATAAAATACGTATTTAAATATAAAAATAATGATGACAGTGAATTAAATTGTAATAAAAAAATGATTATTAAAGGTATTAAAATAAAAATTATACTAACAAAAATTTTAAATTATTTAATATTTATAAAATTAATAAAAATTTTATTTATTTATTATATAATAATAAAATTTATTTATTATAATAAATTATAAAATTATTATGTAATTATGTAATTATATTTATTTATGTAAGATTATTTGAATATTTTTAAATAAAAAAAAAACAAAGGTTAGCCATCAGGATATTTTTGTTATAGCTTAGTAATGCCGAGGGTAAAAAAGTAAAAAAAAAATGAAACGTGGGCTGAAATGAAAACAAAGAGCTGCGATTGAGGGCGTAAATCTCACCAAACCCCCTAAGCTCTAGTAGCTCACTGAAGCTTCAGTGTGGTGGTTGAAGCTTAATCTCACTGGATCTTGTTATCCAAATAAGCTTTCGGCGCAATTAAGCACTCTAATCGTGCTGCACTGGTAGTAACTGACGATCTAAATGAGCCCTTGGTTGCTAGTTATAATTAGGACTAAATATAAAAATGACTTTTTATTATATATTTTTTATTAATTTGATATTTAAAAAATAATTTTTTTAATTTGATACTTTAATTTTAATTTTGATATTTATTTTCATATTTAAGACTAATGCCATCATTCATTTATTGATGTGACATAAATATTTAATAAAATATTGATATATATATATATAATATTAAGCATTATATTATCAATTCTGTGACAATATTAAAAAAATTTATAAAATTTTTAAAATTTTTTGAAATATTTAAAAAAATTAAAAAAATAATGAAAACTCAAAAAATTAAAAAAAAAACTCAAAATTTTAATAAAAATCCACAAAAACTCTTAAAATTAGAAAAAATTAAAAAATATGAAACTTTTAATAAATATAAAATTTTATTAAAATTTTAAAAAAGGATTCATAAAAACTTAAAAAATTGAAAATAAAAAAAAATCTAAAATTTTTTGAAAAAATCTAAAAATTTTAAACAAATTGTAAACAATATTTTTTTTCAAATTATGAAAAATTTTCATTTTTTAATCTTACAATTTAATTTTTTATATATTTTATGAATTTTTCATTTTTTTTGAAATTTTTTATTTTTATTAAATTTATAAGTTTTGTTATTTTATTTTTCATTTTTTAAAATTTTAGAATATTTCATATATTTGAAATTTTTTTACTTTTAGAATTTTTTAAAAATTTGATGAATTTTTTAATAAATTTTTAGATTTTTTTGTTTTCAATTTTTAAGTTTTTATGAATTTTTTTTAATTTAAAGAAAATTTTATTTTTATTAAAATTTTATTTTGAATTTTTTAGAATTTGTTTGAATTTTTTAGATTTTTCATTAAAAATTTGAGATTTTTTTAAAACCTTTTTAAGTCTTCATAAAATTTTAAATTTTGTAATTTCAAAAAATATTTCATTTTTTAAAATTTTTAATAACTTTTTAAAAATTTTCAATTTTTTGGAAAAAATTTTAAACATTTTTAAAATTTTAAAATTTTAAAAATATTCTTTTAATGCTGACATGGTAATTGATGATGTACTGCTAATTACTTTTGACACATGTTGACATCTTATTAAATGTTCATAATACGTTAGCAAATTGACTAATAGCATTTGTTTCAGTTACCAAAATTAATGAAGGAATTAAAGTTCAAATATCAAACTGATAATTTTAATTTTTTAAATGTTAAATTGATAAACAATAATAGTATAGAGGCTATTTTTTATATTTAACCTTATAATTACTAAACTAATCAAGAAACAGCTAAAATTTATCCTTTACAAAAAAGTAAGCAACAAAAAAAATTGTTGATTTTCTCTCTAAATTTCTTTGCAACAAGCCTTCAAACTATAAACTCATCTTCTCTCTTTCTTTTTTCTTTTTTGGTCATTTTTTCAAATATTTTCTCAATTTTATTCTGGGTTCGTGAATTTTTGCTGAGTTTAAAGAGACCAAAGTGCTTCTTTTTTTTTTTTAATTTTATACTTTTTATTTTTATTTAAAAAATATTATTTAGACAAAAAAATCAAGTATTTTTACAAATGAACTGAATTTAGATATATATTTTAAAATTTTGATTAATCACAATCTATTACTTATGGGATTTTTAAATCAACTTCTAGAGATTAAAGAAATATCTCCTAATTTACTACTTTTAAAGTAATATTTTAGTCTTCGAGATATCAAATTAGATGACAAATGAAAATTTAAATATTAAATTATTAATTTTATTTTTTAAAGTATTAAACTAACAAAAAATGCATAATACAAAAGTTATTTTCATATTTAACTCTTATAATACTAATGAAGAAACATCTAAAAATTGATCTTTTACCACAAAAATTAAGCAAAAATATTTTTTCTCTCTAAGCTTCTTTGCAACAAGCCTTCAAACTATAAACTCATCTTCTCCTTTTTTTTTCTAGTCATTTTTTCAAAAAGTTTCTTAATTTTATTCTGCTTGGGTCCTTGAATTTTTGCTAGGTTTAAAGGGACCAAAAGCGTTTTTTTTTTTTTAAATTTTATACTTTTTCATTTTTATTTAAAAAATATTATTTGGATAAAAAAATCAAATATTTTTACAATGAATTGAATTTAGATAGATATATATATTTTTTATAATTTTGATTAATTACAATCTATTACTTATAAGATTTTCAAATCAACTTCTAGAAGAAACATCCCCTAATTAACTATTTTTGAAAGTAAAAGCAAATGTGTGGGTTTAGTATTTGGTATTTCTTCTTGATAGACAGGTATTGCGGTTGTTTGCAGACGTGACAAAAAAAGTAAATTTCAAGAATTCATTACATAAGATAGGCTATTTCTTCTTAAATGAGCCAAGCAAAATTGGGTTTTGTAATAAATCAATAACCTGACTTATTTCGTATCTTATTTTATTTTTTAAAAAAAATCTCTTTCAACAATAGAAAAAAATAAATTTGATATGAAGGATATTTCATTTTTAATTTTTATTGAAAAGTTTGTGAGATATATAAATTTAACTTGGAAAAGTCTTGAACTTCCAACCTAGCAAACCAACAAAGTAAAGTTTATCTATTTAAAAAAAAAAAGCAAAATTAATCAAAACTTTACTTGACAAGTTTCTAAAGAAAACAGTGAGGTGACATAGACTTTTATATGCTCGAGTCTTGAACAGTTATTGATATATCAATTTGTCACTGGCATTCCTCGAGAATGAAAATATTGACAGTAAGTTTAAGATTACTTATATTATTTTATCAAATAAAGGAACATGTCCTCTTTAACGATTATAGTATAATAAATTAATCTTAATTTAAATTATGAAAAATTTATCAAAATTTTATATAAAGTTCATATTTGTAAATATATATTTTTACATAATATTTTTATTATAATTGAATAATTTTAAAATTATAATAACAAAATTATAAATGAAATGCTTTGCAAATAAAAAAAGGATGAAGTTTACCTAAATATCATGTAAAAGGTTTAAGTTTAATAAGAGATTAGACATGACTATTTGTGCTTGCTAATGTCGAAAAGTGATTGTTTGAGTCGATTGCCCCTAGCATTTCCCTTTTATGATTAATGTGTTTTTCTAGTCCTTGAAAGGAATACACTCCACATATCACCCATTTTCCCTTTATACCCTAAAACCATTATCTCTTTTTCTCTTTTCACTATCAATTCAAAATTAACCCTAAATTCATTCAAAAACTCTAAAATCACTTGTTTTTCATGTTTTCCACTGAATAAAGATAAGATTTCAAAATTTAATTCTTTTTAATTTGGTTTAAATCACTACAAAAAAATTGGAAATTTGGTGGCATTTTTAGCAACGTTTTTAAACAAGCGACACTAATTGGCATGCTTTTATAAATTTAGTGGTTTTTTTTTTTGTTTAAATGGTGCTAAATAAACATTCATCAACGTTTTATGTAAAAACACCACTTAGTTTTAAAATTTAACGGCATTCGCAACTAAAAAGCCACTAAACTTTAAATTTTAGTGGTGATTATGTAATAAAAAGCTACTAAATTATTATAAAAATTTATTATTTTCAAATTTTAATTTTTTTCATTTATTAGCAACTTTTTGAGCTTTAAATGCCATTAACATCTAAAATTCAGCGACGTTTATATATAAAATGTTGCAAAATGACTATAAAAAATTATTAAAATTTAGAAAATAAAATTTTTAGTAGTTAAAACAAAATCTAAACGAATCGTTTGTGTCAAATAATGGTATTTTTTTTTGTAAGAAATGCCTCTATTTTACAGAAGTGAGTTCCATTTGTATTATCAAATGCCTCTAATTAATCTTTAAAATTTTAGAATCGACCTCTAATTTTGTTGAGAGCTGTCGAGTTTTTCCCCATTTCCTTTTAATTTTTGATTTAAAACACCAAATTTTCACGCTTTTTTTGTTCCTTTTGTTTTTTTTTTCTTTTCCAAAAGATTTTTTTTTTCAAATTTTCTTTTGATTAACCCATTTTATCCTTGAGTCATTTCTCAAACCCATTTCGAATGACAATTATTTTGTAAACCCATTTTGGTGAATTTTTTTCTCTATTGGACTTTCCTACTAAGAGGTTTTTTTGTTTTTCTCTCATCTTTTTATTTAAAGCACCAGATCTAGGGTTCTTTGTTTATATATTCAAATTCTTTAAAGAAACTGAATTTTTTAAATAATTTCATGAAAAATGCTTCATTTATTTGAATAATTTTGTTTAGATGCTTATTTTAGGGTAAGTAGCTGGATTATTTCTTGAGATATCCGAACATGATATGGTAATGTTTTTTTTCCTTTTATCCCTTTAATTTATTGTTCAGTTTAGCTTAAATTGTTGAAATCATCTTTATTCTACCAAAGAGAAATGCTAATGGAGACAAGTTTTTTAAATTCTTTGATTCTGTTTGGGAATATTTCTTTTCAAAATTTTTAGCTTCATTTTTTATTTAATATCCATTTCTGTGGACAATGCATTGCTAATTTCTTATTTTTTGGATTTTTTTGATTACTTTTGGATTATTTTATTACAATTAAAAAACTCTAAGTATTTTTAGCTTGTTTGTTTTCATAGTTGTTAAGTGATAAGCTAAAATAGGGCAACATAGTTACCTTAAAGTATAATTACTGAATTGATTTACTTTTGAACTTTATAACAAAATGATTATGTAATTTTGTTTGTATGAAGTTATTAATTAATTTATTTATTGATGAATTAAAAAAGTGACAAATATGGTATTGGATACAATGTATCATACCCAGTTAATCTAGTCTAGTTATAATGTTGTATCCATTAGCTAGAAATAGTAATATTATTTTATCATATCTCATTGAAAAGATCTGTTATAAGAATCAATGAATCATATGAATAGAATTATATATCCATTTTTGCAACATGTTATGCCAACAATAATTATAAACATAATGTGAATTGGTTAATAGATAATGGTTGCATACACAATATGATTTGTGATGAAGCCATTTGAAAGTGTTTGGTAGGACTTACACTTTAAAAATTAGAACTGGTAATGGAAACTTCATTGAGGCCAAAGCCAAATGTGATGATGTGATTGTTGAAATTGTTTTAGGTACAGAAGTTATAATTTTTGATGTTTTTATTTTGTCTTTGAAATTGATAAAAAATTGTTAAGTGTTGGTCAGTTTAGTTACTTAAGAAGAATTAATTCTTTAATATGATATTGTTGGCTATATGTATTTATGAATTTATGAGCTTTGTTGTGAATTGGAATTCAACTTTTTTTTATGCATATTCTAGTTCTATTGATCTGTCATTTTAGTATCATTTTTTAAGGCATCTGTAAAAGCATGAACTAGTGTTAAAATTGCATGAATGGCACAAGTTCATGAATGTGATGATGTATATGAAGTATGCCAATTGGGAAATCAATGTAGGTTGTCATTCTTTTTTTTTTTTTTTTTTGCTTTTAAAAGATTGGTGATGTTGTGCTTATTGAAGATGCGAGAGTGATGAAGAGTGATTTTAAAATGATTAAACTTGAGACTCTGGTAAGTGTTGTTCTTAACCTGTCTTGTTTGCACCGTTTGGATATAAATCTCATCATTTGTGATTTATAACTTATTGACTATTCTCTGTATGTTATTAATTAAAGCTTTCTTGTATAGTATATAGTGCTTTTATGCAAATTTTCTACTATGTGTTTGATCATATGAAATTAACTCATGTTTGGTATGGTACAAAGATGACAACTAGTTGTTCATTTGAAGTGGAGTTTTATTATTTCAGCTCGTAACTTTTAGGTGTTTTAGAATGTAGACTTGAATTACAACACAGAGCCCAATAGTTATAGATTGCAATCTTTGACTGTTGAACAATGCCATGGTTCTATCATCTATGAAAATTAAACAAAAGAAAAAGAAATTAGAAATATTTACATGTCTTGGAGTCAACTAGTTTTAATTTTCACTAAATTTGAAAATTTGCATAAAATGATTTTTTAAGTGATGATTCTTATTTCTTTCATGGTTTATTAGTATACAAGTGAATGCTAAAGCTGATTTATTAAATTCTCATAAGAAATCAAAATTTCCCTTTTGTTATTGTTAATAGGAATTTTCTTTTTCATCATTTATATCTTAGATTTTATTTTTGAGAGCTTAATTTTGCTATGTTTGTTAGGTAGGATATAGAGTTGTCACACCAGCATGTCAAAACATTAGGAAGGTCAGTACATATTTTATGCACTACAAATTCTCTGCTTGTTTCATTTGCTTTATAATTATCTTATAATCTATCTCACATAATTCTAAGTGTGAGACTATACTTTCAACATTAGTTCAGGGGCTGTTGAATCTCTTGAGTTGGATTCTTTTGGGGTATCCATCATCCTATCAATGTTGGTAGTCTTTTTACTCTTTTTTTTCTTTTTTTTTAATACAATTAATTATCAAGTTTGGTACATATTTTTAGGATTTTTTTTTTACATTTTTTTAGTATTTTTTTATTCTTATTTTTCTTTTACTCCTTTAGGCAATAACAGTTTTAATTGGATCATTCGGACAGGAAGAACTTTTACAAAGGAAACAATTGAATTGAAACAGTGGCTTCCTTCAATGTACTAAAGCAAGTTTAATATTATTGTATTAAATTTTGTGTTACATGTATACTGAAATAAATTATATAGTTAGATATTTAAATATTTTATAATATTTAGTTTATAAATTTAAATTCTTTTTTTAATTTTTTATATATTATATTATTGAAAAAAATATAAAAAAAGTAAAATTTTCAATTTAGCATAACACTAAATTATAGAATTTAGTGGCATTGTGTGTACAAACATCGTTAAATTTAGTGGCGTTGTGTGTATAAACGTCATTATTTTTCCCGAAGTAGGTACAAACACTCAATTTTGTCTAAATCAATTCGAATTTATTTGATTTTTATGCTTAATTTACGTATTGTTATTTAAGCTAGTTTAAGCATTAAATTGAATTGGATTGGTTCGAGCTTGTTTCGGATTAGTCATTTTTAATTATTATTATTATTAATCAAATTAATTGAAAAATTACAAAAAAAATTAATTAAAATTAAATTACAAAAAAAGGTAAAAAAAAAATAGAAAACAACAAAATCATGCTGGCAATTCAAGCCATATAAGGTTAAAATTTTCAAGCACTACCTAGTAATCAGAAGCTTGAACTCCACATCCCTACAATTTTTGTCTGTTATGGAGATTTACAAATTAAAAAGACTAAAGGGGAAAACACTAGAGGATAGAGGGAGATTCTAACATCTATTCTTTTCTTGCAAGCATCAAGCCCTTCACCAGCCTAGCTCCAATCCCAGTTGCCCTTTCATCAGCCCCTCTTTAACACCAAAACCCTTCTCTAGCACCTACCTGGAACAAAACTCACAGCTCTTCCCTAGTCACTTCTTTGGCTGACCCTCACACAAGCCCAGTCCAAGCCCCACTGTAGTACCCACCATCACCAAATAAACCTCAAGCACCAACACCCACATCATAACCCCTATTACCCTAACAAAGTCCAATTCCCCTTACCTTCTAAAACCATATTTCCAGTACCAGCACCTTCCCCTAGTCACTCCCTTGGCTGACCTTCACACAAGCCCAGTCTAAGCCCCACCGTAGCACCCACCATCACCAAAATGAACCTCAAGCACCAACACCCACATAATAACCCCAATTACCCCAACAGAGTCCAATTCCCCCTACCTTCTAAAACCACATTTTTAGTACCAGCACTTGAGCCCAACCCCTATAGGACCCAACCTCACCATTTTCCCATAAATTACCCTTTTTCGAAAGTCTGACACCTCCCTGCACAAGCCTAGACCAAACCAAAAGCCAGTCGCACTAACCTTATTCTTTTTACCCATATAAAACAAACCAAAACCTTAACACAGAACCCTTGCTCGCTACCTTACCTATACCATTAACCTCTATCTTCTAAAAAGACACATGATTACCTCACAATAGTTTCATGTCCCTTTGGTCGAACCATGGACCAAAGCCCACACCAACTTTCTTGAGACCCTATTGCTATCTATCTGAAACCATTCCCTATAATCGATAGGTAACAACCCTACCAACGCCCTTCAAATCCTTTACAAATTGCTACACACCACATTTCCCTACCCAAAAAATTAAACCATAAAAAAAAAACTCAAAAAATACCACTATTCAATTTGGCCTCCCCAAAAAGCTATTCACTGCAAATTAAAAAGTTAAAAATCACAACACAAAAAAAAAAAGTCACAGTCCTTCCTAAAGGGAGAAACTTCAGTGTCGGTGTAAAAATATATATATATATATATAAAATAGGAAAAAAAGAGAAAATTTTAGGGGAATCCTAATGGTGGGCGGTCAATGAACGATGGGAGGAAGACTCAGTCAAAGTTTGGCGGTATCGAAGAGAGTGGTGGTAGTGGATCAAACTTTTTGGAATTTATTTTCTTCAATATTTTTGCAAAAAAAGAAAGCTTTTTAGGGAAATCTACACTGTAGAATTGAAAATGAATGAGGAGATGGATTATTCAACATTTTTTTAGAATTTTTTGATGTCAACAGTAGCTAGTGGTGTCCAATGCGATGGTTGGTGACAGGTTTTAGGCTTGGGGTTGGATATGCTTTTTTTTTCATAGAATTTAAATTTTTTTTTTTTGTGAGGTGTTGGAATGAAGTAAAAAAAATTCTAGACTTTTATAGAATTGGATCCCACCCATACCCATTGACCTAGTGACTTGACCCAACCCATACTCTTACGCACTCCTCTAAAAGTAGCTGGCCCAGCTTGTTCAACCATAAACCATCATAAGTCTGCAACCCAGTCTAGTGTTTAGCCCAAGCTCCATCCCAGTGTTTAGCCTATCCACTTTAGGTCATCTCCATTCAAGATCTGGTATATTTTTTTTTTATTTGCATATGTGCCTAATATTATTGACCCATGTTAAATATATATTTTTTCGTGTAAAAAAAAGTCACATATTTTATGATAAATAAAGATTACAAGAATAAATATTTTTGAATGAATTTGTTGTTAAAAAAATAGTGATAAATAATAATGAAAATGAAAATATCCAATGATGGGATTCCGAAAAATTTGAATAGTGATTTTTGATAATTCCTTAGGTGAAGAAAAAGCTTTTAAAAATTACCAAAGTGTTGAAATGTTTAGAAGAATTTTTCAATAAGGAGATTTTCAAGTGTTTAATTTAATTTGAATAATTTGTTTAAAAAATACATATAAAAATATATTTAAAAAATACATTTTTAGAAAACAAATTTATTTATGGATAATTGAATCATAATTTAATTTTTAGGGTAAAATGATAATTAAAAAAATGATGATAATGAACTTTCAATGATGGGACTTCGAGAAGTCTAAATAATGATTATTAAGAATTTTTTAGGTGAGAAAAGACTTCTAACAATTGCCAAAGTATTGGAATATTTAGAAACTTTTTTCAATACAAAATTGTTTATTTTTCCTTAATTTGATTTTTTTAAAAAAATAATTATAAAAATATAAAATATTTATAAAAGTATGTATTTTTTTGGGAAATAAACTTATTTATAGATAGTTATATTATTGCATAACTTTTATATATTAATAATTATTAAAAATGATAAAAAAAATGAAATAAAATTTCCTAAGATGAAATTCTAAAGAAATTCGAGTAGTGATTCTTTAAAAATTTCTAGGTGAAAGATTTATCTAAAATGCTGCAAATGTATTAGAGCATTTAAAATAATTTTCGAGAAAAAATTTTCCATTTTCTAATAGATAAATTAAGAAATAGAATTTATTTGGATTAAATCATAGACATCATATTTTATTATCTATATGGTAAGTATAAATTTTAATGATAAGTATGAATTGCTGAGGGTGGGATATTTAAAAAGTCCGAGTAGTGATTCCCAATAATTTCTTAGATAAGAAAAAAATTTTCAATGTTACCAACGTATTGAGACATTTTAAGATTTCTTTCAATGACAAGGTTCTATTATTTTTCTCAAATAATAGCTTTAATTTTATTTTGAATTTTCTAAAATTTTTTATGTTTATATTATCTTAATTTAGATGTTTAATTACAAAAATTAAAAAAAATTTGAGAGGTCAAATTATGCATTTAACCTAAGAATGAAAGAAAAGATGGGCCTAGCTAGGAGGGTCCAATAGGGATGGCAGGGGCCATACCACCCCCTAAAAACAATTTTTTTACATTATTATAGTAGAATATTTTATCTCACCAAAAATAATATTTTGACTTCCCATTTTCTAATAGAATTACTATTTGACTCTTTTTTTTCTCGTATTTTTATCTTCCCCACTGGATATGATGAAGGACACAGTTGAATTATCAGTTGCTTTTTAACACCAAAGTTGTTAGAAAGCCATGTCAACCCATATTTTGAAATTAAGATCGGTAACTTTCAATAACAAGTTACTCTTTAATCTTCTCAAGGTTTTTTTATTTGTTGCCTGATAGATTGATACAAAGTTCTTAATGACACCTTCTTCCAAAACATTTTTTCTTACAACTATTATTATGTATTATCTATTTGGATGGACGATGAGATTGATTTTAATGAGATTGAAAACAGTGATAGAAGTGAGATTAATTACTATAGCGATGAAATTAAATACTGTAACAGTAAGATTAAAATTAATTGTAAGATATGTATTTAAATGCAAAAATAATAGTGATAGTGAAGTAAATTATAATAAAAAGAGAAAAATCACTATTAAAGATATTAAAATAAAAATTATGTTAACAAAAATTTTAAATTATTTAATATTTATAAAATTAATAAAGAATTTTATTTATTTATTATATAATAATAAAATTTATTTATTATAATAAATTAATAAAATTATTATTTAATTATATTTATTTATGTAATATTATTTGAATATTTTTAAATAAAAATAAAAAAGAAAAAAAACAAATGTTAGCCATTAGGATATTTTTGTTATAGCTTAATAATGCCAAGGGTAAAAGAATAAAAAAAAAATTGAAACGTGGGCTGAAATGGAAACAAAGAGCTACGATTGAGGGTGTAAATCTCACCAGACCCTTTAAGCTCTGATAGCTCACTGAAGCTTCAGTGTGATGGTTGAAACTTAATCTCATTGGACCTTGTTATCCAAATAAGCTTTCGGCGCAATTAAGCACTCTAATCCTGCTGCATTGGTAGTAACTGACAATCTAAATGAGCCCTTGGTTGCTAGTTATTAGGACTAAATATAAAAATAACTCTTTATTATATATATATTTTTATTAATTTGATATTTAAAAAATAAAATTTTTAATTTGATATTTTAATTTTAATTTTGACATTTATTTTAATATTTAAGACTAATGCCATCAATCATTTATTAATGTGACATAAATATTCAATAAAATATTGATATATATATATAAATATATTAAGCACTATATTATCAATTCCATGACAATATTAAAAGAAAATCTAATTTTTTTGAAATATTTTAAAAAATTATGAAAACTCAAAAAATTAAAAAAAAAAACTCAAAATTTTAATAAAAATCCACAAAAACTATTAAAATTTTAAAAAATTCAAAAATATGAAAATTTTAATAAATATAAAATTTTATTAAAATTAAAAAATTTCACAAAAACTTAAAAAATTGAAAAGAAAAAAAATCTAAATTTTTTTGAAAAAATCTAAAAATTTTAAACAAATTTTTTTTTCAAATTATGAAAAATTTTCATTTTTTAATCTTACAATTTTAAATTTTTTATATATTTTATGAATTTTTTATTTTTATTAAATTTATAAGTTTTGTTATTTTATTTTTCATTTTTTTTAAATTTTAGAATATTTCATATATTTGAAATTTTTTTACTTTTAGAAATTTTTTTAAAATTGTGATGAATTTTTTAATAAATTTTTAGATTTTTTATTTTCAATTTTTAAGTTTTTATGAATATTTTTTTGAATTTTAAGAAAATTTTATTTTTGAATTTTTTAGAATTTGTTTGAATTTTTTAGATTTTTCATTAAAATTTTGAGATTTTTTTTAACATTTTTAAGTCTTCATAAATTTTTAAATTTTATAATTTCAAAAAATATTTCTTTTTTTCAAAATTTTTTTATAACTTTTTAAAATATTCCAATTTTTTGGAAAAATTTTTAAACATTTAAAAAATTTTAAAATTAAAAAAATTCTTTTAATACTGACATGGTAATTGATGATGTACTGTTAATTGCTTTTGACACATGTCGACATCTTAGTAAATGTTCATAATATGTTAGCATATTGACTAATAGCATTTGTTCGAGTTACCAAAATAAATGAAGAAATTAAAGTTCAAATATCAAACTGATAACTTTATTTTTTAAAATGTTAAATTGATAAACAATAATAGTATAGACACTATTTTTATATTTAATCTTATAATTACTAAACTAATCAAGAAACAGCCAAAAATTTATCCTTTAGAAAAAATAAGAAAAAAAAATGTTGATTTTCTCTCTAAATTTCTTTGCAACAAGCCTTCAAACTATAAACTCATATTCTCTCTTTTTTTTTTTTTTTTTTGGTCATTTTTTCAAATATTTTCTTAATTTTATTCTGGGTTGGTGAATTTTTGCTGAGTTTAAAGAGACCAAAGTGCTTTTTTTTTTAATTTTATACTTTTAATTTTTATTTAAAAAATATTATTTAGATAAAAAAATCAAATATTTTTACAAATGAATTGAATTTAGATATATATTTTAAAATTTTGATTAATCACAATCTATTACTTATGGGATTTTCAAATCAACTTCTAGAGATTGAAGAAATATCTCATAATTAACTATTTTTAAGGTAAAATTCTAATCGCATTAGTTCGAGATATGAAATTAGATGACAAACGAAAATTTAAATATTAAATTATTAATTTTATTTTTTAAAGTATTAAACTAACAAAAAAATGCATAATACAAAAGTTATTTTCATATTTAACTCTTATAATTACTATACTAACGAAGAAACAGCTAAAAATTGATCCTTTACCATAAAAATTAAGCAAAAAAATTTTTTCTCTCTAAGCTTCTTTACAACAAACCTTCAAACTATAAACTCATCTTTTCCTCTTTTTTTTTCTGGTCATTTTTTCAATTTTTTTCTTAATTTTATTCTGCTGGGGTCCCTGAATTTTTGCTAGGTTTAAAGGGACAAAAGCGTTTTTTTTTAAAAATTTTATACTCTTTCAGTTTTATTTAAAAAATATTATTTGGATAAAAAAATCAAATATTTTTACAAATGAATTGAATTTAGATAGATAGATAGATATATATACATATATTTTAGAATTTTGATTAATTGCAATCTATTACTTATAAGATTTTCAAATCAACTTCTAGAAGAAACATCTCCTAATTAACTATTTTTGAAAGTAAAAGCAAGTGTGTGGGTTTAGTATTTGGTATTTCTTCTTCATAGACAAGCATTACAGTTGTTTGCGGACATGACAAAAAGAGCAAATTTCAAGAACTCATTACCTAAGATAGGCTTTTTCTTCTTAAACAAGCCAAGCAAAATTGGGTTTTAGAATAAATCAATAACCTGACTTATTTAGTGTTTTATTCTATTTTAAAAAAATTCTCTTTCAACAATAAAAAAGAAAGAAAATTGATATGCAAGATATTTCATTTTTAATTTTTATTGAAAATTTGTTAGAGTTGGCAACGGATCGAGTTGGGACAAGTTTTTGCTTGCTCCAAACTTGACCAAACTTTATAATTCTAAAGCCCGAATCCGACCCGACCCGAAATTAATAAAATATTATTTTTAAAATATAATATATAATTATATATAAATAAAAAATTAAAAAAATAATTAAAAATAATTTTTAATATAATATCGGGTCGAATCAGATTTACCTAAAACCCAAACCCGATCTCAATTTTTTTTTGTTAATAATACTCGACCCGAAACCCAATTTTTTTTTTAAATTGATCCTATAAAATCAAGTCAGATCAGAACCCGTCGAGCTCAGATTAGGCTACCAACCCTAAGTTTGTGAGATATATAAATTTAACTTGGAAAAATCTTGAACTTCCAACCTAGCAAACCAACAAAGTAAGTTTATCTATTTAAAAAAAAAAAAGAAGCAAAATTAATCGAAACTTTACTTGACAAGTTTCTAAAGAAAATAGTAAGGTGACATAGACTTTTATATGCTCCAGTCTTAAACGGTTGTTGATATATCAATTTGTCACTGATATTCCTCGAGAATGAAAATATTGACAGTAAGTTTAAGATTACTTGTATTATTTTATCAAATAAAGGAACATGTCCTCTATAATGATTATAGTATAATAAATTAATCTTAATTTTAAATTATGAGAAATTTATCAAAATTTTATATAAAGTTCATATTTGTAAATATAGATTTTTACATAATATTTTTATTGTAATTGAATAATTTTAAAATTATAATAAAAAAATTATAAATGAAATGCTTTGCAAATAAAAAGAGGATGAAGTTTACCTAAATATCATGTAACAAGTTTAAGTTTAATAAGAGATCAGAAATGACTATTTGTGCTTGCTAGTGTCGAAAAGTGATTGTTGGAATCGATTGCCCCTACATTTCCCTTTATGATTAATGTATTTTCCTAGTCCTCGAAAGGAGAATTCCAAATACACCTCAGATATCAATTTTTACATCCCATTACTAAGTACACATCAAATTCAAAATTAAAATTCTTATTTTTACTAAATAAATCTCATATCTTAACAACCCATTTTCCCTTCATACCCTATAACCATTATCTCTTTTTTTCTCATCACTCTCAATCCAAAATTAACCCTAAATTCATTCAAAAACTCCAAAATCACTTATTTTTTAAGTCTTCTACTGAATAAACATAAGATTTCAAAATTTAATTCTTTTAATTTGGTTTAAATCACTATAAAAAAATTGGAGATTTGATGGCATTTTTAGCGACGTTTTTAAACAAGCTGTTAATTGTCATGCTTTTATAAATTTAGTGGTTTTTTATTTGTTTAAATGCTATTAAATAAACATTCGGCAATGTTTTAAGTAAAAACACCACTTAGCTTTAAAATTTAACGACATTCGCAGCTAAAAAAGCCACTAAACTTTAAAATTTAGCGGTGATTATGCAATAAAATGCTATTAAATTATTATAAAAATTTATCATTTTAAAATTTTTAAAATTTTCATTTATTAGCAATTTTTTTGAGCTTTAAACGCCATTACCATGTAAAATTCAGAAATGTTTATATATTAAACACTGTAAAATGGCTATAAAAAATTATTAAAATTTAGAAAATAAAATTTTTAGTAGTTAAAACAAAAATCTAAACGTATCATTTGTGTTAAATAGCGGTATTTTTTTTTGTAAGAAACGTCTTTATTTTACAGGATTTAGTACCATTTGTATTATCAAATGCCTCTAATTAATCTTTAAAATTTTGGAATCGACCTCTATTTCTGTTAAAAGCTGTTAAGTTTTTCCCCATTTCTTTTTAATTTTCTGGTTTGAAACACCAAAATTTCACCCTTTTTCAGTTCCTTTCTTTCTTTTTCTTTTCCATAAGATTTTCCTTCAATATTTCTTTTGATTAACCCATTTCATGCTTGAGTCATTTCTCAAACCCATTTCGAATGATAACCATTTCATAAATCCATTTTGGGGAATTTTTTTTCTCTATCGGACCTCCCACTAAGAGGTTTCTCTGTTTCTCTCTCATATTTTCTTTAAAGGTCAAATCTAGGTAAAGATCAGATCTAGGGTTCTTTGTTTATATATTCAAATTCTTTAAAGAAATTGAATTTTCTTAATAATTTCATGAAAAATGCTTCATTTATTTGAATAATTTTGTTTAGATGCTTATTTTAGGGTAAGTAGCTGGATCATTTCTTGAGATATCTAAATGTGTTATGGTAACCTTTTTTTTTTTCCCTTAATTTATTGTTCAATTTAGCTTAAATTGTTGAAATCATCTTTATTCTACCCAAAAGAAAATGCCGATGGAGACGAGTTTTTTAAGTTTTTTTATTCTATTTGAGAATATTTCTTTTCAAAATTCTTAACTTGATTTTCTATTTAATATCTATTTCTGTGGACAATGCATTGCTTAATTTCTTATTTTTTGGATTATTTTATTATAATTAAAAAACTCTAAGTATTTTTAGCTTGTTGTTTTCGTGGTTGTTGGACGATAAGCTGAAAGAAGGCAACATAGTTACCTTAAAGTATAATTACTGAATTGATTTGCTTTTAAACTTTGTAACAAAATGATTATGTAATTTTGTTTGTATGAAGTTATTAATTTATTTATTTATTGATGAATTGAAAAAAGTGACAAATATGGTATTGGATAAAATGTATCATACCCAATTAATCTGGTCTAGTTATAATGTTATATGCATTAGCTAGAAATGGCAATATTATTTTATCATATCTCATTGAAAAGATTTGTTATAAGAATCAATGAATCATATGAATGGAAATGTATATCCATTTTTGCAACATGTTATGCCAACAACAATAGTAAACACAATGTGAATTGGTTGATAGATAATGGTTGTATACACCATATGATTTGTGATGAAGCCATTTGAAAGTGTTTGGTAGGACTTACACTTCAAAAATCAGAATTGGTAATAGAAACTTCATTGGGGCCAAAGCCAAATGTCATTATATGATTGTTGAAACTACTTCAGGTACAAAAGTTATAATTGCTAATGTTTTTATTTTGTGTCTGAAATTGATTAGAAACTGTTAAATGTTGCTCAATTCAATTACTTAAGAAGAATTAATTCTTTAATATGATACTACTGGCTTTGTGTATTGATGAATTATAGCAACTTTGTTGTAAATTGGAATTCAATTATTTTTTGATGCATATGCTAGTTCTGTTGATTTGTCATTTTTGTATCATTCTTTAAGGCATCTGCAAAAGCATGAACTATTGTTGAACTTGCATGAATGGCACAAGTTCATCAATGTGATGATGTATGTGAAGCATGCCAATTGGAAAAGCAATGTAGGTTGTCATTCTTTTTTTTTTTTTCTTTTTGCTTTTCAAAAGGTTAGTGATGTAGCATTTGTTGAAGAGGAGAAAGTGATGAAGAATGATTTTAAAATGATTAGACTTGAGACTCTGGTAGGTGTTGTTCCTTACCTGTTTTGTTTCCCACTATTTGAATGTAAATCTCATCATTTGTGATTTATAACATCTTGACCATTCATTCCATGTTATTAATTAAAGTTTTCTTGCATAGTATATAGTGCTTTTATGTAAATTTTCTGCTATGTGTTTGATCCTATGAAATTAACTCATGTTTGGTATGGTACATGAGTGACAACTAGTTGTTCATTTAAAGTGGATTTTTATTCTTTTAGCTTGCAACTTTTAGGCGTTTTAGAATGTAGACTTGAATTGCAACATAGAGCCTAGTATTTATAAATTGTTATATTTGATTGTTCACTAATGTCATGGTTCTATTATCTATGAAAATTAAACAAACAAAAAAAAACTAGAAATATTTACATGTCTTAAAGTTAACTAGTTTTAATGTTCACTAAATTTGAAAGTTTGCATAAAATGATTTTTTAAGTGATGATTCTTATTTCTTTCATGGTTTATTGATTTATGAGTGAAGGCTAAAGTTGATATATTAAATTCCCATAATATGTCAAAATTTTCCCTTTGTTATAGTTATTAGGAATTTTCTTTTTCATCATTTATATCTTAGATTTTATTTTTGAAAGCTTAATTTTGCTATGTTTGTTAGGTAGGATATAGAGTTGACACACTAGGATGTTGAAACATTGGAAAGATGAGTACATATTTTATGCACTAGAAATTCTTTGCTTGTTTCATTTGCTTTATAATTATCTTATAATTTATCTCACATAATTCTAGGTGCGGAAGTATACTTTCAACATTAATTTAGAGGCTGCTGAATCTTTTGAGTTGGATTCTTTTGGGATATCCATCATCCCATAAAGTTTGGTAGTCTTTCTGCTCTTTTTTATTTTTTTTAATACAATTAAATATCAAGTGTGGTACATACTTTTATGATTTATTTTTCCTTTCGTATTTTAAGGTAACTTTTTGTTCTTTTTTTTTCTCTTACTCCTTAGGCAATCAAGCCAACAGTTTTGATTGGATCATTCGAAGTGGGAAGAACTTTTACAAAGGAAATAATTGAATTGAAACAATGACCTTTTTCAATGTACTGAAACAATTTTAATATTATTGTATTACACTTTTTGTTACATATATATTAAAATAAATTATGTATTTAGATATTTAAATATTTTATAATATTCAGTTTATAAATTTAAATTTATTTTTATTTTTTAAAATATTTTTTATTTAATTATAGTAGTATTTATTGAAAAAAATATAAAAAAAATTCAATTTAACGATGTTTATATGATACAGATTTAACCGACGTTCCTACCAACATTTTTGGCAAATACCGTTATTTAGTGGCGTTTATAAATGCCACTAAACATGAAAAAAAAAATCATAAAAACTTATTCCTCTGTAGTGAATGCATGCGAAAATAGGTTAGGTTTAAGATTTTGATAAAGTAAAATTCGCGTTTCTCGAAAATAGATTGGCAAAAAGCCTTAAAGGCTTATTAGAAATGAATTTTTGAGAGCTATAAAGACTTTTCAGCAATCTATTTTTGAAAAGCCTAAAAAGTTTCAAAAATGCATTTTCAAGAAGCCTTTAAGGTTCTTGGCAATAGATTTTTGAGAAGGGATCAATCTCTTGTGCCTTTTTTAAAATCAAGTTGTTTTTTGTATAAAGAAGATTGATCCCTTGTCCAAGGAGGATTGTTCATAACTAAACTCAAGAGCTTACATGTTTTTAATGAGAAAGAAAGGTTGTTTTGGTCTTAAGTCATTTTTCATTTAAAATATTACTCGTAAAATTTTTTTTTGAATTCAAAGCAATTTATTTCAAGTTTTAAGTTTAATGTTTTATCATTTCAAGTGAATTAATAATAGTACTGATTAATATTAGATTATCAATAATGATTTTTCTTTCAAGTTTAGGGCTTGTTAAATATATTCTATAAGATTAATGAGTTGTTTTTTTTTTTTTACAAAGATAGCTCGTACATGAGGTGGAGGTATTCTTAGCAGAGGTAAAGGTATCGAAATTCTAGTTCTAGTCGAAGGCATCTAATTGCCTTCGAGAAGATATGCCAAGTGGGGTATAGTGAGTCGAAAGACCATACAGTAGATGACATCCCTCAGTTGAGTCATCCACACATTATGAGGAGGTTACTGCACCTACCGCACTTAAACAGGTAGAATCATTTCTTGGAGCTTCGATTGATACATCGAATCTTTTTAGTTTTGGATCTCATGTTGCATTACAAATTTGGAATGGCTTGGTAATCATTTGAATCATATAATACAAATTGTGTTAGTTTATGTCTTTAGAATGCTTTGATTGATTATTATTATTATTATTTATGTTATTGATATCGATGATGTTGTTGATCTTTTTTTGTTGTTGTTATTGTTGTTGTTGTTATAGGAGTGAGATACATTAAAATTGCTTAACTATGGCCCGAAGTTATAGTAATGGCATTTAAACGATGCACGAACGTATATTCGAGCCAATGTTGTTTAGTTGGGATTTTTGCTACTCATTGACTGTATTTATCGTACCATCACTAACACGATAGTATCGACTTTTGTTGTGAGGTGATAACTAAAGATGAACACTTTTTATATAATGTTCAGAAAAATGATCATCACGTTGGATGATGTGTTCATTTTTTTACACATATCGATTATTGGGACATGGTTTCAGTGAATTATTGGACAATCAATAAGACGAATACAGTACTGATAAGGTTAGTTGGAGTTTCTATGGATGAGGCTAGAATAGAGATTGCGCAGGCTAAAAGATTTGTTGTTCGACTTTAGTGGCTGGAGGATACCTTTGGGCATGTCACTAATGCATTAGGTGATGAGGCGGTTGTTTATGCATCTCAAGCTTTTTTAGTCTATTTGCTAGGGTGTATGCTATTGAGTAACAAGATCACGATGAGAATATTGATAGTGTACTTACCCTTACTGATCGACCTCACTGTCATAGATAGATTTGCTTGAGGGATAGCTTACCTCACTTAGTTGTATAAGTAACTTGGCATTATGAGCATAGCAAACGTGTATTAGATCTCTAAATATCTAACATTTCTTTAAGTATGTATTTGTAATTAGTAAAAAATATATTATAATTATTTTATTTATTTATTATTACTTATATATGTGATTATCTAATTAAATATTACTTATGTATTTTCATGTAAACGTGGATTTACAAGCATTTTCCATCATTGAGCCCATTGGCCATATTGACATACTCAAATGATCTATAGCGTGCTCAAATATGGAAGGTTTATACTTATGCTGATATCAGCAAGCCTTGTGGGAACACCTAGATGGGTTGACAGTATCTGACATGTGCTGAGAACCATATGTCGATCGAAATGAGGCACATCCATTGCATAACATTGTTTTTTTTATTGGATGCATCAAGTGCAGGGCAATTGTAGAGCTGTATTATCCAGAGTGTGTTCTATAACAATTCAAATTTGTATAGATTATTCTTTTAACACCGTTGGCCCTGTTCCATGCTGATCGAGTAGCATCATCCAATTAGTACAATGTTGCATGTTAGTTCTTACACCAGTATGGGGATAGATAGGATATGGAAGTTATGTTGGTTGAGCGTCAAGACCAAAGATGTTAGAGATTGGCAAAGTGTTCATCCGATTATGATGCCTGGTTTGCATCAATTTTATACTGTCAAATTCAAAATCCAAAGTGTCGATCTAGATTCTAGCCTTAGTTGATAAATACTATACCTATTAGTGATTCAATAAGTTATAAATTTAATCATTTTATGGTTTTTTTATTACTTTGTTAATTTTAATTATATGACATCTATACTGATAACCTTATTAATATTTTGTAATAGAGTTCAACTGTTTATCTTTCATTGGGCATGTATTGATTTGTGAATTTGATAAGAGTATTGACATATGGAGAGATACAATTATCAAAGTACATGCCTTATTGTCCAAGTCATCTATTATAATAGGTAGCAACAGTCAATCTAGACCAGCATCGACTCTTGCATCATCAGTTCATGCATTTGATCACTTAGATCAGCCAGACAGTTCGTGCCCGTTTCATCCCTAGTTCCATCAACACCAACACTTTCGAGCCTACTCCATTCCTATTCAAATCGACATCAGCACCTCCTAGCTTGCTAGTGCCTGCATCATCCTCACCACCACTAACAGTGATCATAGTATCATCCTTGCTTGACTATTCTTTCACTGCAGAGATGATAGTATCGATCCTGTCAAAGAGTTCCATAAGACAGGAGAGCCCACTTGTCTACCACGTGTTTATCTTTAAGTTAAAAGATCGAAGGATAGGAATTGATGTATTTTATTAATATGTACTAATACTTTATGTAGATATTGATTTTATATTTAGTTAAATGTTTATATTTAGTTTATATTTATAAAATATCAATTAGATTACCTATTCAATATGACACATCCTATTAGATAACATGTTTAATATATAAAGCATAAACAAATATATAAACCATAAACATTAATATAAAATGTTAACAATTATTGCAAAAATTAATCAATCAATGTGTATTGTTTCTTGGGTGGCCATATAAGAATTTGTGCTAAATAATGACTTGAAATCTTCAATGCGGGATACATATGGAATATCCCACCCTCGAGCACAATTATATAGAATTCTATGCCAATTGTATGCAATAGGAGGTATTGATGAGAATGGCTTCATTAACACCTCCATACAATAGTAAATTTATTTATATAATGTCATTAGCACCTGCATAAAATAAAATTGATAAATATAAACAGTAAATGATAATTCTAATTAACAATGTTTGCATAAAATGATAATTATTAACAAATCTAATCGTAATTACTATGTACTCCAATGGTGCATGTGATACATATCTAATAGA
Organism: Durio zibethinus; assembly: GCF_002303985.1. The sequence continues at coordinate 16,290,355 of NW_019168381.1, read as the reverse complement.
AAAATATGTCAAGTAATATTTCAAACTGATGTAGACTAGTACGACATTATATTGAGAGGCAATCAAATAACTCGTATCAGGTAAGGTCATCTACTTATCATATGAGGTAAAAGTGTCAAAACACGATAAGGTTTGTAACAATTCCTCAAGACATTCTATTGGATCTATGCAAAGTCACATAATCACCTCGAAACCGATTAAGCTCTTTAATTAAATCTTATTGCATTTGTACTTAACTATCTAATCTCAATCTAAGTAACCCAGTAATAAAACTAAAACCATAATGTCCATTCATCTCACATCAATGATGCTTTGTATATTTGAATATAATTCCATTGGCAAACTATCTAGATATAATATTTTTTGTTTAACACGGGACCAATGAACAGGAAGTTTAACGATCTGTGTCATCAATTTCACTGAGTTTGTAATGGTTAGTGGTAATATACTATTTTGAGCTGATAACATAATTTTATAGTTTGATGGATCACATAATGTAAAGGTTTTTGCTTTTATAACTCTGTGAATTTTTGGCTTAGCCATATCTGATGATGGCATCAAGGTAGTTATGGATAGATATTAAGTTCTCATAGCTTTCTTTTCATGGCCAACTTACTGAACTCATCACATTCATTGAAACATTTTCGGTCTACTTATGATTGGATGGTTAACTCCTCAGATATTTCATTATCTTGGCTCTTTATCAATTCCAACTTCTTCCAATGTGAATGCACTTCAGATAAAGAATTTGGACTTTTCACCCTTATATGCTCTGTAACACCATCAACAATTGATGCCATATATAGGAATGATAGTCATGTTTCACCCCCACTATTCTAAAAGAGCAACACCAACCATAAGTGTAACCATTCAACTTGCAACTATCTTTAATGCAGTAGCCATGCTACCAATCCCCCACAGATCCTATCACCAAACCTTCTTTCATGGAATCTAAGGTATGACCTAATTTCTCCATTCCTCAGTAATCCACTATCATTAAATGCATGGATTGCACAATCGTTAGGATACTATCAAAACCTAATGAGAGTTTTATCTCCAAATGTGACCTTAACCTTACTGTTGATCCACACCATTATTGCTAAACCCTCAAACCCAACATCCCAACCACTTCATGTACAAGTCCAATCTTCACAATCCATTAATGCCACTTATTGGCAAAAGTGAGGCGACAAGTTTCTAAAAAACCTTAGGTGATGTAGACCTTTTATATGCTCGAGTCTTGAATGGTTGTTGATATATCAATATTCGTTAGCATTCCTCAAGAATGAAAGCATTAGACACTAAGTTTAAGAGTACCTCTATTGTTTGTATTAAATAAGTGGAGTGTATCATCTATATAGTATAATAAATTAATCATAATTTTGAATTATGTGGAGTTTATCAAAATTTTATATAAAGCTCATATTTATAAATGTAAATCTCTACATAGTTTTTTGTTATAATCAAATAATCTTAAGGTTATAATAAAAAAATCATAAACGAAATACTTCACAAATAAGAAGAGGATAAATTTTACCTAAACATTGTGTAAAAGGTTTTAAGTTTAATAAATGCAAGTGTCGAAAAGTGATTGTTGGGGCAATTGTCCCTTTCCTTTTATGTTTATTTGGATCCAATTGCACCGTCAGTGGGGTGTAGTTGGAATTCTAAACTGAATTGAAATCTTATTTGGCACACCAATCCAATGCCATAAAATAGTTTTCAGCTACATCGAAGTCTCAATTTCCCACTAGTTTATCCTCATCTAGTATAAAGTTTCTATCGTATCACACCTCTCATTTCCCATATTGCCCAACCTTTTTTTTTTTTTTTTGCCTTTGAATTAATAATGCATGTACCAATACATATGCACTTATAGACTTCAATTATAGATTGATTTGACATTTGTTGTTATTTATTTAGTTGTCTTTTTTATTTTTTTTTATTTAAAAATTTCAAATTAGTTTATTTTAATTATTTAACATATCATTTATAAAATTATTTAATAAATTAATTAATATTTAATTTGCTAAAATACTAAATACATAAATAAATAATCAATTTTATAATTAAATAAATTAATGAATGAAAAATAAAATAAATAACTATATAAATAATAAAGTAAGTAAATATTAATTAATTTTATTTTAAAATGTATAAGTATATTAATATTTTTTTTCAAAATATTATGTTGTTAAATTTAATATATATATATTTTTTATTTATTTATTTTTAACAAAATTATAAATTGGTAACAAATAATTTTATTAATTTTTAATTATTTATTAAATTTGTAAATATCCAATATACTATAAGATTTATTATATACCAATTTTAATCAAATATCCTTAATAATTAGTTTTTATATTTACTATATTTTACCTTACTGATATTATTATTTTTATATCTAAATTTATATCTCATTGTTAATTTTAATCTTATTATTACAATAATTAATCTCCTCTTTATAATAATTAATTTTATTTTGCCGTTATTTTTAATCTCATAATAACCCATTTTCCTAGTCCTCGCAAATGCTAGTCAAAGCTGCCTTCTAATCTACATTTTGCAAATTCAGCATTTGTGCACAGTGCTGGTGGACTAATACTAAGCTATGGCTATTGGCTAATGGCCGCCTCTCCCCGCCTAATGATGTAACACACCAACCACAGTTGACATGCTGTGCGCTGTGCCTATAAAAAACAAAATATTGGGAAGAATATCCTGTCGGAAAATCAATTTAGATTTAGTTTAGTATCGTTGAAAATAACTTTTACGTTTAAAAATTATTTTATTAAATTTTAATTTAAATAATAAAAATATACTTTTTAATTTAAAATTTGATTTTACAACTTAAATAAAAAATTTATTTAAAAATATTTTTACGATGAAACTGTATTTTTGAAATAGAAAAATATTATATTATTTTATACATTTAATATTTTATCATTTTATAAATTTTTTAGATATTTTAATTACTTATAATATTTTTTACAATAATATTAAACAGTTAAAATTTTTAATCTTATTTTTTTTTATCATACTTTTTAAACATATTCTTTTTAAGTCAAACTTTTTTTTTTGACAGCAACAATAACAGTAAATTAACCCTTAATTTAAGGCAAAAGCTGTCGTGAAATCAATCCTTTGGTGGAGAAAAATATACCAAACTCCTTTCCAATATTTCAAATCCAATTTTGATTTTAGTTATTTTTATGATAACGATATTAGTTTTCCTGGATTTAAATTTTTAATATTTATATTTGGATTTAATTTAATATTAAAATATTATTTTATACCTGATTTAATTTGTGCATTCATAAATTATAATTGATTTGGTTTGAAATTAATTTAATAATTTTAATTTAATTTAATATTTATAAAATATTATTTTAATATAAATTATATGTAAATATAATATTTTAAATTAAAATATTAAATAATAATTTTTATTATAATGCAAATATATAATTATAAAATTAAATTAATAATAAAAAATAATTTTTATATACATTGAGGTCAAGATGGGTGATGTCATCTAAAATTTGACTCCGAATCCAACCTTTTAAAAAAAAGTCTTGATCTGATTTGTCCTCCAATTTTTTTAAATAATTAATTTTATTAAATAAGAAAATAAAAATTCGTTGGATATAAATAATTTTATCATTTTAACCCATAAATATTACTGTTTTGAAAGTGTTTTTTGCAATCACACATAATGTGTGATAAATAATTTACTTTTTATATCAAATTTTAAATAAATTAATATGTTATTAAAATTGACATTAAAAATTATTGAGTTTAAAAGTATTTATACGTGCAATATTTTTTTTAATTAAAGTAAATATTAAGATAAAAAATTCAAAAAAAATTAATTTAAAAAATTTGGATGAAAAAAAAATATATATATATATATTAACCTAAAGCAATCATTTCGTAAAACGCCCAAATATGAATATTATTAAGGAGTCTCTTATTAACATTTTTCTAGAACAGAAGTGCTTCCCTTTCTAGAAGCTCGCAGGCAACCTCATTGTTCATAAGAAGAAAAAATAAACATATATTCAAGAACTTGAATAATTCAAACTATTATATTAATTGAATTAAGCCTGTGACATAAAAGTCAAAATCTAACAATGGAAACGTATGCATCAATCATAAAATTATAAATTGACTTTAACCAAAAACTTTTCAACTTTTGAAATGGTAAGAAAAGATCTTTCCATCTTACTCCCCCTACAATATATTATAAGCATTTTCTTTGATGATTTTGTTTTAGAAAAAACATTTTCTTTAGTATCAAATATCAAGCGACCCGGCATCGTCACACATACGATCCCGCAGGGACAGTTAAATCGTAATTAACGAGCCCAGCTACGTCAAAAAACGGATAAAGCTCCCTCTCTTCGATCCAGATTTCAAATTAACCCGCTTTCTCTTGCACATTCCCTCCATTGTTTTTTTTTTTCTTCTCTGCAAAATTTATTTCTAAAACTTGAAACACAGGAGAAGAAAAAGGGGGAGAGAGAGAGAGAGAGAGAGAGAGAGAGAGAGAGAGAGAGAGAGGGATTTACGGAATTGATGGCGATTTTCTCCGCGAGACGTGGAGTGTTTGGATGCGTTTGTTATTTGGTGCTGATACTGTTATACGCCAGGATATGTGTATCCGCGAGATCTGATAATGAAATCCGGGAAAGGTTTTATGGTAACCTTGTGAATTCGTCATCGACAGGTACTGGAGAGGGGAGTATTGCCAAAATGTTCGATCGTGTTCTTGAGAAAGAGTTCTCCGAAAATGATCAGCCTGAAGGTTAGCCTTTTTACTTCCCTTTTCTGTTATAATAATTCTTTTAAATGTTTGAAACCTTTAATATGCCGAGACAAACTCACGGAAAAAATAACTAACTGTTGGATCTTGATCTTTATGCTGGTAGGTCTTGTTGTTTCTCCAAAAAAATGCAGGCTTAATTTGAAGTTTAAACTGTCAGTAAAAGCGCTCACCTATTCTATCAGAAGTTCAAATAAAGTTTCATAAAAGGACACTGACGAAGAAAAAAACAAAGAAATAATACTTGTTTGTTTTATTTTGTTTTAATTTAATTATGTGGACAAGGATGAAAAAAATGTTTGGTAAATAAAATCTGCAAAAAATCGCCATACAGTCTCATTTCTATAATGATTTTTGTAACTTTGACTTGTATTGTTTTGAACTCGAAATTAAGCAAATTAGAGTCTCCATTTCATATTTTACATGTATCTTCTATGATCATGTAGTTCTCTGTTTGATGTGAGAATTGCGGTTAATTCTGAACGCTTTTTTGGTTCTTTAAAGGCTATCTAACTGATATTCTATTTGCTTTTTTTTCTTTTGTTGTTAGGATCTGATGCAAGCAGTTTCAATACTAGTGTAGCTGATCAGCAAGTAGGTTTGGTTATCCTTTGAAACCCATTTCTCCACAGTGAAATCCTTTTTCATTGTTTTGATACTAAGGAAACTGGACAGTAATGTTTCCTCTGTAGTTTCAGTCTTCTATGCATATACTGTTACCTCCACTCTATTTCTCTTTTTAATTTTGGCTAGAGCTGAAATATATATGTCTGCTACATTTGTTCACTTCAAATCTTTTTTCAAAACTTTAGTAGGCCTCCAAATTTAAAGGAATACCTAATACAATCTTGTGAGGGATCGTGGCTATGTGTGTGCTTTGATCGTAATCCCCAAATATTGGTTAATGTAATGGCCAGTGATTGAGGTTTCTATGATTATTGAGGAAAGATTGGGTTTGGATATCATGCATGTTAGAAGCAGAATATGCCCTTTATTGCCTTTGTCCTAAGTAACCCATGTGCTTTCTGTGTAGTTGTTTGTTTTTGTTGTCCGTCTTAAAGTTGCTCCCTGTTATGTTTTCAGGCTGTACTGGAAACAGTAGCTAAAATCACCCATGAGAAGGCGAAGAGAAATGATACTCAAGTGGCAAAGTATGGGAATGCATTCTTTTAGGAGTTATAAACATTTTACTGAATCAGATAATATATATATTTTATGACTTGACAATTTTTCCAAATATTAAAATTTTCAATAGCGGCACAAGATCATTCCAGATTAAGGATGTTTTTACCCTTGAAAATGAAGATTCAGATGAGACAACAACCTTAATTGACAAAAAGGTGGCCATATGTTTGTTTTTTTTCCTCTCATGTGTATAGGAGGATTTATAACCCAGTTTTATGCAGGTTGTTTTGTTTTTATTTAATCCTTTCTAATTTTCCTTTCACATTTGATTTTAGGATAATGTGTTTGTAATGTCGAACAAAAAATCCAAGTATCCAGTACTCCAAGTTGATTTGAGGTTAGCTTCTCAATCTCCTTTATCCTCACATTATCCTAATCCAATCATTGGTTTCATATTACTACAAGTTGGTGGCATTGTGAAGGATAATAATTGAAAACTATGCTTGGTTTGGTTTTGGTACTGCCATTGAGTTTTGATTTTATATATAATATACAACTTGAAATTTATTTATAAAATCACTGGCTGAGTTTGGTGTCATGAGTCAAGTGACACCAACTCAGGTGGATGACTTGAAAAATAAATTATTTATAAAAAATTTTAAATTAAAGATACATATGTCTATTCAGTTAAAAAAACCCACTTGAAAAAAAATACCCACACTTTTTTTGCATTTTTTTTTTCAAAACACTCATTTGTTTTCTACACCTCATAATGGGTGTGTCAAATTCTTGTCAAATAAAAAAGCTGTAATATTTTCTCACCCTTGTGCAGATTGATATCAGATTTGGTTGTTGTCATAGTCTCTGCTGCCATTGGTGGTATTATCTTTTCATGTCTGGGGCAACCGGTTTGCATCTCTACAATTAGTATTTATTTCACTTTGCATTGAATTTTCATTTGCTTTATCTTGATTTTGATATGCAGCTATATCACAGAAGTTGAATTTTTTTTTACTTTTCCTAAATGTATATGCACGATAGGTTATTGTGGGCTATCTTCTTGCGGGTTCACTTATAGGACCAGGGGGTTTGAAATTTATTAGCGAAATGGTACAGGTATGTCATTAGCAATGGCTTGAGCTTGTGTTTTTTAAAATCAGAATATTATATTCCTCTAATGTTTGAGTATACACTATTTTCTACCATTGAGATAGCCTCACTGATAGTATCATGGAGGAGAAACATGCTTTATGAGCATCTGTTAAAGATAATTTCTTGGAACATCATTTTTTTATATCATCTAATAATGCCTAAATTATATCATCTGAAAATTCATTCTTTGATGCATTTTTGCAGATTGTGATCAATGATATAATTTTCCATATTGTTATTATTTTGGTGATATATTCTTTCTCCTTTCATAGGTTGAAACTGTTGCACAGTTTGGTGTTGTCTTTCTTCTTTTTGCTCTTGGGCTAGAGTTTTCTTTGGCAAAGGTAGGATGTTTTCGGCATTAGTGAGTTCTTATTTACCATGCTTTAGCTTGCTTAGAAATTTCTGTATCTTAATACTAAGAAAGCTGTTTCAACTAATTATTGCTGCAGTTAAAAGTTGTGGGCCCAGTTGCTGTTTTTGGAGGACTACTTCAAATTGCAATATTTATGTGCTTGTGTGGCATAATTGCAGTGGTACGGTGTTTCAAGTACTTTGGCTATGTTTCCCATTAGCACACCTGTAGATGGACACTAAAATTTAGACATATGCAATCTTGCAGTTATGTGAAGCAAAAATTATCTGAGGGTGTCCTTTGTTGGCTTCCTTCCTCTCATGTCGTCACTGCAGTTGTACTTTTCTATACTATTTGCAGTGCTAGTAATTTCTTTTATTCTTGGTTGCTAACTCGATGCATCTAATAGTCAATCCATTCTTTTCCTTATATTTATCAGGTTGTGAAGTTTTAGTAGAACAGAATAGCACTAATGCTCTTCATGGTCAAGTTGCTATTGGGACTCTAATTTTTCAGGTTGAAGAGAAGTGATGGCCTACCAAGAATTTAATTACATTTTGGATTCAGAAACTTGATTTTGTTGCTGCATCTCCATTCATTCCTTGCCTTTGGTCATTTCAGGATTGCGCTGTTGGTTTGTTATTTGCTTTGCTTCCAGTTTTGGGTGGTAGCAGTGGCCTACTACAAGGAATGATTTCAATGGGAAAGTTGTAAGTTTCTTTAGGTTCTTCCACCTATCCTGTTTTCCTTATTGCGATCCTTCCCTTTTCTACCCCTTCTTCCCAAAAGTAGCTTTTGATCTATTGTTGGTAGTTGAACTTTAACGTAAAGGGAAGATTTGGAATCTGACACTTGATGATGATCAATGTCAGGATGCTGGTATTCATCAATATATCCACTGTTGCATCTTGTATTGTCTTGGTCGTTTGTTCCTTCGCTTCCTAAAGTTAATGATGCAGATATCATTCTCAGTAAGTTTGTTTAACATATTTTATATCTCTTTACTCTCTGTTAACTTCATTTAATAAAATTTAAAAATATTAGTTCATTTGGTCTCAATTTATTATCCAGACAAATGACTTATCCGCTTGCTGCTGTAGGCCTTCTGCTTATTATCTGGCGTGGGTAATGTTCTGCTTACGCATGATTACAACTCCTGTATCACTGCATGTAAAATTTCTCCATCACCTTTAACGGCTTCTTGAACTTCTGTAATCTTCACAGTGCAGTGATAACCTGTGGTCTCAAGCCTTGCAGTTGGGTTCATTTGTTGCTGGAGTTATGATATCTACTACTGACTTTGCACAGCATACTTTAGATCAGGTAATCACTGTTTGTTGTCAGGGCCCTTATCTATATCATTAATCTTATATTTTTAGCTTTGTCTAAAAGGATTTTATGCTATTTAACTTTTCAATTAGTCTTAAAAGTTTTAATTAACTTGTTTACTTTTCTTATTTAGTATGTTTTAGGTCATGCATTTTTAGTCCATAGGGGCATGAATGAATATCTATAAACACAAATGGTCTATTGTATTTTGAGTCAAGGGTTCATATTTCATTCATCTGTAAATTTATGCTAGTGGTTCATATGTTTATAGTCATTGGATAAAGTGTGTAGCATGTTATAGGGATTGAATCTGAAATAGGCTAAGTGGCTGCATTTCTTAGTTTTATGCAAGATTCTTTGGTGAGTCACGTTTCTATTATAATATGATGATGAAATTAATCCTTTGTTTTCCTGGATATGGTGCTTTTTGCAATTTGTAGGTTGAACCAATTCGAAATCTATTTGCAGCTCTCTTCCTTTCTGGTATTGGGATGCTCATACATGTACAGTTTCTGTGGAACCATGTGGATATATTATTGGCAGCTGTTATTCTAGTTATTGTTGTTAAGACTGCTGTTGCTGCTGTGGTCACAAAGGCTTTCGGGTATAGTGTCAGAACGTCTTTCCATGTAAGTTTGTTTAGTCACTGCTATGCCACAAAGAAATATTGTTTTCATTACTTAATTTGTGCATCAATTTGCAATTTGTACATCTATGATATAGGTCGGAGTGTTGCTTGCTCAAATTGGAGAATTTGCTTTTGTTCTTCTAAGTCGTGCCTCAAATCTTCACCTTGTTGAGGTACCTCTCTCTTTCTTGCCTTGTAAAAATCTGCGTGTTTGTGTCTTTGCATGTCTACAATAAAGTTTTTTTCTTGTTTCTTGATGATTGATCTCCTTACTTATTCTTGGATTATTCTTCTTATTATGTCATGCCCTTATAGTGGTTTTAGAGATAATGTTTCATAATTCTAAAAAGGGGTGACATTTTATATGCATAAATTGCTTAGGTGATGAATGCACAAATGTACATATTGATCTTCAGTGGCAGGATGATATTTTGGTTAACAAAAGTAAAATACAGTTGGGTGCAGGGAAGGTCTGAATATATCAACTCCTAATTTCTCACCAAAATGTTCAAATTAGTTTCTGTTGCAAAATTAAATTGCATGAAATTTAACTGGTTTACTTGCCAACTATTAGAATCATTATATAGACCAATGTTTAAATCGTATTCCGTGATTGAGGTAAGAATAAATGTCACATTATATGCAAAAATCATTTGAGAATCTTTGCTTTCAAAATATGTAATTTTAACTCTGAATGCGGTTAGTTGCTAAAGATCTAGTCTGGTGTGAGTTGAAAACAACAAGCAAGCGCGTGGAGTTATTGTCCACTGCTTTTATTACCATGCTTGGGGGCCTTGAAGTTAGAATTGCCATCTTCTTGAATTTGAAGTAGTAAGGGGCAGTGACTGAATGAAGATGTAATATGCCTCTATGTAAATGGAGTTTCAAGTGTGTTTTTGAATTATTTACTTGTTAAGTGGGTGTGCCGGGAGGGGGGGGGGGGTGTTCTACTCAGAGAACAAGAACGATAGCTTTTTGTGCTGCTCCAATAATGCATGAAATACCAGCAATTTGTATAAACAAAAAAAAAAAAGAAATAGTTCAGCAACAAATTCCATTTATACTAGTGCTTTTTTGCTATTAAATCTCATAGCATTAACATATTTCCTTTGTTGCTTCCATTTTTGCCTATACAGAGCTTGATTTTCTGACACTTTCTAGTAACTTATATTTTTAATTTGCTTGAGCATGTCTTAACTTCATCATCATTGCAATTGTTTTGTTGCAATTATTGACTTGATTTTGGCTGATGTTGAAGGGAAAGATGTATCTTCTTCTTCTTGGAACAACAGCTCTTAGTCTGGTAGGTTTTCTGATCTGAAAACTACACTTTGAAGCTTTATAGTATTTCTTTAGCCCCTTTCTCGGCTCCAAGCCTGCAACATTATTGATAGCAAATTATGATTCTGCAGGTAACAACTCCTCTTTTGTTCAAATTGATACCTAATGTAATGAACTTGGGTGTTCTTTTACAATGGTTTCCCTCAGAGAGCAGCTCACAAGATGAGGTCTCTCTCTCTTCTCCATCTCCATGTATAATTATTATACATTATTCTCACATGTGCACACACAAAGCTTTATATACAAGGATGGGTCATCATTAACTACCTCTAAATTACCAACCTCCTCCCTTTGCCTATAGACTTCCATCAAAACAAATTTGAACCTGAATATGGATATTTGTCTTTTAACATCTATAGTGATATCGCTACATCCATCAAATCTTGTCTACCAAAGTTTCCATGCTACTCTTCGGGCGAAGACCCATTTTAAGAGAACCGTATGTGATACATGCTAGCTAAAGTAGACTTAATGTAGGAATTCCTTTTAATTTTCAGCTTTAAATCACAATTGCATAATTGCACGAGTGAAAGCTTTGGTATTTACTGGAAACAACATGGCATGACAATCATTTTTTAAACATTCTCAAATGTTGAAACCTGAGCAGTTACGACAGTAACCAAAGTTAAATATTGCCCATTGTCATTTTCTTTTTCTTCTTGTTTGGGGGGTGGGTGTGGGGTGGGGTTGGTTTGCTTTTCCTTTTAGATTATTTTTTGTTAAATTGTGCAAGCTTTGTATATTAAAGTTCAGGAAAAGCATCTTGAATTATATTGTTTACTAGTTTGTTTATATCATTTTATTTACTCATTTTTTGCAGGAGAAAGTTTCCATCATTGAAGCACATGACAGATTATGGTGACCTTCCCATGCAATCGTAGTCTGGTTATACTGGTATTACACTTTAGATCATAGTCATATACAAGTATTAGGGTTTAATATCACTCCAAATATCATTGTTGGGGTTTCTGATAACCCGTCACAGTGTCAGTTCCATTGAAAGTAAGCTGAAAAGTCTCATGTACATTCATATATTCTTTATGATTCTTTGTATATATGATTTTACATTTTGATCATTCACGAGTTCTGAGTTCCTTCTATTCCTTGTGATATGTTGTGAGTTACAGTCGAGCTATATTCTTGCCCCTTAAGAGCCAAAAAGAGTTACCAGTCTTATCATAATTTCCAAAGATATCTACTTTTTCCTTTTGTGACGAGTTTATGAATCTGTACCGAGCTACATAATTCGATTCAACATTGAAATCTATATCTTTGTCCAGCTATATTTAGCAAGGCTTATTGGCTTTGTACTTTATAGTGATTTATTTATAATTTTGAGTCAATTGATGACTGCATTTCTTTTATCTTTGAAGGACAGATATAGTATTAATCTGTTCTTCTAGGGACAGTTTCAAGGTATAGAATTCATTGAGCTGGCCAACTGGGTCAATGTTTTGCTAGATTAAGCATGTGGACCATCCAATTATGGCAATTTCAAAGCATTTAGAGGACTTTTTTTTTTAATATCTGAGTCTGAGCAGAAATGTTCTTTAACTCTTTTTCTCTTTATTTGTTTTTTGGGTTCTTCTGTTTTTATGGAATTTTTTTTTTTTTATGGGATCTGTAAACTTAATAGCACAACAGTTGAAGCGCTTGCATTGCATGGCATTTCTACCTGTATTTGGGAGGCAAGTCTTCTCTTGTAATCTAAGATACAGTATCAATGTGTTGGAAAATGATTTTTGCGCTCATTTTGGGACTTGAGATTAATGTTTTGTTTGAAATTTTTTGGTGTTTGGTAATTACTTTGGATTTTGATTAATTTGAAGTTGAATCGAATCAAATTTCATAAAAAAAATAAGTTTTTTCAAATTTATTTTTTTCATTTATAAGATTCAAAATCGAAATTCTATTTTAAAAAAATCAAGTTTTTTTTATTTGGACCGACAAGTGTTGGGACTCGAGACTATTAACCTTGTGATTGTGCAATTTGGGCATGCTATGTTTTGGAGATAAATTTCTAATGTGAAGTAAGGTTCATGGGCTGAAACTCAACAGGTTGTAGTTTTAGAGTGAATGAAGTTGTTTATTTCCAAAAGGTTCAAGGTGTGGCAGGTCGAAGGTAATTCGGCCTTAAAAGACCGGGTTGAAAAAACCCTGTATTTGCAAAGACCATAAAGAAAAAAAAGTAGTACATTGTTGTGGTAGACAACTACAATAAAATCCATATGCTGCGGAATTTGAACAATAAGATTAAGATGATCAAATACTTTCAACTTAAAGGACTCAAATGGACTTCAAATCTGAGATTTTGAGATTAAAGGCTAATTCATGGTGAACAAAGTTCAAAAACTCTTATGGGATAGGCTCAATCCTGAATAAAACTTGGTGTGACCTTGAACTTGGGTCCATTGGTAGTTTAGTATTACTCTGATGAGGAAATGCCAATGTTACTTGTGTCTAAAAATGGAGGAGCGTATACAGAACAGTAATGATCACCAACAGTGCCTTCTCGGGTCCTATGATGGGTATAATCAATCCTTCTTAATAACTTGGGCCCCCCTTTTTCCTATTATTAGATTAAATATCATTGCTGTGTATCGGTGAGTTTTCCGCTATCCAGTCCGCCCTAGAGCTTCTTGTTCCCCGTTGTCTGCTTCACCATCTAAAATAATAAAAAATTTCATCAATTTTATTATTTTATTTATATAAATTTATATATTTTATTATATTTAAATATATTTTTAATTTTTAATATATATTTAAATTAATTTTTAATATAAACTATTTTTTATTTAAAAATAAAAATTTATTTAAAATAAATCAAAGAATAAAAATTATAAAACTTAATTAAAAAATAAAAATAATTCAAAAAGCTTTGTTAATATTTTAACTTTTTGCTTTCAATCGCATAATTTTCTTATTTACTTTTTTAGATATAATTGATTTTTTTTTCATTTTCAAATACCTATTACTTTTTTTTATTACTTTAATCAGTTTTTTTTTGCATTAAAATTTTAAAATCAAAGAAGATAAGAAAGAAAAAAAAAATAATAAAAGGCGTATTTATCTTCAAGGTTGCAGTATGGACTATTATGACTGCACCATACCATTTTCTAAATTTCATCTAAATTCTAGCGAAGAAAATCTCATAAATACATTTAAATATTTTTGAATGCAAATGGAATCATTGTGCTTCTATATTAAAATATATTTAAATTATATTTTTAAAAGAATGCAAAGATGCATCATTTTCATCAAGGATGTCAACCGGACAAACTCAAGGAGGATTTTCGCCCCATCCTTGTTCGAATTAGGATATTACAAAGAATCTCATTATTTTAATTATTTTTAAAAATAAAAATTTATATTTTTTTAAACTATCTTATAAAAGTTTGACAATAATAATTATAAACTAATTAAAAAATTACATTTAAATATAACAAGTCAAATATTCAAATTACAAAATTAAATAAAAAATAATTCAAATAAAATTATATTTATATCAAGAACGGGGGGAACGGGGCTATGCTCCCCAAGTCCCATTCCCACCTTCGTTCTCATTCTTAAAATGTCAGTATCCGTGAAGTCGCCCGAGTTGAGGTGGGAGATCATAACTTTTCATCGATTTTGATTGAAATTGATATCTCTAATCCTAATGCTTATTAATTTGACATTTTTTTTTACATTTTTAGAAGGGAAAAAGAAAATAATGGGGGCCTAATTTGCAAAAAGAAAGGAGCGAATTTCTACATTTATCCGAACTTTAAAACTATGGATCCTTCGTTTAAAGAAAAAGAAACTCGTGAATACAGGTGGCACTTTTATGTTGGAAAAGAAGGGAGAAAACAGAATCTGGCTTAATCATTACCAACCAGCCTTGTAACCAGGTCAGGTAAAGAGAAATTACAACAAAATCATTTCAACTTTTGTATTCGGTTATTTTGTATTTAATTGGTATAAAATATTATAATGGTATGATTTCGTTAAAAATAAAATTTATATGTAATTTATTAAAATATTAAATGTTTTTATTTTTCTTATTATATATCATTATATTATATTTAAAATTTAATTTACATCCAAGTTTTTAATAAATAAACAAATTAGTAAAATTTAAAATTAAATAATAAAAAAAGGAAAGAAAGTTAATTAACCGCTTTTAAAGCCAAAATCACATCAATCCCAACTGTTGAAGACCCATTATTAAATGTAATGTTTTTTTTTGCTAGGACAGGCTGGTTGAGCCCACATCACGCAGTCAGTGCAGCCGACGGCGTTTCACCGGCGGATTTAACGCCGGTTGCTTGTAACTTTTCATTTATTTGGCCTCAGATCACAGTCTTATGGCTAGCTCAGTACTCAGCCCCCTACCCCTACTACTGTTGCAGCTGCGCCAGCTCACCTTAGCTGTCACTTTCTAGATCTCATAACTAGGTCGTTTATTATTCGCCACGTGTCTCCTGTTTCTTGATGATGTGATTGTAGCCTCAGCTCCTCGGCTGCCTCAACCTCTCTACTCACTGAGGAAAAGTGTACTAAAACGGCTTCTGCATTCTCATTTTGCAAAATGTTCATCACGGTCTAAATTAACATTAATTGTGATGATATTTAAAAAACCCAATTAATAAATTATTTCTCTAAAAATAATAATTAAATAATTGTTTGACGGTGAAAATAAACGCCGCTTAATTCGATTCTTTTAACTTTTAAGCGGCCATTAATATTACTACGTCCGATATTTACATGATTCAAGCTAATAGTTTAATGAATTGCGTTTGAGGGTTTCCCCGTAATTTCAAAGATGGTAAAGGCCTATCTTTAATTTTATTCTTACTCTTGTCCAACGCAGGGGACGTTCTCGGAATGCAGTGTGAGCTTTGGAAACAAACAAAACAGGATCGGACGGTTGGGGATATATCTTGGATTTTGAACCATGGATTACAAGGTGGGACCCGATTAAAATACCGTAATCCCAATTTATATACAACAATTAATTAATTATTTTGGAAAAAAATAATATTTGAATCCAAAAAGCAAGAAAATAATAGAAAGAGGAAAAAGCGTCGGGGCAACAGCTTTAAACGAACCAAGTTGTTTATTGCCAAAACCCTGTTTGGCAGTGTTAGCTGCAGCAGCAAAGTGAAATGGATCCCTGCCGCTCGTGCTCTCGTTAATCCTTTTCAATTATATTATATTATCCTTGTAAATTAAAGCAAATTAACAATGAATAATAAACATATTTTATTAGTAATAATTTGTTGTTTGGTACGTGTTTTAGAGTTGCATGGTTGGAGAGGGTAATTATTATTATATAAAGCTAAATAAAATAAAACGTTGACAATGGTTAGACTTTGGACCATATCTCATATTATTATTATTATTACAATGAATGCCATAATTGAGGATGATTGAATTTTAGGTTAACAATTATTGAAATTTCAATATTATATGCATGATTTTAAAGGGTAGGAAAAAGGGCGGGGTGAGTAAAACTCTTTGACTCTTCGACCTAGGAAAGTTTGCTTTCTAGATCTTTCGGCTGCCTGGGATCATAAATAAATACAGTTTCCAACAAAATAATTCTTCTCTTAAAGTTTTAAATTAAAAAGGGTATTTATTAGTTTCAGAATTTATTTTCAGTACACAAAAATATCAATTGATCATGTTCTTACTATCTATGTATGTTTATGGATCTGTCGGCTATTAATTAAGGGATATAAAGATTTAAATTTTTTTTAAAACAGATAGTATATATTTTCTGCGTATTCAATGACCATTCAACTTTTAAAATTATTATTATTATTTTTTAAAAAGCATAAGGATAATGAATGTTGTTAAGCTATTAGTATAAAAGAACCACAAACCAATCAACAAAATTTATAATTTGGTCAATATTACCGGCAATCCTTAAATTAATTATAGTAAAATATTAAATATTATATTAGATTTTAAAATATTATTTTAATTATAAATTTATTAATTAAAATTATTTATACATTATTTATTATCATTGAAAATTAATATTATATTAATTAATAATATAATTTAAATATTATATTAAAAATTTTAAAATTTATATATCACATCAAATAATAATTTATTATAATTTAATATAAAAAATTAAATGAAATAAGATTTTTGTTAATTTAATTATCATTACAAGGTATATGAGAAAATAATCGTCAGAGGCACCAACAAATTGTGATAATGTTTGACTAATTCTGGTCTGGATTTTCAATTCTCTTGGACAACAAGTTCTGGTCTTGAATTGCAAAGAGAGGAATAACAAGAAGAAGCAAGCATAACCAAGGAAATAGCAAAAAGTCGGGATTGGTAATAGTAAGATCCCTACGTTCGAAAGTCGAAACCCCCCCCACCCAACAACCATACCAAAATGTGTTGTTCCCTTATCACTGTCAAAGGCATTTAAGCACGCTCCAGCCCTACTTCTCCCTAGTACGACACCATGTTCTCACTCTCCTCCCCCTCGCGTGTGCTGCAAACCCCATTGTACACCGTACCAACGCCGTCTAATTAAGCTACGCGCTCAGGCACATGGAAGGAAACGAGTGAGGAGAATAGGATGGGCATAGAGCTGTCAAAAGATGCAACCACTTTGGGAAACGGTAGTACGAATGACGGCTGTTGTCTGAATTTCTTTATCAATCTAAAAAATAAAATAAAAAACTTTTATATTTTTGCACTAGTAATCTATAATAATTTTCGATAGCCAGCGGTAGTAGTAAGTAATTTTCAAGTCTCTAAACGTCGCTTCACCGCCGTTTACAACGTCCTTTGATAGTTTGTTGCTGTTTATCCTGTCTTTCACAGTCTGCCTGTAGAGTGCAGAGAGAGAGAGAGAGAGAGAGAGAGATTGAAGTGTACTCTGTTATTCTCTTTCTTCATAACATCTCTGTTTCAACCATCCAGTTCACGCAAAACGCCTGTTCTTTCTGCTCTCTGTCTGCGCAATGAACTCGAGCTTTTAAGCTCTCTTCTTTAATGTCTAAGAAGTAACTTTCTTTTTTTTAAAAAAAAATTTTTTGGCTTTTGTTTTTGGGTTGTTTCAGTGTGTGTTGTTAGGGTGAGAATGGAGGAAGGGGCCGTTGTTGGAGAAGAGAAAGACAAGGAAGGAGCTTTATGGGGTTTCAGTAATGGTGATGGTGTTTCTTCTTCTTTGTCCTATTGCTTCTTCACTCAATGATGAAGGTACCTTTTTTCTCTGGGTGGTTTAGTAGGTGTATGTAGCTTTGGAGCTTTTCGTATTCTTTTATTTTTCCATTTGGAGCTTGGTTTTCCATTTTTGGAAATTGTATTGGTTGTTTTGTTTGCTCAAGACTTGATACAATGTGCTCGACAACTGAATCCTTTGGGATTATTGGTTTCCTTTTCCGGAAATATTTTTACTGTGGTATTTAGCTCAAGCAGCATGTGAGAAGTGCTTAAACTGTGGCATTCGGTGAATATCATCTACAGGGGTTTATAAATCAATTTGCCCTCTCTTTTATTTCGAGCTAAAAAGCCTAGAATTCGCTGTCAAAATTCCTTTTTACCAGATTATGTTTGATTGCATGAACATTAACATTCCATCCATCTGGAAGCATTGATTCGGGAATTGGAAGTTTATTCTACTTAAGTGTTTCTTAAGTTTCTTTATCATTAACTCTAGCTATAGTCAGAACGGAATCCCTTCGGCGAAGGAGATAGTGTATTTAAGCCAATAATTTGCTTGTCAGTATGGAAGTCTTGAGTTTGATCTTTATATTTTCATACGTTGAAACTGTTGTTATGCTCCACTATTTGGTGCAAGTAAATAATACAGGATTAATGGTGGTTACAGGGATGGCGTTGATGTCGATAAAAGCGTCATTTAGCAATGTGGCAAATGTACTGCTTTGACTGGGATGATGTCCACAATACTGATTTTTGTTCTTGGCGTGGTGTCTTCTTGACAATGGCAGCGTTTCTGTGGTTTCCCTGTTAGTTTCTCCTTTATATGTTTTACAATTTCTTGTCCCGTTATCTAGTTTGCTATTGTGTTGCGTGGTATTACTCTATTTTGAGTTATCATAATTAAGTTTCTGAACTGGGACTTATTTGTGATTGATGTTGCGTTTTGTGGGTTTGATTCAAGGAACTTGTCGAATTTGATTCTGGGTGGGGAGATTTCACCGGCCATTGGTGATTTGAGGAACCTGCAGTCCATGTACTCTCCTTTCTGTGATTTTTCATTGCTAGGCTTTACAGTAGCTTGCTGATAATCTCATGAGCGTTTTATTTTGTTCTAACATGGCAGAGATTTGGCGGGGAACAAATTAACTGGTCAAATTCCGGATGAGATTGGAAATTGTGGTTCTCTTGTTCACCTGTAAATCCTCAATGATTTAAGGTTCTTAGTTTATTTGCTCTTGTTTTCCTGGAGTTTTGTTTGTCACGTTTTATTTCTGCTGCATAATGCAGGGACTTATCGGACAATCTGTTGTACGGAGACATACCTTTCTCTATATCTAAGCTCAAGAAGCTTGAATTTCTGTAAGATTCTCTTTCCTGTCATCTTTTAGTTAAGAGTATTCAGTTGCTACTAGCATACTAAATCTGATCCCTTGTTTCAGGAATTTAAAAAACAATCACCTAACTGGCCCTATTCCGTCAACATTAACCCAGATTCCTAATCTGAAAACTCTGTGAGTTCATTATATTCTTCTGTCACTCTGTCCAATAATCTTAAAAGCATCACTCTGTCCAATAATCTTAAAAGCATTTTGTAGCAGAAAAATTTTGCTTTTAAGTGTTTTCTGGATTTTGTGATTAATGTCTTTTCAGTGATCTAGCAAGAAACCAGCTTATGGGGGAGATACCCAGGCTAATTTATTGGAATGAAGTCTTGCAGTATCTGTAAGTATTGGTGCCATCACTGCACCTGGCTTCCTTTTTATAGTTACCAACAGTTTTATAATATGGTGAAACCCCTATATCAATTATTATTATTTTAGTACTATGCTTTAAAATTTGAGATGTTGGTGTGGCCATCTACTTGTATTTTGTGCTACATAACCTTAAAGTTGAAAACTGAGTTTCATTTGAACTCTTGCTTGTCGTGTGGTATGGATTACTTATAGTGGATTGCGGGGCAATGTATTGACTGGAACTCTTTCACCAGATATGTGTCAATTGACTGGCTTGTGGTATTTGTAAGTTTCTTGTGATCAAGTGCAGTTTTTTTTTTTTTTTTTTCTATTAGCTTATGTGATACTTGATCATTTTAATATTTATTTCAGTGATGTTAGAGGAAACAATTTAACTGGTACAATTCCTGACAGTATTGGTAACTGTACAAGCTTTGAAATCTTGTAAGTTGAATACCTCTGATAATGCGAGTTTTTCACGATTTAACTGTTCTTCATTTCTAAACCTATGCTGATTGGCAATGTTAGGGACATTTCTTATAATCAGATTTCTGGGGAAGTACCTTACAATATTGGTTTTTTACAAGTTGCAACTTTGTAAGTTTTCCTCTAAAGCTCATGCCTTATCATTATTTTGGTTGTTACAAAATTGTTGTAGATATAATGCTACTTGCAGATTCAGGTTGGGAATCTGTATAGTTTTTCACACAAGTCTAAATGGTCTTATTAATTTTTTATAGGTCTCTTCAAGGAAATAAGCTTACAGGGAAAATTCCTGAGGTAATTGGTTTAATGCAGGCCCTTGCCGTATTGTAAGTATTCCATTTCCCAAAATCTGAATAAAACTGTGTTCCCTAATAGCTCCTGTTTTTTAGGTATTTTGTTTTAGGTGACAGATAATGGTCTGATCTTTTCTTTTTTCTTTTCCAGGGATTTGAGTGAGAATGAACTAGTTGGGCCCATTCCACCAATACTTGGCAATTTATCTTACACTGGAAAATTGTGAGTTTTTATTGCCAAAGACTTCAATGAGTTTATTTTTATTTTGTGTTCTGTAAACTTATTTGTTGGTTTCCTGAGGCAGGTACCTACATGGAAACAAGCTTACTGGTCGAATTCCGCCAGAGTTGGGCAATATGTCAAAACTTAGCTACTTGTAAGCTGCCATTACTTTTCATTTTCAGCAAGTGTTGCTATGCACATGCAGCATTCACTCATCAGAGTTATTTACAGGGAATTTTGTTGTTAATTATTCTGCAGACAATTAAATGACAATAAACTAGTTGGTACAATCCCTGCTGAACTCGGGAAACTGGAGCAGTTGTTTGAATTGTAAGGTTATTACTTTGCGTTCCATATTCTCATTGTTGCTGTTATCCATTCAATCAATCACTATTTTTTCAGGAATCTTGCCAACAATTACTTGGAAGGGCCTATTCCACATGACATTAGCTCATGCACCGCCCTGAATCAGTTGTAAGATATCAATTGAATATCTGAACTCTTATAAACTTTTTTATTTAAATCTTGAAACTGACCTGGCTGGTTGAATTTATTTTTCAGCAATGTGCACAGTAATCACCTCAGTGGGTCTATCCCATTAGGTTTCCGAAATCTGGAGAGCTTAACTTATCTGTAAGTTTTTGTTATGGTTGATTTTGAAATTCTTGTTCATCAGCAGTCAATGAATGACCTAATTAGTGGGTTGATCATGTCTGGTGTCTAGAAATCTATCCTTGAACAATTTCAAAGGCCGGATACCGGTTGAGCTGGGGCATATCATCAATCTTGATACATTGTAAGTCATCAAGTAAGGTTACTTTTTTTTGAAGATGTTTTGACTTTTGATCCCCTAAATTGAATGTCTTTGTGTTACTGTTGTGTTGAAGGGATCTTTCTGGCAACAAGTTTTCAGGGCCTATTCCAGCTTCCATTGGTGAACTAGAGCATCTTCTTACATTGTGAGTTCATTACTGGTTTGTTAGTTTACCTGTGTTATTTTCATCAGTTGTAAGGCTCTTTAGTTTATTTTTATTCTTGTAGGAATTTGAGTAGCAACCAACTTGATGGATTGCTTCCTGCCGAGTGTGGGAATCTCAGAAACATTCAAATAATGTGAGCTTATTTTGTGGCTTTGAGGCAGTGGTCAATA
>NW_019168381.1:16215892-16267536 GCF_002303985.1 Durio zibethinus | reverse complement strand
ATGTGCAGAAACTCACTCAGATTTTCTCCAGAAATGTGATCACCCACTTTGGCAAAACCCTGAATTTTTCATTTCCCTTCCCTTCAAAAAGATGAAAATGCCAATCCTACAAAAGCTAGTCATTCAGGCATGAACCCAGATCATTTCAAGCAAGCAATCCAAGAATGTTCCCTTCTCCAGGCTCAAGGATTAATTGAACCAACCTCCTCTCCATGGGCGTGTGAAGCGTTTTATGTCAACAAACGTTCAGAACAAGTTCGTGGAAAACTCAGATTGGTAATCAACTACAAGCCTCTTAACATTTTCCTTGCAGATGATAAGTTCCCTCTTCCAGACAGAAAAACTTTGTTCGTAAATTTAGCAAATGCAAAAGTCTTCTCAAAGTTTGATCTCAAGCAGGATTTTGGCAACTAGGTATACATCCACAGGACAGATACAAAACGTTTTGCATTCCTCAACACCACTTCCAGTGGACCGTAATGCCTTTTGGTTTAAAAGTTGCTCCTTCACTGTTCCAAAAAGCCATGACCAAGATATTTGCTCCAATTCTTGATAATGCCTTGATTTACATCGATGATATCTTACTGTTCTCTCCTGATGATACATCTCATGCACAGTTATTGGATAAGTTCCAGCGCATAGTTCAACAGTATGGGATAATGCTTTCAGAGAAAAAGATGCTCATTGGTGCTACAGAAATTGATTTTCTAGGCATGCATCTCAAAGATGGTCAGTACATTGCTCAACCTCATATTGCTCAGTCACTTACAGATTTTCCTGATGCAAATCTCTCAAAGAAGCAGATCCAGCAATTTCTCGGTATAGTCAATTACATGAATGAATTTCTCTCAGATATTGCCCAGCTCACATATCCACTCAGACAAATGCTCAAAAAAGAACCACCCACGTGGTCTCAGATTCAGACAAAAGCAGTACAAGCCTTGAAGATAAAAGCAAAGTCACTTCCCACTTTAAAGATTCCTTCAGATGGAAAAAGAATATTGCAGACAGATGCTAGTGAACAGTTCTGGTCACAATTCTTTTGAAGAAAAAGATGGAACCAGACATATCTGTGGTTACAAAAACGAAAAATTCCAAAGGATTTCGAAACTCCATTATCCTCTACCACTAAAAGAGATTTAGTTGTAAAGGTATGGTATCAAAAATATTTGAAATTTCACCTTATTAGATTCCACTTCCTCGTGAAATTAGAATATGTTCAGCCTTTGAATCAGATGCTCAATTTCAAAAAAAAAATGCCAAAATGCACAGTTACTCAGGCTATCATTAATGGTTCTCACAGTACTCCTTCACCCACCAGGCATATAAAAGGAAAGACACCTCATACCCAGACATGCTCACAAGACCTCCTTCGAAACCGTCCTTCAAACACTTTCTAGGTTATTCAGTCATTTCCATGATGAAACCCACACCTCCTTCTTCACAAGCCTCTTCTTCAACCAACCTTCTTTTTTCCTCTTCTCAAAAACCTCACCTTGATGATGAATTTGATCTACCTGATGAATTCCTTAACCTTCCAGTAGAAAATCTTCCGACAGAGTTACCCAGACTTCTTGCCACTCAAACCCTTGACCAAAAAACCTCACACCTTTTACTCAAATATCAGTCCAAAACACTCAGAAAGTTTGGAGACACCTCTTTTCAATCTCTTGGTATACACCCTGATTATCCCTTTATCCATCCCTTTAAATTCCCTGAACCTCTTTGTTTCCCAAAAGAAACAGTTTGTTTTATATGGCACCTTTGTCACCTTTACTATATTGGTATAGAATTCCCCCTTCCAAAGCTCAAAACCCTTCTTCACCTTTTTCACCAGTCAACCATCAACCCTTCTAAACACCAGTTGGACCCCAGTCAACAACATCTCAAGATTTTCTTCACCTGGTTCAGACCCATTCCTATTTGGATCCAATGGATTGAAACCTATGAGAGATATACAAAAGTTCTTCCTGATCCTCATATTGTTTTAATCTTTCATAGATCTTGCAGCAGTTTGACAAAAGACCATCGATATTTCCCCTATGCAGCAATTTACAGCTCTCAAAGATATTCGCTGTTTGATTCTCAGTTTGATCACCCAGTTGAATACATTGAATTCCAGCGACAAATTTGTGAAATGAATCACAAGTTTCCAAAGCAAAATTAGCCAGAAATCCAAGATGAAGTTCCATGGGGAAACTATCCTTAAGAGTACACTTACTAGCTCAACATTGATAAAAAAATTTATGAAACTCACCTTGATAGTACTTGGATAGAACCTCTTTCTGAAACTACCAGATTTGAACTAGATCATGTAGGCCCAGTAGAATGGAATCCTTATTGGAAACCTCCTGAAATTCTCCCACAAATGGAATGGCAACAAGATTCTCAAGACCCACTTGATGATTTTGATCCAGATCAATGGTTAGTCAACCTCGGCTATGATTTCACCCCAGGTGCAGATAATTCACACTTCAACCTCTCTCCAAAACACACTCAACGTTCTCTCAAATGATGGTGCTACAAGACAGAAGATTCCCTCTCCAGTCCAAATATTATATAATTACGCGTGTTAATTTCAATTTTCTTCAGAAGACTCCACAGAAGTTGATACTGATGCCTTCACATCAAGACAACCTTATGTCAAGTCTTCATCACCTTTATGTCTTAATCAAGTCATAATGTATTTTTATACTTTAGTATGAGTTATAGTGCTTAGTCACTGTACCTTAAGTGATGAGTCACTATACCATAATAATAAACCTTTGTATCTTAGTTATGAGTCATTGTACCTTAATTATGACTCATCATCCTTTAGTCTTATCCTAAGCCACTTGTAAAGTTACTTTGTCCTAGTCTTATCTTATTAGGCTACTAGTCCTTTACTTTTTCATGTATAAATAGAATGATACTTCTCTAGGAAGTAATCATCCACAACTTCTCAACCACATCTCTTGTAACAAAAACCTTCCTTTATAAAAATATGTTTGGCTAAAAACCTCTCTTATATATGGATGATAGTCCATCTTCCTTTTTTCCATAGTTACATCTTTTTCAGCTTCATCCCTCTCTTCAATTCTATTCAAAAAGTTTTACAGTGATACAAGTTGATATGTCTCTGCAGATATAACAATATTATTAGGATCTCTGCAACAAGAACTCTGTATAAATCGTTAAACAGATTCATTGATCTCTTTTTCTCAGCTAAGAAAAGTCATAAAACGCCTCAAAATCATATAAATAATTAGTTTACTATACAGAATAGAGACATCATCATTATAAGTCAGGACCAGTTCTCGTACAAGGGTCAAGAGTCTTGAAACACCGACTAGAAATACCCCTAGTTATGATGTCTGAGCTATGGAAACGCTTATCGTTGGTATTATCTTACCAAGTTTGATCGATCTTCACGCTGTTGTCATAGTACCAGATAGTTTGTCAGGACTCTACCACCCGGAGAGCCCAAAACTGAAACCGTGTCAGTTGCCAGAGCCTTGACCGTACTACCTGCCGCTGTGTATAAATAGTATCAGAGCTATGTGTGTATAAATGGTATCAGAGCTATGTGTGTATAAATTATCAGAGCTATGTGTATAAATGGTATCAGGCCTAACAACTTGCCAAGATAGTGAGAAGAAAAATATGTTTCTAAAAGATTTGATTATTGAAAAATTGGAAAAGGAAAAGCCAAAAGAGTCTTACTTTCATGGATCTATCCACTCTTAGCAACTCTAGTTCTCAACCTTCTTCCTCCAGATCTTCTTTTAGTTTATCCTCTCCTCCATCTCCTGTACTTAAAAAATCTTCCTCTTCTAAGCTTAAGTTCTTATATGAAGTAGATTATATTTCAGAAGAAAAGAAAATCCAACAAACAGTCTTACCCCTTGTAAATCCCTATACAGCTTTCTCAAACTCCTCTACTTCTCTTACTAGATCTTTAAAAACTCTTTTAAAACCCAAATATCCAGCTCCAAAAAAATATGTTCAAGCCACAAACTTTGATCAATGTATTCTTCCAGCAGGACCCCAAGAGTATTTTATTACTCTTCAGATCCCAGAAGAATTTCCTCACCAGTGGTCAGAACAAGGATACACTCACATTCACTTTGATGCTATCAGAATCGCTTTAACCTTCCATGGTAGAAATGGAATTCCTGTCTGTACCAGAATGGCCTTATTGGACACCAAATTTAAAGATTACAAGCATTCAGTCCTTGAAATCGTCGAGACGACCCTCAATGCAGGAACTTTCTTCACAGTCTTCCCAAATTACAATATGTCTCTTCATGATCCAACCCTGTTAGATGCTTTAAAAGTTCAAGTCCAGATCGTAGGCACAGAAATGAAAGGCCTCCAGGCAACCCTTCACTACCAGATGGCATACAGAGTTCAAGATCATGCCATTAACTTGCCTCTTTCACACTTCAGTGATGCAATTTTTGTTAAAATGAAAACAGCAAACAGAACTCCCAAACATGTTCATATTTCAAAGCAGATTTCTAATGAAGAACTTGCCACCCTTCTCCCAAAAACGTGGACGACAAGTTATCAAAAGATTTGGAAACAAGATGAGCCAATTGAACACTCTGATACCATTTATACACACATAGCTCTGATACAATTTATACACACAGCGACAGATAGTACGATCAAGGCTCTGACAACTGACACGACTTCAATTTCGGACTCTCCGGATGGTAAAATCCTGACAATACTATCTGGTACTATGACAACAACGTGAAAATCGATCAAACTTGGCAAGATAATACCAACGATAAGCTTTCCATAGCTCAGACATATAATTAAAGTATTCTAGCCGATGTTCAAGACTCTGGCACCTTCTTGACTTAACGTCGAACTGGGGCCCTGACTTTTATGAAGATATGTCTTTCACTATAGTAACTTATTATTAGTATGATCTTGAGGCGGTATGACTTTTCTTTAGCTGAAGAAAAGGGATCAATGATCTGTTTAACAGATTAACAAGAGTTTCTGTTGCAGAGGATCCATAATAATATGGCAACTGCAGAGCATACTCAACTTGTATCACTGTAAACTTTTGAATAGATTGAAAAGAAAGAGGAAGCTAAAAAGATGTAACTATGAAAAAAAGAAAATGAAATCACCAAAAGAGAAGAGAGGTTTTTAGCCAAACATATTTTTATAAAGGAAGATTTTTGTTACAAGAGATGTGGTTGAGAAGTTGTGGATGATTACTTCCTAGAAAAGTATCATTCTATTTATACATAAAAAAGTAAAGGACTAGTAGCCTAATAAGACGAGACTAGGACAAAGTAACTTTACAAGTGGCTTAGGATAAGACTAAAGGATGATGAGTCATAACTAAAGTACAATGACTCATAACTAAGATACAAAGGTCCATTATTATGGTATAGTGACTCATCACTTAAGGTACAGTGACTAAGCACTATGACTCATACTAAAGTACAAAAATACATTATGACTTGACTAAGACATAAAGGTGATGAAGACTTGACATAAGGTTGTCTTGATGTGAAGGCATCAATATCAACTTCTGTGGAGTCTTCTGGAGAAAACTGAAATTAACACGCGTAATTATACAATATTTGGACTGGAGAGGGAATCTTCTGTCTTGTAGCACCATCATTTGAGAGAACGTTGAGTGTGTTCTGAAGTTCTCCCACAAATGGAATGGCAACAAGATTCTCAAGACCCACTTGATGATTTTGATCCAGATCAATGGTTAGTCAACCTCGACTATGATTTCACCCCAGACGCAGATAATTCACACCTCACAGAAATGAAAGACCTCCAGGCAACCCTTCACTACCAAATGACATACAGAGTTTAAGATCATCATCTGAAAGATTGATACCTGAGATATTGGCAATGTCTTGGATCATCTTGACTGATTTTTTGTCTGACTTTAGGCAGTTCTTTAAGAAATGTCCTGGTTTTTCACAG
The DNA here is from genome assembly GCF_002303985.1 of Durio zibethinus. The sequence continues at coordinate 16,261,590 of NW_019168381.1, read as the reverse complement.
AGAAACCATTTTGAGCTTTTGATCTTTGGGTCTTTCTTTTTTCTTGCAAATTTGAATCTTTGAAATCTTCTGGGTTTGTCAGCATATCTGAAGAATTTCTTGTGTCTGGGTCTGAAGATTTGTGGAGGTATGGAAGGTCTGAATCTTCTGAAATGTTTCTTTTTCTTGTTGCTGCAAAAACATGTGAGATCTTTGAAGGAACATTTGATTTGTAATCCTGAGGAAGAGTAAGAACAGGGCTTTTCAAGCTTTTTGGAGTTGTGCACCAAGGTTTTGATGTATTTATGCTCTTTGCAAATCTTATCAAGGGCTTTTAGCATCATCTTGTAGATGTCTCCAAGGGTCATAGATTTGACATCAAGGGATTTGAGGTTCAACTGGGTTCTTATTTGCTGGGCAAGTTCTTCTGGAACAGAATTAAGAAATGCTTACTTTAAGTTGACATCATCGAATCCACCAAGTATGTAAAAATACTGAGAGAATTGTTGATAGTGTCTGTCAAGGTCTTTTGGATGGAGAGAACAACATTTGAGTCTGAAGAATTGCTCTCTAATCTTTTTTAATCTGTGAGTTTCTTATCCACAAAGATTGCTCAATTGAAGACAGCGTCTGTGATTGTTTGGGCATTGAACGAAACTGCGAGTTGTCTATATTCACCAATGGGTGTCCCAAAAATTTTCAGGGTTCCAACTAGTCTGGAACAACTCTGATCAAAACTAGTGTTCATCCGTAACATTGGAATGAGAATTCAATTCAACAAGTCCCCATGCTAAGAATTCTTGAAATCTTGAGGGCTCCATTTTGAAAGAGGCAACATCATCATGGTAAAACTGAGAATTTTGATTGTTGAAGGATGAGCATGTGATTGTTGTGGAGGAGGGTGTTGTTCAGCATCCCATTGCATCAGGGTATATGAACTTCTGGAGTCCTCTGAAACTTCAACATATTGGTTTCGTCGTCATGAAAATCCTGAGGGAGCATATTTTATCTGAATCATCAGTATCATCTGTTTTCAACTGATTCTTCTGATTTGACAGTATCCATGTGAGATTCATTCTTAAAAGTAGAAGGAAAAATATCTTCAATAGAGAACTGAAGAAGGTTATCTTGGGCCATTTGGTGAAGTATTTCTGGAAGGGTTTGTGTAAGAGAAATCATGAGTTGTACAGGTTTTTGGTTTGGTTGTGGTGTAGGGTTTTGAGGTGTGAATTATCTGCGCCTGGGGTGAAATCATAGCCGAGGTTGACTAACCATTGATCTGGATCAAAATCATCAAGTGGGTCTTGAGAATCTTGTTGCCATTCCATTTGTGGGAGAACTTCAGGAGGTTTCCAATAAGGATTCCATTCTACTGGACCTGCATGGTCAAGTTCAAATCTGGTAATTTTAGAAAGAGATTCTGTCCAAGTACCATCAAAGCGAGTTTCATAAATCTTTTTATCAATGTTGAGCTGGTAAGTGTACTCTGAAGGATAGTTTCCCCATGGAACTTCATCTTGGATCTCTGACCAATTTTACTTTGAAAACTTGTGATTCATTTCACAAATTTGTCGCTGAAATTCAATGTATTCAACTGGGTGATCAAACTGAGAATCAAACAGCGAATATCCTTGAGAGCTGTAAATTACTGCATAAAAAAAATACCGATGGTCTTTTGTCAAACTGCTGCAAGATCTATGAAAGATTAAAACAATATGAGGATCAGGAAGAACTTTTGTATATCTCTCATAGGTTTCAATCCATTGGATCCAAATAGGAATGGGTCTGAACCAGGTGAAAAAAATCTTGAGATGTTGTTGACTGGGTCCAACTGACGTTTAGAAAGGTTGATGGTTGACTGGTGAAAAAGGTGAAGAAGAGTTTTGAGCTTTGGAAGGGGGAATTTTATACCAATATAGTAAAAGTGACAAAGGTACCATATAAAACAAACTGTTTCTTTTGGGAAACAAAGAGGTTCAGGAAATTTAAAGGGATGGATAAAGGGATATTCAGGGTGTATACCAAAAGATTGAAAAGAGGTGTCTCCAAACTTTTTGAGTGTTTTGGACTGATATTTGAGTAAAAAGTGTGAGGCTTTTTGGTCAAGGGTTTGAGTGACAAGAAGTCTAGGTAACTCTGGAGGAAGATTTTCTACTGAAAGGTTAAGGAATTCATCAGGTAGATCAAATTCATCATCAAGGTGAGATTTTTGAGAAGAGGGAAAAAAAGGATTGGTTGAAGAAGAGGCTTGTGAAGAAAGAGGTGTTGGGTTCATCATGAAAATGACTGGAATAACCTGAAAAGTGTTTGAAGGAGGTTTCGAAGGAGGTCTTGTGAGCATGTTTGGGATGAGGTTGTCTTTTCCTTTTATATGCCTGGTGGTGAAAGAGTACTGTGAGAACCATTGTGATAGCCTGAGTAACTGTGCATTTGGCATTTCTTCTTTTTGAAATTGAGCATCTGATCAAAGGCTGACATATCTAATTCCACGAGAAAGTGAGATCCAATGAGGTGAAATTCAAATCTTTGGATACCATACTTTACAGCTAAAATCTCTTTTAGTGTAGAGTGATAATGGAGTTTCGAATCTTTGAATTTTTCGCTTTTGTAACCACAGATATGTCTAGTTCCATCTTTTTCTTCAAGAAGAATTGCTGACCAGAACTGTTCACTAGCATCTGTCTGTAATATTCTTTTTCCATCTGAAGAAATCTTTAAAGTGAAAAGTGACTTTACTTTTATCTTCAAGGCTTGTACTGCTTTTGTCTGAATCTGAGACCACATGAGAAGTTCTTTTTTTAGCATTTGTCTGAGTGGATATGTGAGCTGAACAATATCTGAGAGAAATTCATTCATGTAATTGACTATACCGAAAAATTACTGGATCTGCTTCTTTGAGAAATTTGCATCAGAAAAATCTGTAAGTGACTGCACAATATGAGGTTGAGCAATGTACTGACCATCTTTGAGATGCATGCCTAAAAAATCAATTTCTGTAGCACCAATTAGCATCTTTTTCTCTGAAAGCATTATCTCATACTGTTGAACTATACGCTGAAACTTATCCAATAACTGTGCATGAGATGTATCATTAGGAGAGAACAGTAAGATATCATCGATGTAAATCAAGGTATTATCAAGAATTGGAGCAAATATCTTGGTCATTACTTTTTGAAATAGTGAAGGAGCAACTTTTAAACCAAAAGGCATTACGGTCCACTGGAAGTGGTGTTGAAGAATGCAAAACGCCGTTTTGTATCTGTCTTGTGGATGTATACCTAGTTGCTAAAATCTTGCCTTGAGATCAAACTTTGAGAAGACTTTTGCATTTGCTAAATTTACGAACAAAGTTTTTCTGTCTGAAAAAGGGAACTTATCATCTGCAAGAAAAATGTTAAGAGGCTTGTAGTTGATTACCAATATGAGTTTTTCACGAACTTGTTCTGAACGTTTATTGACATAAAACGCTTCACACGCCCATGGAGAGGAGGTTGGTTCAATTAATCCTTGAACCTGGAGAAAAGAATATTCTTGGATTGCTTGCTTGAAATGATCTGAGTTCATGCCTGAATGACTAGCTTTTGTAGGATTGGCATTTTCATCTTTCTTGAAGGGAAGGGAAATGAAAAATTCAGGGTTTTGCCAAAATGGGTGATCACATTTCTGAAAAAAATTTGAGTGAGTTTCTGCACATGAAAAGTGAATGAACTTATGTTTGAAATCTTGAAAAACATCTGATTGAAGGGTAAGGGTAAAGAGGTTAGAAAGGTTTTTTCAAGGTCTGAAATAACTTTCAAACTTGATACCATTTCCACTAAGCTTTAAACCTGGTATACTGGTTATTATATCGAAACCAATAACAAGGTCTTTCTGGGGAAGTGGAGATCCTAAAATCTTTTGAGTTATTCGACAGCCTGAAAGGATTTGAAGGGTAACAGGGTTGCTGATAAAGTCTGTAAAAAATACATTTTCATCAGCGATTTTAAAAAAGATTTTCTGTTTTATCCAAAAGTGTTTGGGTAAGACAAGAGGGTTTGCTATGGTTTGGGCTGCACCAGTATCAAAGAAAACTGTGACTGTTATAGGAGGGAAATGTTTGTGAGTGAAAATCTGAACTGGAGCTAGGGGTAATTTTGAAGGTTGAATGGTTTGGATTTTTTGGAGTTCTTGAACTGACATATACTCATAACATTGATCATCTGTCAAATCATCTGAGTATTCTGAGTAATCTGAATCTGCATACTCATCATCATCAAACTGCTTAATCATAAACAGGGATCTTTTATTCTGCTCATCATCAAGGGAGAAAATTGATTCAAGATCATCATCTGATAGCATTTATACACACAGCGACAGGTAGTACGACCAAGGCTCTGACAACTGACACGACTTCAGTTTCGAGCTCTCCGAGTGGTAGAGTCCTGACAATACTATCTGGTACTATGACAACAGCGTGAAGATCGATCAAACTTGACAAGATAATACCAACGATAAGCTTTCCATAGCTCAGACATATAACCAAGGTATTCTAGCCAGTGTTCAAGACTCTGGCGCCTTCTTGGCTTAACGTCGAACTAGGGGCCTGACTTTTATGGAAATATGTCTTTCATTATAGTAACTTATTATTAGTATGATCTTAAGACGATATGAGTTTTCTTTAGCTGAGAAAAAGGGATCAATGATCTGTTTAACAGATTAACAAGAGTTTCTGTTACAGAGGATCCATAATAATATGACAACTGCAGAGCATACTCAACTTGTATCACTGTAAACTTTTGAATAGATTGAAGAGAAAGAGAAAGCTAAAAAGATGTAACTATGAAAAAAGAAAGATGAAATCACCAAAAGAGAAGAGAGATTTTTAGCCAAACATATTTTTATAAAGGAAGATTTTTGTTACAAGAGATGTGGTTGAGAAGTTGTGGATCTTGAGCTTGGGTGTGGTTTTGAAGATTGAGAAAGTGGTTGTTCTGCTACTCTTTTGGGTTTTGGATCAACTGGTTGTTTTTCTCTAAATCTGTGAATCCATTTTTCAGTTGTATCGAAAAAGGGTTGGTCTGGTTGTTCTGAAAGAGGAATGTATTGTGTTGGTTGTGAAGATGTTGGAATAGATGTTGGGAGAGGTTTATACTGAAAAGGTGTGAAAAAAAGTTTTGGAGGTGAGGTTGGAAGATTGTATGGTTGAAATGTGGGAGGAGTATAGGCTTAGTAAGGAGTATCATGCATACCAGTATGATATGGTATGAAGATGTTGTAACTCGAAGCTGCTTCTTGTTGTTGGTGTTTCTGACGAAACTGATTTTGAAGGTCTGCAAGTTGAATCTTTAGGCTCTTCATTTCTTTCTCTCGTTCAGTGAAAGCATAAGTCATACCAGTGTTGTTTTCAGCCATGTATCTGAGTTCTTGATCAAGTGTGATTATCCTTGACTGAATTTCAAGAATAATATTTTGGAGATTGACAACGCTTTGATCAAAGTGTTGACTGACTTGGTCCAACTTATGTTCAATTCTGTGCAAGTAAAAATTTTACTGGAGAGAATTTTCAGTTTGCCAGTTTAAAACTGTTTCAGCACGAGAAACACTTTTTTGGTTTCCATATTCATCTCTGTCAGTGGGAGTGGGGATTTTTGGAATGTGTTTGTATTAGTCTTTATGAAATTCTTCAAAAGGAGGGAAGGTTGAATTGGGATAGGTTGGTTGCATCATGGAGATTTGTGGTAAAGGTTGGGTGGAATCTTGAGAGGAATTTGGTTTGTGTGTGGGTTGAGTTGAGTAGGTTTGAGAGGGTGGTTTGTCATTCTTAGGATAGATGACATAGTAGTCAAACTTTCCTGAGGGTTCACCAAGGAGATCAACTTCAGGGTCTCCATTTTCATATCTTTCTTTGAGCTTTTGCTGAGAAGACTTTTTCTTCTTTTACTTCTTTGGAATATCATCATCATCATCTAGGAAGCTTTTATCTGCATCGATCTGGCATTCTTTGCATTGACAATTTATGTCCCAATAGCAATGTCCTCTTGGAGATTTATATGCATACACGGGATTTCCATTGGACTGAAAGTGTGTGACTGGAACATCAAGGAGATCAACATGGCATCTTTGCATCATAAATTGTGTTGAAAAGATTGTTGGAGGAGGAACATCTTTTTCTTTGCTATGATCAAATTCAATTGTGACAGTACCATCCTGATTTGTCTTGTAGGTTGGATCAAAGTGTTCAATTGGCTCATCTTGTTTCCAAATCTTTTGATAACTTGTCGTCCACGTCTTTGGGAGAAGGGTGGCAAGTTCTTCATTGGAAATCTGCTTTGAAATATGAACATATTTGGGAGTTCTGTCTGCTATTTCTATTTTAACAAAGACTGCATCACTGAAGTGTGAAAGAGGCAAATTAATGGCATGATCTTAAACTCTGTATGCCATCTGGTAGTGAAAGGTTGCCTGGAGGCCTTTCATTTCTGTGCCTACGATCTGGACTTGAACTTTTAAAGCATCTAACAGGGTTGGATCATGAAGAGACATATTGTAATTTGGGAAGACTATGAAAAAGACAGTTCCTGCATTGAGGGTCGTCTCGACGATTTCAAGAACTGCATGCTTGTAATCTTTAAATCTGGTGTCCAATAAGACCATTCTGGTACAGACAGGAATTCCATTTCTACCATGAAAAGTTAAAGCGATTCTGATAACACCAAAGTGGATGTGAGTGTATCCTTGTTCTGACCACTGGTGAGAAAATTCTTCTGAGATCTGAAGAGTAACAAAGTGCTCTTGGGGTCCTGCTGGAAGAATACATTGATCAAAGTTTGTGGCTTGAACATATTCTTTTGGAGTTGAATATTTGGGTTTTAAAAGAGTTTTTAAAAATCTAGTAAGAGAATAAGAGGAGTTTGAGAAAGCTGTATAAGGATTTACAAGGGATAAGACTGTTTGTTGGGTTTTCTTTTCTTCTGGAATATAATCTACTTCATATAAGAACTTAAGCTTAGAAGAAGAGGATTTTTTAAGTACAGGAGATGGAAGAGAGGATAAACTAAAAGAAGATCTGAAGGAAGAAGGTTGAGAACTAAAGTTGCTAAGAGTGGATAGATCCATGAAAGTAAGATTCTCTTTTGGCTTTTCCTTTTTCAATTTTTCAATAATCAAATCTTTTAGAAACATACTTTTCTTCTCACTATCTTGGCAAGTTGTTAGGCCTGATACCATTTATACACACATAGCTCTGATACCATTTATACACACAGCGACAGGTAGTACGGCCAAGGCTCTGACAACTGACACGGTTTCAGTTCCGAGCTCTCCGGGTGGTTTAATTTTAAATTGTTTCCATCATAAAATTATTTCTTAGTGAATCTAAGAGATCAAAAAAGTTTTTTATGGATCAAATTTATTAACACCAAATAAAAATTTAAAAATTACTATTATACAATTTAATAAAACAAGTTTATATAGTTTACAAATTAAATTTACTATGATGAAAAAAGCAAAAAAATTATTAAATAAAATTTCATCAAATTCAAAAATTTTATATATCACTACTATAACAAATAATGATTTTTGTGAAAAAATTTTATAATGAAAACAATCCAGAACCAAAGACTCAAGCAATCGAACTTTTAAAAAAAAACTATCTAAAATAAAAATTCTAGATTACCCACTTTCTTTTATCACTCCAAGATGAGAATAATAAAATAAATCAAAAATAACTTTACCAATTTCTTTTAATCCAAAAGATAAAAAAGGTATAACTCACCAAATACAAATAAAGGTAGATAAATATCTATACTGTAATAAATATCTACCTAACTTCTAAATGTTGTAGAATATATAATCTAAACTCATAAATAAAACAAGGCAAAATGGTTAGTTTATATGTTATGTACTATGGCTAAAAGATATGGATCATTATATCTATCTCTTTCCCTTCTTCTCTGTAACAGATATATATACTCTCTATCTCACATCCCTTTCTCTTGTAATTATACATATAAAAGATATATATATTCAAATACCAGGCAACCAAGTGGGTTAAAAATCGACGACAATAACTTGATATACATTTCTAGGCATTATAAATCTACTGTTTCTTTTCATTTTGTTACATGTCTGGGCATGCAACAAGGTTTAAACAACAGCAGTGTTTCTTGCAGCTGACGGAATATCTAATAATAATAATAATAATAGTACTAATATGACAACATAATTGAGGAAACACCAGGCAACATGAAACCAGAGAGCTCAACCCAATCAAAAGACTACCACACAAACCCTAAATGAAAACTTAAAAGGTTTTTAACATTTTAGTGCTCAAAAATCAAAATTAACATGGGGGACCAAACCATGATGAAAACACCAATTATAAATTTTTACTGTTTCTTCAAGAGCAAAGGCCCAACATTGTCCCCTGTAGCTTTGTTGTGCTTTACATGGCTTCCGTCGCAAAGAGGGAAAGTCTTTGACCTCCAGCATCTATGTTTAAACAAAACAAAACCAATTAAATACACCTTCAGTTTATAATTAATCAATACTTAATATACTGAAATTCAATCACATATGAAATCAATTATTATGATAAGAAATAGTATGTACTTAAAAAGAGAGAGAGAGAGAGAGAGAGAGAGAACCAACCTGCAATAAGCAGTAAGGGGCTTGGAAAGCTCAGTAACCACAATAGAGTCGACCACCTTCTCTTCCGTCTTCCTTATTTCTGGGTTTATGGTTTGACCCTCTGCCCTGACCACCACAGTTGCTGAGCGCCTAGGCCTTGCATTAACGGTAGCAACACCAAAACCAGGGATTCGTCTCCGCCTCGGCCCCACAGTCAATGATATGTTGCGGCAGAAGCCAGCATCGTATGTACTCATGGTGGACGCCATTGAATGAGTCCGAATTTGAGAATACTGCTCTGGTGTCTCTGTCCCCCTATCTATCTGCCTTTGGATGGCAGATGCTGTCGGCGTTATCAAAGGTGGGTGGGAACTTAAGGCGAACTTGGAATCGAAAGTGGGTGAGAACTTGTGGACAACACGCTCTCTCCCAATACCGTGAATGCAACAAATGACACGTCATTTTGGACCGATTACACATTCAGTGGACCTTTTGCCCAAAATTGGCCCAGCTATATCAAGTCCTTATTCAAAACTCGTAGCCCAATGTAGGCCCCGGATGTAACGACCCATATTCAAAGGGATACGAGAGGGCAATTTCGAAAGTTAATCTACATCAACATTTCCCTTGTAAATTTATGATTATTTTTAACGTTTTAAAATCAACGAATAAGGCTACCATTGTTAAACTTTTAAAAATAAAAAAATAATTATATATCAAACATACTCAAATATTGCAATCTGTGCACAAAAAGCCAATGGAAACAAATTTTCTATGAAAAGTTGGCAGTATATAAAGAGAAACAGTGGCGACCATCATGATGAGATCTCTTTTACTTCATGGTAAAAATTTCTTTCGTCTGCTTGAGTACAAATATTGGGGGGGTTAATGAAGGACAATGCTTGAGGAACACAAAATTTAAAGAGTAATGTTGTATATTATTAAAAATCTGAGAGAGTTAATTATATTAAATTAATCGTAAATTTAACAAGGAAAAAAAAATCTTACTCTTTTTTTAACACTAATAAAAATATAAAAAATATTTTAAAAATATTTCACCAAAAAAATCATTCACATGTAGAATTCATGTGATAAATTATTGTTATCAAAGTATTTTAGACAACTGAAAAATATAATGTAGCAGGAGTGTAATTTAGCCTAAGAATGGAGAACAGGGGCCTAGCTAGGAGGGACAGGGGATGGTAGGGTCCATTGCACCCCAAGTTTTTTTTTTTACATTATTATAATGACATATCTCATCTCATCTTTTATAAATATATAAAAATTAGAATTTTTAGCAAAAAAAATTTTCTATGTAAATAGATTATATTTTTGACGTGAAATGTCATAGGTAAATACAATATGTTATATAATTAACTAATTTGATTATATAATTGATTTAAAAATAGTTTATTATAACCAAATTAATTATATTTAAATATCAATATTTTTACATTTTATAAATTAATTTAATTAATTTGATCATTAATTCAAAAAATGAAATTTTAAATAAAAAATTAATTAATTATAAATAATTTTGCATATTTACTGTTTATTATTTAATGATTATATAAACATATTAATAGGCTAGAAATATTTAATATATATATATAAAATAATTTCAATATATTAACTTAAAAAACCCAAATAAGTTTATGTATATATGATAATTTTTTATATATAAATAGTATCAAATGATGTTATGTGTTTATTTTTTTCATAATCAACAATTCAAATTTCAAAATTAAAATTATAAATTTATTTAATCTTTAATTTTTTTGAATTATTACTCAAAAAATATTGTTAATTGTTTTAATTTTAGTTTTTTTAAACTTTTAAGTATGATTATTTCTTTCTATTTTTTTTTACAATAAAAGTCTTATTGGTCATTTAATAGCTTTAATTTTATTTTGAATTTTCTAAAAATTTTTATGTTTATATTATCTTAATTTATATGTTTAATTAAAAAAATTAAAAAAAAAGTTGAGAGGTCAAATTATGCATTTAACCTAAGAATGAAGGATAAGAGGCCCTAGCTAGGAAGGTCCAATAAGGATGGCATAGGTCATATCTAGAGGTGTAATCGAGTTGAATCGAGTCGATATAGTGAGAAACTCGAGCTTAGCTCCTAACTCGAGGCTCGATACTCGACTTGAATTCGCACTCAATTGAATTTTATTTTTTTAGCTCGAGCTCGATTCGTGATCAAAATTGAGCTACTCAAACTCGCTCGATTAAGCTCAATTAATATGTTAAAATAAATTCGATTCTTATACTAGACAAAAACTAGATTATTTATGCTCGAACTCGAATTCGAGATATTTTATTGATTAAAATAATAAAAAATTTAAATATAAAAGCTCGATTAGGCTCACGAGCTATTCGAGTTGGATATAAGAATACTCGAACTCGACTCGATCAATAAGTCAAGCTACTCAAGCTCGAGTTCGACTCGATAATAATCGAACCAAATTCGAGTTTTATTTGAATCGAACTCGAATAACTTGCGAGTACTAATGTATCATTTATACCCCTAATTATACCACCCAAAAAATAATTTTTTTACATTATTATAGTAGAATATTTTATCTCACCAAAAATAATATTTTGACTTCTTATTTTCTAATAGAATTACTATTTGACTATTTTTTTTCTCGTATTTCTATCTTTTCCATTGGATGTGATGAAGGACACAGTTGAATTATCAATTGCTTTTTAACACCCGAGTTGTTAGAAAGCCATGTCAACCCACATTTTGAATCTAAGATCGGTAACTCTCAATAACAAGTTACTATTTAATCTTCTCAAGGTTTTTTTATTTGTTGCCTGATAGATTGATACTAAGTTCTCAATGACACCTTCTTACAAAACATTTTCTTTTACAATTATTATTATATATGATTTATTTGGATGGACGATGAGATTGATTTTAATGAGATTGAAAATAATAATAAAAGTGAGATTAATTATTATAACGATAAAATTAAATATTGTAACAGTGAGATTAAAATTAATTGTAAGATATGTATTTAGATATAAAAATAATAGTGACAGTGAAGTAAATTGTAATAAAAAAGAGAAAAATGACTATTAAAGATATTAAAATAAAAATTATATTAACAAAAATTTTTAATTATTTAAATTTATAAAATTAATAAGAATTTTATTTATTTATTATATAATAATAAAATTTATTTATTATAATAAATTAATAAAATTATTATGTAATTATATTTATTTATGTAAGATTATTTGAATATTTTTAAATAAAAATAAAAAAGAAAAAAAACAAATGTTAGCCATCAGGATATTTTTGTTATAGCTTAATAATGCCAAGGGTAAAAGAGTAAAAAAATATTGAAACGTGAGCTGAAATGGAAACAAAGAGCTACAATTGAGGGCGTAAATCTCACCAGACCCTTTAAGCTCTGATAGCTCACTGAAGCTTCAGTGTGATGGCTGAAGCCTAATCACACTGGAACTTGTTATCCAAATAAGCTTTCGACGCAATTGAGCACTGTAATCATGCTGCATTGGCAGTAACTGACGATCTAAATGAGCCCTTGGTTGCTAGTTATTAGGACTAAATATAAAAATGACTCTTTATTATATATTTTTTTATTAATTTGATATTTAAAAAATAAAATTTTTAATTTGATACTTTAATTTTAATTTTGACATTTATTTTAATATTTAAGACTAATGCCATCAATCATTTATTGGTGTGACATAAATATTCAATAAAATATTGATATATATATAAATATTAAGCACTATATTATTAATTTCATGACAGTATTAAAAAAAATCTAATTTTTTAAAAAAATTTTATGAAAACTCAAAAAATTTAAAAAAAACTCAAAATTTTAATAAAAATCCACATAAACTCTTAAAATTCTAAAAAAATTCACAAAAACTTAAAAAATTGAAAATAAAAAAAAGTCTAAAATTTTTTGAAAAAATCTAAAAATTTTAAACAATTTGTAAACAAATTTTTTCTTTTTCAAATTATGAAAATTTTTCATTTTTTAATCTTAAAATTTTAATTTTTTTATATATATTTTATGAATTTTTCATTTTTTTTGAAAATTTTTATTTTTATTAAATTTATAAGTTTTGTTATTTTATTTTTCATTTTTTTAAAATTTTAGAATATTTGATATATTTGAAATCTTTTTACTTTTAGAATTTTTTAAAAATTGTGATGAATTTTTTAATAAATTTTTAGATTTTTTTTATTTTCAAATCTTTTTAAAAATTTTTAGATTTTTTATTTTCAATTTTTAAGTTTTTATGAATCTTTTTTTGAATTTTAAGAAAATTTAATTTTTATTAAAATTTTAGTTTTTTTTTAATTGTTTTGAATTTGTTTGAATTTTTTAGATTTTTCATTAAAATTTTGAGATTTTTTTGAACATTTTTAAGTCTTCATAAATTTTTAAATTTTACAATTTCAAAAAATATTTCATTTTTTAAAATTTTTTTATAAATTTATAAAATATTTCAATTTTTTGGAAAAAATTTTAAACATTTAAAAAATTTTTAAATTAAAAAAAAATTCTTTTAATGCTGACATGATAATTGATGATGTACTGTTAATTGCTTTTGACACATGTCGACATCTTATTAAATATTCATAATACGTTAGCAAATTGACTAATAACATTTATTCAAGTTACCAAAATAAATAAAGAAATTAAAGTTCAAATATCAAATTGATAACTTTATTTTTTAAAATGTTAAATTGATAAACAATAATAGTATAGAGACTATTTTTATATTTAATTTTATAATTACTAAACTAATCAAGAAACAGCTAAAAATTTATCCTTCACAAAAAAAAAAGCAAAAAATAAATGTTGATTTTCTCTCTAAATTTCTTTGCAACAATCCTTTAAACTATAAACTCATCTTCTCTCTTTCTTTTTTCTTTTTTGGTCATTTTTTCAAATATTTTCTTAATTTTATTCTGGGTTGGTGAATTTTTGTTGAGTTTAAAGAGACCAAAGTGCTTTTTTTTTTTTTTAATTTTATGCTTTTCTTTTTTATTTAAAAAATATTATTTAGATAAAAAAATCAAATATTTTTACAAATGAACTGAATTTAAATATATATTTTAAAATTTTGATTAATCACAATCTATTACTTATGGGATTTTCAAATCAACTTCTAGAGATTGAAGAAATATCTCCTAATTAACTATTTTAAAAGTAAAATTCTAATCTCATTAGTTTGAGATATCAAATTAGATGACAAATAAAAATTTAAATATTAAATTATTAATTTTATTTTTTAAAATATTAAACTAACAAAAAAATGCATAATACAAAAGTTATTTTCATATTTAACTCTTACAATTACTATACCAATGAAGAAACAGCTAAAAATTGATCATTTACCACAAAAATTAAGCAAAAAAAAATTTTCTCTCTAAACTTCTTTGCAACAAGCCTTCAAACTATAAACTCATTTTCTCCTTTTTTTTTTCTGGTCATTTTTTCAAAAATTTTCTTAATTTTATTTTGCTGGGGTCCCTGAATTTTTGCTAAGTATAAAGGGACAAAAACACTTTTTTTTTATAAATTTTATACTCTTTCAATTTTATTTAAAAAAAATTATTTGGATAAAAAATCAAATATTTTTACAAGTGAATTGAATTTAGATAGATAGATAGATATATATATATACATATATTTTAGAATTTTATTAATTACAATCTATTACTTATAAGATCTTCAAATCAACTTTTAGAAGAAACATCCCTTAATTAACTATTTTTTAAAGTAAAAGCAAGTGTGTGGGTTTAGTATTTAGTATTTCTTCTTGATAGACAGGCATTGCAGTTGTTTGCGGACATGACAAAAAAAGCAAATTTCAAGAACTCATTACCTAAGATAGGCTATTTCTTCTTAAACAAGCCAAGCAAATTTGGGTTTTAGAATAAATCAATAACCTAACTTATTCAGTGTCTTATTCCATTTTAAAAAAAATTCTTTTTCAACAATAAAAAAGAAAGAAAATTTATATGTAGGATATTTCATTTTTAATTTTTATTGAAAGTTTGTATAGAGTTGACAACGGATCAGGTCGGGACAGGTTTTTGCTTGCTCCGAACTCGATCCAACTTTATAATTCTAAAACCTGAATCCGATCCGATCGAAATTAATAAAATATTATTTTTTAAAATATAAAATATTATTTTTTAAATATAATTATATAATTATATATAAATAAAAATTTTAAAAAATAATTAAAAATAAATTTTAATAAAATATCGAGTTGAATCGGATTTGTCTAAAACCTAAACTCGATCATGATTTTTTTTTTTTGTTACTAATACCCGACCCAAAACCCAATTTTTTTTAAAATTAATCCTATAAAGTCGGGTCAAATCAAAACCCGTCGAGCTTGGATTAAGCTACCAACCCTAAGTTGTGAGATATATAAATTTAACTAGGAAACGTCTTGAATTTCCAACCTAGCAAACCAACAAAGTAAAGTTTACTATTTAAAAAAAAAAAAAAAAGCAAAATTAATGAAACTTTATTTGACAAGTTTATAAAGAAAACAGTGAGGTGACATAGACTTTTATATGCTCGAGTCTTGAACGGTTGTTGATATATCAATTTGTCACTGGCATTCCTCGAAAATGAAAATATTAGCAATAAGTTTAAGATTACTTGTATTATTTTATCAAATAAAGGACCGTGTCCTCTATAATTATAGTATAATAAATTAATCTTAATTTTAAATTATGAGAAATTTATCAAAATTTTATATAAAGTTCAGATTTGTAAATATAGATTTTTACATAATATTTTTATTGTAATTGAATAATTTTAAAATTATAATAAAAAAATTATAAATGAAATGCTTTGCAAATAAAAAAAGGATGAAGTTTACCTAAATATCGTGTAAAAGGTTTAAGTTTAATAAGAGATCAGAAATGACTATTTGTGCTTGCTAGTGTCGAAAAGTGATTGTTGGAGTTGATTGCCCCTAGCATTTCGCTTTATGATTAATGTATTTTCCTAGTCTTCGAAAGAAGAATTCCAAATACACCCAAGATATCAGTCTTTACATCTCATTACTAAATACACATCAAATTCAAAATTAAAATTATTATTTTTACTAAATAAATCTCATCTCTTAACAACCCATTTTCCCTTTATACCCTATAACAATTATCTCTTTTTCTCTCTTCACTCTTAATCCAAAATTAACCCCTAAATTCATTCAAAAACTCCAAAATCACTTATTTTTTAAGTCTTCTATTGAATAAACATAAGATTTCAAAATTAATTATTTTAATTTGGTTTAAATCACTACAAAAAAATTGGAGACTTGATGGCATTTTTAGTTACATTTTTAAACAAGCTGTTAACTGTCATGCTTTTATAAATTTAATGGTTTTTTATTTGTTTAAATGCTATTAAATAAACATTCAGCAATGTTTTAAGTAAAAACACCACTTAACTTTAAAATTTAATCGCATTCGCAGCTAAAAAAGCCACTAAACTTTAAAATTTAGAGGTGATTATGCAATAAAATGCTATTAAATTATTATAAAAATTTATTATTTTTAAATTTTAACTTTTTTCATTTATTAGCAAATTTTTTGAGCTTTAAACGCCATTACCATGTAAAATTCAGTGATGTTTATATATCAAACACTGCAAAATGACTATAAAAAATTATTAAAATTTAGAAAATAAAATTTTTAGTAGTTAAAACAAAAATCTAAACGTATCATTTGTGTCAAATAGCGATTTTTTTTTTTTGTAAGAAACGTCTCTATTTTACAAGAGTTAGTGCCATTTGTATTATCAAATGCCTCTAATTAATCTTTAAAATTTTGGAATCGACCTCTATTTTTGCTGAGAGCTATCAAGTTTTTCCCCATTTCTTTTTAATTTTCTAGTTTGAAACACCAAAATTTCACCCTTTTTCAATTCCTTTCTTTCTTTTTCTTTTCCATAAGTTTTTCCTTCAATTTTTTTTTTTTGATTAACCCATTTCATGCTTGAGTCATTTCTGAAACCCATTTCGAACGATAACCATTTCATAAATCCATTTTGGTGAATTTTTTTCCCCATCGGACTCTCCTACTAAGAGGTTTCTCTGTTTCTCTTTCATATTTTATTTAAAGCATCAGATCTAGGGTTCTTTGTTTATATATTCAAATTCTTTAAAGAAATTGAATTTTCTTAATAATTTCACAAAAAATGCTTCATTTATTTGAATAATTTTGTTTAGATGCTTATTTTAGGGTAAGCAGTTGGATCATTTCTTGAGATATTTAAACTAGTTATGGTAACATTTTTTTTCCCTTAATTCATTATTCAATTTAACTTAAATTGTTGAAATCATCTTTATTCTACCTAAAAGAAATGTCGATGGAGACAAGTTTTTAAAGTTTTTTTATTCTATTTGAGAATATTTCTTTTCAAAATTCTTAGCTTGATTTTATATTTAATATCTATTTCTATGGATAATGCATTGCTTAATTTCTTATTTTTTGGATTTTTTTGATTACTTTTGGATTATTTTATTACAATTAAAAAACTCTAAGTATTTTTAGCTTGTTTGTTTTCATGGTTGTTGGGCGATAAGCTGAAATAGGGCAACAAAGTTACCTTAAAGTATAATTACTGAATTGATTTTCTTTTAAACTTTGTAACAAAATGATTATGTAATTTTGTTTGTATGAAGTTATTAATTTATTTATTTATTAATGAATTGAAAAAAGTGACAAATATGGTATTGGATAAAATGTATCATACCCAATTAATCTAGTCTAATTATAATGTTATATGCATTAGCTAGAAATGGCAATATTATTTTATTATATCTCATTAAAAAGATTTGTTATAAGAATCAATGAATCATATGAATTGAAATGTATATCCATTTTTGCAACATGTTATGCCAACAACAATAGTAAACACAATGTGAATTGGTTGATAGATAATGGTTGTAAACACCATATGATTTGTGATGAAGCCATTTGAAAGTGTTTGGTAGGATTTACATTTCAAAAATCAAAATTGGTAACATAAACTTCATTGGGGCCAAAGCCATGTGATGATATGACTGTTGAAACTACTTCAGGTACAAAAGTTATAATTGCTAATGTTTTTATTTTGTGTCTAAAATTGACTAGAAACTGTTAAATGTTGGTTAATTCAATTACTTGAGAAGAATTAATTTTTTAATATGATACTATTGGCTTTGTGTATTGATGAATTATAGCAGCTTTATTGTAAATTGGAATTCAATTATTTTTTTATGCATATGCTAGTTCTGTTGATCTGTCATTTTTGTATCATTCTTTAAGACATCTGCAAAAGCCTGAACTATTGTTGAACTTGCATGAATGGCACAAGTTCATCAATGTGATGATGTATGTGAAGCATGCCAATTGGAAAAGCAATGTAGGTTGTCATTCCTTTTTTTTTTTCTTTATGCTTTCAAAAGGTTGGTGATGTAGCATTTGTTGAAGATGAGAAAGTGATGGAGAATGATTTTAGAATGATTAGACTTGAGACTCTGGTAGGTGTTGTTCTTTACCCATTTTGTTTCCCAATATTTGAATGTAAATCTCATCATTTGTGATTTATAACATCTTGACCATTCATTCCATGTTATTAATTAAAGTTTTCTTGTATAGTATAGAGTACTTTTATGCAAATTTTCTACTATGTGTTTGATCCTATGAAATTAACTTATGTTTGGTACGGTACATAAATGACAACTAGTTTTTCATTTGAAGTGGAGTTTTATTCTTTTAGCTTGTAACTTTTAGGCGTTTTAGAATGTAGACTTGAATTGCAACATAGAGCCTAGTATTTATAGATTGCTATCTTTGATCGTTCAATAATGTCATGGTTCCATTATCTATGAAAATTAAACAAACAAAAAAAAAAACCTAGAACTATTTACATGTCTTAAAGTCAACTAGTTTTAATTTTCACTAAATTTGACAGTTTGCACAAAATGATTTTTTAAGTGATGATTCTTATTTCTTTCATGGTTTATTGATTTACAAGTGAAGGCTAAAGTTAATATATTAAATTCCCATAATATGTCAAAATTTTCCTTTTATTATAGTTATTAGGAATTTTCTTTTTCATCATTTATATCTTAGATTTTATTTTTGAGAGCTTAATTTTGTTATGTTTATTAGGTAAGATACAGAGTTGACACACCAGGATGTTGAAACATTGGAAAGATGAATACATATTTTATGCACTAGAAATTCTTTACTTGTTTCATTTGCTTTATAATTATCTTATAATTTATCTCACATAATTCTAGGTGCGGAAGTATACTTTCAACATTAATTCAGGGGCTACTAAATCTCTTGAGTTGGATTTTTTTGGGATATCCATCATCTCATCAAGTTGGGTAGTCTTTCTGCTATTTTTTATTTCTTTTAATACAATTAAATATCAAGTTTGGTACATACTTTTACGATTTATTTTTCCTTTCGCATTTTAAGGTAACTTTTTGTTCTTTTTTTTCTCTTACTCTTTAGGCAATCAAGCCAACAATTTTGATTGGATCATTCGAAGTGGGAAGAACTTTTACAAAGGAAATAATCGAATTGAAACAATGGCCTTTTTCAATGTACTGAAACAATTTTAATATTATTGTATTAAATGTTTTGTTACATATATATTAAAATAAATTATGTATTTAAATATTTCAATATTTTATAATATTCAGTTTATAAATTTAAATTTAAATTTATTTCTTTTAATATTTTTTATTTAATTATAGTAGTATTTATTGAAAGAAATATAAAAAAGATTCAATTTATCGATGTTTATATGATACAGATTTAGCCGATGCTCTTAACAACATTTTTGGCAAATACTGCTAATTATTTAGCGGCGTTTATAAATGCTACTAAACATGAAAAAAAATCATAAAGACTTATTCCTCTGTAGTGAATACATGCAAAAATAGGTTATGATTTAAGATTTTGATAATGTAAAATTTGAGCTTTTCGAAAATAGATTGGTAAAAAGCCTTAAAGGCTTATCAGAAATGAATTTTTGAGAGCTATAAAGACTTTTCAGCAATCTATTTTTGAAAAGCCGAAAAAGCTCTCAAAAATGCATTTTCGAGAAGCCTTTAAGGCTCTTAGCAATAGATTTTTTAGAAGGGATCAATCTCTTGTGGCTTTTTTAAAATCAAGTTATTTTTTGTATAAAAAAGATTGATCCCTTATCCAATGAGGATTGTTCGTAACTAAACTCAATAGCTTACATGTTTTTAATGAGGAAGAAAATTTGTTTTGGTTTTAAGTCATTTTTCATTTAAAATATTACTCGTAAAATTTTTTTTTGAATTCAAAGTAATTTATTTCTAGTTTTAAGTTTAATGTTTTTATCATTTCAAGTGAATTAATAATAGTACTGATTAATATTAAATTATCAATAATGATTTTTCTTTCAAGTTTAGGGCTTGTTAAATATATTATGTAAGATTAATGAGTTGTTTTTTTTTTTTCAAAGATGGCTCATACACGAGGTGGATGTATTCTTAGCAAAGGTAAAGGTATCAGAATTAATCCTGGTTCTAGTCGAAAGCATATAATTGCCTTCGAGAAGATATGCCAAGTAGGGTGTAGTGAGTAGAAGGATTGTACAGTAGATGACATCCCTCAGTTGAGCTGTCCACACATTATAAGGAGGTTGCTGCACCTACCACACTTAAGCAGGTAGAATCATTTCTTGGAGCTCCAATTAATACATCGAATCTTTTCAATTTTGGATATCATGTTGCATTATAAATATGGAATGGCTTGGTAATCATTTGAATCATATAATACGAATTGTGTTAGTTTATGTATTTAGAGTGCTTTGATTGATTGTTATTATTGTTGATGTTATTATTTATGTTGTTGATCTTATTGTTGTTGTTGTTGTTATAGGAGTGAGATACATTATTAAAATTGCTTAACTATGGGCCGAAGTTATAGTAATGACATTTAGACGATGCACGAACGTGTATTCGAGCCAATGTTGTGTAGTTGGGATTTTTGTTACTCATTGACTGCATTTATTGTACCATCACTAACACAATAGTATTGACTTTTGTTGTAAGGTCATAACTAGAGATGAACACTTTTTATACAGTGTTTGGAGAAATGATCATCACGCTGGACGATGTGTTTATCTTTTTACACATATTGATTATTGGGACCATGGTTTAGTGAATTATTGGACAATCAATAAGATGAATACAGTACTGATGAGGTTAGTTGGAGTTTTTATGGATGAGGCTAGAATAGAGATTATGCAGGCTAAAAGATTTGTTGTTTGACTTTAGTGATTGGAGGATACCTTTGGGCATGTCACTAATGCATTAGGTGATGAGGCGGTTATTTATGCATCTTAAGCTTTTTTAGTCTATTTGTTAGGGTGTATGCTATTGAGTAACAAGATCACGATGAGAGTATTGGTAGTGTACTTACCCTTACTCATCGACCTCACTGCCATAGATAGATTTGCTTGAGGGATAGCTTACCTTACTTAGTTGTATAAGTAACTTGGCATTACGAGTATAGTAAACGTGTATTAGATCTCCAAATATCTAACATTTCTTCAAGTATGTATTTGTAATTAGTCAAAAATATATTATAATTATTTGATTTATTTATTATTACTTATATATGTGATTATCTAATTAAATATTACTTATGTATTTTCATGTAAACGTGGATTTACAAGCATTTTTCATCATTGAGCCCATTAGCCATATTGACATACTCAAACAATCTACAGCGTGCTAAAAAATGAGAGGCTTATACTTATGCTGATATCAGCAAGCCTTGTGAGAGTACCTAGATGGGTTGACAGTATATGACATGTGCTGAGAACCATATATCGATCGAAATGAGGCACATCCATTACACAACATTATTTTTTTATTAGATGCATCAAGTGCATGGCAATTGTAGAGCTATATTATCCAGAGAGTGTTCTATAATAGTTCAAATTTGTATAGATTATTCTTTTGACACCGTTGGCCCTATTCCATGCTAATTGAGTAGCATCATCCAATTAGTACAATGTTGCATGTTAGTTCTTACACTAGTATAGGGATAAATAGGATATGCAAGTTATGTTGGTTGAGCGTCAAGACCAAAGATTTTAGAGATAGGCAAAGTGTTCATCCAATTATGATGCCTGGTTTGCACCAATTTTATACTATCAAATTCAAAATCCAGAGCGTCGATCCAGATTCTAGCATCAGTTGATAATTACTATACCTATTAGTGATTTAATAAGTTATAAATTTAATCATTTTATGGTTTTTTATTACTTTGTTAATTTTAATTATATGATATCTATACTGATAGCCTTATTAATATTTTATAATAGAGTTCGACTATTTATCTTTCATTGGGCATGTATTGATTTGTGAATTTGATAAGAGTATTGATGTATGGAGGGATGCAATTATCAAAGTACATGCCTTATTGTCCAAGTTATCTATTGCAATAGGCAACAACAGTTAGTCTAGACCGGTATCAACTTTTGCATCATTAGTTCATGCATTTAGATCGCTTAGATCCCTAGTTCCATCAACACCAACACTTTCGAGCCTACTCCATTCCTATTTAAATCGACATCAACACATCTTAGCTTGCTAATGCCTGCGTCATCCTCACCACCACTAGCAATGACCATAGTATCATCTTTGCTCGACTATTCTTTCACTGCAGAGATGACAGTAAAAATCTTGTCAAAGAGTTCTACATAGACAGGAAAGCCCACTTGTCCACCACGTGTTTATCTTTAAGTCAAAAGACCGAGGGATAGGAATTGATGTATTTATTAATATGTACTAATACTTTATGTAGTTATTGATTTTATATTTAGTTAAATGTTTATATTTAGTTTATATTTATAAAATATCCATTAGATAACCTATTCAATATGACACATCCCATTAGATAACATGTTCAATATATAAAGCATAAACAAATATATAAACCATAAACATTAATATAAAATGTTAATAATTATTGCAGAAATTAATCAATCAATGTGTATTGTTTCTTGGGTGGCCATGTCAGAATTTGTGCTAAATAATGACTTGAAATCTTCAATGCAGGATACATATGGAATCTCCCACCCTCGAGCACAATTATATAGAATTCTATGCCAATTGCATACAATAGGAGGTATTGATGAGAATTGTTTCATTAACACCTCAATACAATAGTAAATTTATTTATATAATGTCATTAACACCTGCATAAAATAAAATTGATAAATATAAACAGTAAATGATAATACTAATTAACACTACTTGCATAAAGTGACAATCATTAACAAATCTAATCGTAATTACTCTGTACTCCAATGGTGCATGTGATATAGACCTAATAGAAAAATATGTCAGGCAATATTTCAAACTGATGTGGACTAACACGACATTATATTGAGAGGCAATCAAATAACTCATATCAGGTAAAGTCATCTACTTATCATATGAGGTAACAGTGTCAAAACACGATAAGGTTTGTAACAATTCCTTAAGACGTTCCATTGGATCTATGCAAAGTCACATAATCACCTCGAAACTGTTTAAGCTCTTTAATTAAATCTTATTGCATTTGTACCCAATTATCTAATCTCAATCTAAGTAACCCAGTAATAAAACTAAAACTGTAATGTCCATCCATCTCAACATCAATGATACTTTGTATATGAATGTAATTCAATTGGCAAACTATCCAGATATAACATTTTTTGTTTACTATAGGGCTAGTGAATAGGAAGTTTAACGATTTGTGCCATCAATTTCACTGAGTTTGTAATGGTTATTGGTAATATACTATTTTGAGCTGATAACATAATTTTATAATGTGATGGGTCACATCATGTAGAGGTTTATGCTTTTATAACTCTGTGACTTTTTGGCTTAACCATCTCTGATGATGGCATCAAGGTAGTTGTGGACAGATTACTAAGTTTTCATAGTTTTTTTTCATGGCAAACTTACTGAACTCATCGCATTCATTGAAATATTTTCGGTCTACTTATGATTGGATGGTCAACTCCTCATATATTTCATTATCTTGGCTCTTAATTAATTCCAACTTCTTCCAATGTGAATGCACTTCAGATAAAGAAATTAGACTTCTCACTCTTATATGCTCTGCAACACCATCAACAATTGATGCAATATATAGGAATGATAGTCATGTCTCACCTTCACTCTTCTAAAAGAGCAACACCAACCATAAGTGCAACCATTCAACCCGCAACTATCTTTAATGTAGTAGCCATGCTACCAATCCCCTACAGATCCTATCACCAAACCTTCTTTCATGGAATCTAAGGTATGACCTAATTTTTCCATTCTTCAGTAATCCACTGTCATTAAATGCATAGATTGCACAATCGTTAGAATATTATCAAAACCTAATGAGAGTTTTATCTCCAAATGTGACCTTAACCTTATTGTTGGTCCACACCATTATTGCTAGACCCTCAAACCCAACATCCCAACCACTTCATGTACAAGTCCAATCTTCACAATCCATTAATGCCACTCATTGGCAAAAGTGAGGCGACAAGTTTCTAAAAAAACTTAGGTGATGTAGACCTTTTATATGCTCGAGTCTTGAATGATTGTTGATATGTCAATATTCGTTAGCATTCCTCAAGAATGAAAGTATTAGACAGTAAGTTTAAGAGTACCTCTATTGTTTGTATTAAATAAGTAGAGTGTATCATCTATATAGTATAATAAATTAATCATAATTTTGAATTATGTGGAGTTTATCAAAATTTTATATAAAGCTCATATTTATAAATGTAAATCTCTACATAGTTTTTTGATATAATCAAATAATCTTAAGGTTATAATAAAAAAATCATATACGAAATACTTCACAAATAAGAAGAGGATAAATTTTACCTAAACATTGTGTAAAAGGTTTTAAGTTTAATAAATGCAAGTGTCGAAAAGTGATTGTTGGGGCAATTGTCCCTTTCCTTTTATGTTTATTTGGATCCAATTGCAGCATCAGTGGGGTGCGGTTGGAATTCTAAACTGAATTGAAATCTTATTTGGCACACCAATCCAATGCCATAAAATAGTTTTCAACTACATCGAAGTCTCAATTTCCCACTAGTTTATCCTCATCTAGTATAAAGTTTCTATCGTATCACACCTCTCATTTCCCATATTGCCCAACTTTTTTTTTTTTTTTTGCCTTTGAATTAATAATGCATGTACCAATACATATGCACTTAGACTTCAATTATAGATTGATTTGACATTTGTTGTTATTTATTTAGTTGTCTTTTTTTATTTTTCTTTTTATTTAAAAATTTCAAATTAGTTTATTTTAATTATTTAACATATCATTTATAAAACTATTTAATAAATTAATTAATATTTAATTTGCTAAAATACTAAATACATAAATAAATAATCAATTTTATAATTAAATAAAGTAATGAATGAAAAATAAAATAAATAACTATATAAATAATAAAGTAAGTAAATATTAATTAATTTTATTTTAAAATGTATAAGTATATTAATTTTTTTTTTTCAAAATATTATGTTGTTAAATTTAATATATATATTATTTATTTATTTTTAACAAAATTATAAATTGGTAACAAATAATTTTATTAATTTTTAATTATTTATTAAATTTGTAAATATCCAATATACTATAAGATTTATTATCTACCAATTTTATTCAAATATCCTTAATAATTAGTTTTTATATTTACTATATTTTACCTTACTGATATTACTATTTTTATATCTAAATTTATATCTCATTATTAATTTTAATCTTATTATAACAATAATTAATCTCCTCTTTATAATAATTAATTTTATTTTGCCGTTATTTTTAATCTCATAATAACCGATTTTCCTAGTCCTCGCAAATGCTAGTCAAAGCTGCCTTCTAATCTACATTTTGCAAATTCAGCATTTGTGCACAGTGCTGGTGGACTAATACTAAGCTATTGCTATTGGCTAATGGCCCCCTCTGCCCGCCTAATGATGTAACACACCAACCACAGTTGACATGCTGTGCGCTGTGCCTATAAAAAACAGAACATTGGGAAGAATATCCTGTCGGAAAATCAATTTAGATTTAGTTTAGTATCGTTGAAAATAACTTTTACGTTTAAAAATTATTTTATTAAATTTTAATTTAAATAATAAAAATATACTTTTTAATTTAAAATTTGATTTTACAACTTAAATAAAAAATTTATTTAAAAATATTTTTACGATGAAACTGTATTTTTGAAATAGAAAAATATTATATTATTTTATACATTTAATATTTTATCATTTTATACATTTTTTAGATATTTTAATTACTTATAATATTTTTTACAATAATGTTAAACAGTTAAAATTTTTAATCTTATTTTTTTTATCATACTTTTTAAACATATTCTTTTTAAGTCAAACTTTTTTTTTTTGACAGCAACAATAACAGTAAATTAACCCTTAATTTAAGGCAAAAGCTGTCGTGAAACAATCCTTTGGTGGAGAAAAATATACCAAACTCTTTTCCAATATTTCAAATCCAATTTTGATTTTAGTTATTTTTATGATAACGATATCAATGTGCGTAGTTCATTTTTTGTCAACCAATAGAAACAAATTCTTCTGTCGATAATGTAAAATAACTTTTGAGTAAATTATTTACTCAAGTAATGAACTGTTGGTTTGGTTGAAAATAGTAGAAACAAATTTATTATAAGCGAGGTTTACTGTTCATAATTTATGTGACAAATAGTCACATTACGCTGATCTTACATATTTTAAAGAGAGTTATACTTACTTTTTTTTTTTTTTTCCTTCAAATAGTACAAGTCCATCGGCTTAAAGTAGCGCTCCATTTGCAGGTAGGAGGTTTTACATCGTGTTGTAAAGAAAAGCTCAGGCAACTAGTCAAGCAGAGACGGAGGCACGTGGACCCCGCAAGGATGGTTACGATCAGATGTGTAATCAAATCGAGTTAAGTTAAACAGTGAGAAGTTCGAGTTTGAATTTGAGCTTGACTCACAATTCGAGATTCGATATTCGATTCGAACTCGATCGAATTTTATTTTTTAAGTTCGAACTCGATTTGTGATCGAATTTGAGTTACTCAAGCTCGTTCGATTAAGTTTGATTAATATGTAAAAATAAGCTCGATTCGTATACTCGACAAGAGTTTGATTATTCATACTCGAACTCGAATTCGGATTCGAAATATTTTATTAATTAAAATAATAAAAATATATTTAAATATAAAAGTTCGATTAGGCTCGCGAGCTACTCGAGTCGAATATAAGAATATTCGAATTCGACTTAATCGATAAATCGAACTACTCCAGCTCGAGCTCGACTCGATAATGATCTAACCGAATTCGAGTTTTCTTTGAATTGAATCCAAGTAGCTTGCGAGTACTAATGTATCATTTACATTCCTAATAACGGATATTAATTTTCTTGGATTTAAATTTTTAATATTTATATTTGGATTTAATTTAATATTAAAATATTATTTTATACCTGATTTAATTTGTACATTCATAAATTAAATTGATTTGGTTTGAAATTAATTTAATAAATTTAATTTAATATAATATTTATAAAATATTATTTTAGTATAAATTATATGTAAATATAATATTTTTATTAAGTTAACATTTTAAATTAAAATATTAAATAATAATTTTTAATATAATATAAATATATAATTATAAAATTAAATTAATAATAAAAAATATTTTTTCTATACATTAGGGTCAGGGGTGATGTCATCTAAAATTGGACTCAATCCGAATCCAACCTTTTAAAAAAAAGTCTTGATTTGATTTGTCCTTCAATTTTTTTAAATAATTAATTTTATTAAATAAAAAAATAAAAATTCGTTGGATATAAATAATTTTATCATTTTAACCCATAAATATTACTGTTTTGAAAGTGTTTTTTGCAATCACACATAATGTGTGATAAATAATTTACTTTTTATATCAAATTTTAAATAAATTAATATGTTATTAAAATTGACATTCAAAATTATTGAGTTTAAAAGTATTTATACGTGCAATATTTTTTTTTAATTAAAGTAAATATTAAGATAAAAAATTCAAAAATAAATTAAAAATTTTTTAAAAAAAATTAATTTAAAAAATTTGGATGAAAAAAAAAAAAACTAAAAAATTATATATTAACCTAAAGCAATCATTTCGTAAAAGGCCCAAATATGAATATTATTAAGAAGTCTCTTATTAACATTTTTCTAGAACAGAAGTGCTTCCCTTTCTAGAAGCTCACAGGCAACTTCATTGTTCATAAAAAGAAAAAATAAATATATAATCAAGAACTTGAATAATTCAAACTATTATATTAATTGAATTAAGCCTGTGACATAAAAGTCAAAATCTAACAATGGAAACGTATGCATCAATCATAAAATTATAAATTGACTTTAACCAAAAACTTTTCAACTTTTGAAATGGTAAGAAAAGATCTTTCCATCTTACTCCCCCTACAATATATTATAAGCATTTTCTTTGATGATTTTGTTTTAGAAAAAACATTTTCTTTAATATCAAATATCAAGCGACCCGGCATCGTCACACATACGATCCCCGCAGGGACAGTTAAATCGTAATTAACGAGCCCAGCTACGTCAAAAAACGGATAAAGCTCCCTCTCTTCGATCCCGATTTCAAATTAACCCGCTTTCTCTTACACATTCCCTCCATTGTTTTTTTTTTTCTTCTCTGCAAAATTTGTTTCTAAAACTTGAAACGCAGGAGAAGAAAAAGGGGGAGAGAGAGAGAGAGAGAGAGAGAGAGAGAGAGAGAGAGAGAGAGAGGGATTTACGGAATTGATGGCGATTTTCTCCGCGAGACGTGGAGTGTTTGGATGCGTTTGTTATTTGGTGCTGATACTGTTATACGCCAGGATATGTGTATCCGCGAGATCTGATAATGAAATCCGGGAAAGGTTTTATGGTAACCTTGTGAATTCGTCATCGACAGGTACTGGAGAGGGGAGTATTGCCAAAATGTTCGATCGTGTTCTTGAGAAAGAGTTCTCCGAAAATGATCAGCCTGAAGGTTAGCCTTTTTAATTCCCTTTTCTGTTATAATAATTCTTTTAAATGTTTGAAACCTTTAATATGCCGAGACAAACTCACGGAAAAAATAACTAACTGTTGGATCTTGATCTTTATGCTGGTAGGTCTTGTTGTTTCTCCAAAAAAATGCAGGCTTAATTTGAAGTTTAAACTGTCAGTAAAAGCGCTCACCTATTCTATCAGAAGTTCAAATAAAGTTTCATAAAAGGACACTGACGAAGAAAAAAACAAAGCAATAATACTTGTTTGTTTTATTTTGTTTTAATTTAATTATGTGGACAAGGATGAAAAAAATGTTTGGTAAATAAAATCTGCAAAAAATCGCCATACAGTCTCATTTCTATAATGATTTTTGTAACTTTGACTTGTATTGTTTTGAACTCGAAATTAAGCAAATTAGAGTCTCCATTTCATATTTTACATGTATCTTCTATGATCATGTAGTTCTCTGTTTGATGTTAGAATTGCGGTTAATTCTGAACGCTTTTTTGGTTCTTTAAAGGCTATCTAACTGATATTCTATTTGCTTTTTTTTCTTTTGTTGTTAGGATCTGATGCAAGCAGTTTCAATACTAGTGTAGCTGATCAGCAAGTAGGTTTGGTTATCCTTTGAAACCCATTGCTCCACAGTGAAATCCTTTTTCATTGTTTTGATACTAAGGAAACTGGACAGTAATGTTTCCTCTGTAGTTTCAGTCTTCTATGCATATACTGTTACCTCCACTCTATTTCTCTTTTTAATTTTGGCTAGAGCTGAAATATATATGTCTGCTACATTTGTTCACTTCAAATCTTTTTTCAAACTTTAGTAGGCCTCCAAATTTAAAGGAATACCTAATACAATCTTGTGAGGGATCGTGGCTATGTGTGTGCTTTGATCGTAATCCCCAAATATTGGTTAATGTAATGGCCAGTGATTGAGGTTTCTATGATTATTGAGGAAAGATTGGGTTTGGATATCATGCATGTTAGAAGCAGAATATGCCCTTTATTGCCTTTGTCCTAAGTAACCCATGTGCTTTCTGTGTAGTTGTTTGTTTTTGTTGTCCGTCTTAAAGTTGCTCCCTGTTATGTTTTCAGGCTGTACTGGAAACAGTAGCTAAAATCACCCATGAGAAGGCGAAGAGAAATGATACTCAAGTGGCAAAGTATGGGAATGCATTCTTTTAGGAGTTATAAACATTTTACTGAATCAGATAATATATATATTTTATGACTTGACAATTTTTCCAAATATTAAAATTTTCAATAGCGGCACAAGATCATTCCAGATTAAGGATGTTTTTACCCTTGAAAATGAAGATTCAGATGAGACAACAACCTTAATTGACAAAAAGGTGGCCATATGTTTGTTTTTTTTCCTCTCATGTGTATAGGAGGATTTATAACCCAGTTTTATGCAGGTTGTTTTGTTTTTATTTAATCCTTTCTAATTTTCCTTTCACATTTGATTTTAGGATAATGTGTTTGTAATGTCGAACAAAAAATCCAAGTATCCAGTACTCCAAGTTGATTTGAGGTTAGCTTCTCAATCTCCTTTATCCTCACATTATCCTAATCCAATCATTGGTTTCATATTACTACAAGTTGGTGGCATTGTGAAGGATAATAATTGAAAACTATGCTTGGTTTGGTTTTGGTACTGCCATTGAGTTTTGATTTTATATATAATATACAACTTGAAATTTATTTATAAAATCACTGGCTGAGTTTGGTGTCATGAGTCAAGTGACACCAACTCAGGTGGATGACTTGAAAAATAAATTATTTATAAAAAATTTTAAATTAAAGATACATATGTCTATTCAGTTAAAAAAACCCACTTGAAAAAAAATACCCACACTTTTTTTGCATTTTTTTTTTCAAAACACTCATTTGTTTTCTACACCTCATAATGGGTGTGTCAAATTCTTGTCAAATAAAAAAAGCTGTAATATTTTCTCACCCTTGTGCAGATTGATATCAGATTTGGTTGTTGTCATAGTCTCTGCTGCCATTGGTGGTATTATCTTTTCATGTCTGGGGCAACCGGTTTGCATCTCTACAATTAGTATTTATTTCACTTTGCATTGAATTTTCATTTGCTTTATCTTGATTTTGATATGCAGCTATATCACAGAAGTTGAATTTTTTTTTACTTTTCCTAAATGTATATGCACGATAGGTTATTGTGGGCTATCTTCTTGCGGGTTCACTTATAGGACCAGGGGGTTTGAAATTTATTAGCGAAATGGTACAGGTATGTCATTAGCAATGGCTTGAGCTTGTGTTTTTTAAAATCAGAATATTATATTCCTCTAATGTTTGAGTATACACTATTTTCTACCATTGAGATAGCCTCACTGATAGTATCATGGAGGAGAAACATGCTTTATGAGCATCTGTTAAAGATAATTTCTTGGAACATCATTTTTTTATATCATCTAATAATGCCTAAATTATATCATCTGAAAATTCATTCTTTGATGCATTTTTGCAGATTGTGATCAATGATATAATTTTCCATATTGTTATTATTTTGGTGATATATTCTTTCTCCTTTCATAGGTTGAAACTGTTGCACAGTTTGGTGTTGTCTTTCTTCTTTTTGCTCTTGGGCTAGAGTTTTCTTTGGCAAAGGTAGGATGTTTTCGGCATTAGTGAGTTCTTATTTACCATGCTTTAGCTTGCTTAGAAATTTCTGTATCTTATACTAAGAAAGCTGTTTCAACTAATTATTGCTGCAGTTAAAAGTTGTGGGCCCAGTTGCTGTTTTTGGAGGACTACTTCAAATTGCAATATTTATGTGCTTGTGTGGCATAATTGCAGTGGTACGGTGTTTCAAGTACTTTGGCTATGTTTCCAATTAGCAACACCTGTAAGATGGACACTAAATTTAGACATATGTCAATCTTGCAGTTATGTGAAGCAAAATTATCTGAGGGTGTCTTTGTTGGCTCCTTCCTCTCAATGTCGTCAACTGCAGTTGTACTTTTCTATACTATTTTGCAGTGCTAGTAATTTTCTTTTATTCTTGGTTGCTACTCGATGCATCTAATAGTCATCCATTCTTTCCTTATATTTATCAGGTTGTGAAGTTTTTAGTAGAACAGAATAGCACTAATGCTCTTCATGGTCAAGTTGCTATTGGGACTCTAATTTTTCAGGTTGAAGAGAAGTGATGGCCTACCAACAATTTAATTACATTTTGGATTCAGAAACTTGATTTTGTTGCTGCATCTCCATTCATTCCCTTGCCTTTGGTCATTTCAGGATTGCGCTGTTGGTTTGTTATTTGCTTTGCTCCCAGTTTTGGGTGGTAGCAGTGGCCTACTACAAGGAATGATTTCAATGGGAAAGTTGTAAGTTTCTTTAGGTTCTTCCACCTATCCTGTTTTCCTTATTGCGATCCTTCCTTTTCTACCCCTTCTTCCCAAAAGTAGCTTTTGATCTATTGTTGGTAGTTGACTTTACGTAAAGGGAAGATTTGGAATCTGACACTTGATGATGATCAATGTCAGGATGCTGGTATTATCAATATATCTCACTGTTGCATCTGTATTGTCTTGGTCGTTTGTTCCTCGCTTCCTAAAGTTAATGATGCAGATATCATCTCAAGTAAGTTGTTTAACATATTTTATCTCTTACTCTCTGTAACTTATTTAATAAATTTAAAAATATTAGTTCATTTTGGTTCATTTTATTATCCAGACAAATGAACTTTATCAGCTTGCTGCTGTGGCCTTCTGCTTATTATCTGCGTGGGTAAGTGTTCTGCTTACCATGATTACAACTCCTGTATCACTGCATGTAAAATTTCTCCATCACCTTTTTAACGCTCTTGAACTTCTGTAATCTTCACAGTGCAGTGATAAGCTGGGTCTCAGCCTTGAGTTGGGTTCATTTGTTGCTGGAGTTATGATATCTACTACTGACTTTGCACAGCATACTTTAGATCAGGTAATCACTGTTTGTTGTCAGGGCCCTTATCTATATCATTAATCTTATATTTTTAGCTTTGTCTAAAAGGATTTTATGCTATTTAACTTTTCAATTAGTCTTAAAAGTTTTAATTAACTTGTTTACTTTTCTTATTTAGTATGTTTTAGGTCATGCATTTTTAGTCCATAGGGGCATGAATGAATATCTATAAACACAAATGGTCTATTGTATTTTGAGTCAAGGGTTCATATTTCATTCATCTGTAAATTTATGCTAGTGGTTCATATGTTTATAGTCATTGGATAAAGTGTGTAGCATGTTATAGGGATTGAATCTGAAATAGGCTAAGTGGCTGCATTTCTTAGTTTTATGCAAGATTCTTTGGTGAGTCACGTTTCTATTATAATATGATGATGAAATTAATCCTTTGTTTTCCTGGATATGGTGCTTTTTGCAATTTGTAGGTTGAACCAATTCGAAATCTATTTGCAGCTCTCTTCCTTTCTGGTATTGGGATGCTCATACATGTACAGTTTCTGTGGAACCATGTGGATATATTATTGGCAGCTGTTATTCTAGTTATTGTTGTTAAGACTGCTGTTGCTGCTGTGGTCACAAAGGCTTTCGGGTATAGTGTCAGAACGTCTTTCCATGTAAGTTTGTTTAGTCACTGCTATGCACAAAGAAATATTGTTTTCATTACTTAATTTGTGCATCATTTGCAATTTGTACATCTATGATATAGGTCGGAGTGTTGCTTGCTCAAATTGGAGAATTCGCTTTTGTTCTTCTAAGTCGTGCCTCAAATCTTCACCTTGTTGAGGTACCTCTCTCTTTCTTGCCTTGTAAAAATCTGCGTGTTTGTGTCTTTGCATGTCTACAATAAAGTTTTTTTCTTGTTTCTTGATGATTGATCTCCTTACTTATTCTTGGATTATTCTTCTTATTATGTCATGCCCTTATAGTGGTTTTAGAGATAATGTTTCATAATTCTAAAAAGGGGTGACATTTTATATGCATAAATTGCTTAGGTGATGAATGCACAAATGTACATATTGATCTTCAGTGGCAGGATGATATTTTGGTTAACAAAAGTAAAATACAGTTGGGTGCAGGGAAGGTCTGAATATATCAACTCCTAATTTCTCACCAAAATGTTCAAATTAGTTTCTGTTGCAAAATTAAATTGCATGAAATTTAACTGGTTTACTTGCCAACTATTAGAATCATTATATAGACCAATGTTTAAATCGTATTCCGTGATTGAGGTAAGAATAAATGTCACATTATATGCAAAAATCATTTGAGAATCTTTGCTTTCAAAATATGTAATTTTAACTCTGAATGCGGTTAGTTGCTAAAGATCTAGTCTGGTGTGAGTTGAAAACAACAAGCAAGCGCGTGGAGTTATTGTCCACTGCTTTTATTACCATGCTTGGGGGCCTTGAAGTTAGAATTGCCATCTTCTTGAATTTGAAGTAGTAAGGGGCAGTGACTGAATGAAGATGTAATATGCCTCTATGTAAATGGAGTTTCAAGTGTGTTTTTGAATTATTTACTTGTTAAGTGGGTGTGCCGGGAGGGGGGGGGGGTGTTCTACTCAGAGAACAAGAACGATAGCTTTTTGTGCTGCTCCAATAATGCATGAAATACCAGCAATTTGTATAAACAAAAAAAAAAAAGAAATAGTTCAGCAACAAATTCCATTTATACTAGTGCTTTTTTGCTATTAAATCTCATAGCATTAACATATTTCCTTTGTTGCTTCCATTTTTGCCTATACAGAGCTTGATTTTCTGACACTTTCTAGTAACTTATATTTTTAATTTGCTTGAGCATGTCTTAACTTCATCATCATTGCAATTGTTTTGTTGCAATTATTGACTTGATTTTGGCTGATGTTGAAGGGAAAGATGTATCTTCTTCTTCTTGGAACAACAGCTCTTAGTCTGGTAGGTTTTCTGATCTGAAAACTACACTTTGAAGCTTTATAGTATTTCTTTAGCCCCTTTCTCGGCTCCAAGCCTGCAACATTATTGATAGCAAATTATGATTCTGCAGGTAACAACTCCTCTTTTGTTCAAATTGATACCTAATGTAATGAACTTGGGTGTTCTTTTACAATGGTTTCCCTCAGAGAGCAGCTCACAAGATGAGGTCTCTCTCTCTTCTCCATCTCCATGTATAATTATTATACATTATTCTCACATGTGCACACACAAAGCTTTATATACAAGGATGGGTCATCATTAACTACCTCTAAATTACCAACCTCCTCCCTTTGCCTATAGACTTCCATCAAAACAAATTTGAACCTGAATATGGATATTTGTCTTTTAACATCTATAGTGATATCGCTACATCCATCAAATCTTTGTCTACCAAAGTTTCCATGCTACTCTTCGGGCGAAGACCCATTTTAAGAGAACCGTATGTGATACATGCTAGCTAAAGTAGACTTAATGTAGGAATTCCTTTTAATTTTCAGCTTTAAATCACAATTGCATAATTGCACGAGTGAAAGCTTTGGTATTTACTGGAAACAACATGGCATGACAATCATTTTTTAAACATTCTCAAATGTTGAAACCTGAGCAGTTACGACAGTAACCAAAGTTAAATATTGCCCATTGTCATTTTCTTTTTCTTCTTGTTTGGGGGGTGGGTGTGGGGTGGGGTTGGTTTGCTTTTCCTTTTAGATTATTTTTTGTTAAATTGTGCAAGCTTTGTATATAAAGTTCAGGAAAAGCATCTTGAATTATATTGTTTACTAGTTTGTTTATATCATTTTATTTACTCATTTTTTGCAGGAGAAAGTTTCCATCATTGAAGCACATGACAGATTATGGTGACCTTCCCATGCAATCGTAGTCTGGTTATACTGGTATTACACTTTAGATCATAGTCATATACAAGTATTAGGGTTTAATATCACTCCAAATATCATTGTTGGGGTTTCTGATAACCCGTCACAGTGTCAGTTCCATTGAAAGTAAGCTGAAAAGTCTCATGTACATTCATATATTCTTTATGATTCTTTGTATATATGATTTTACATTTTGATCATTCACGAGTTCTGAGTTCCTTCTATTCCTTGTGATATGTTGTGAGTTACAGTCGAGCTATATTCTTGCCCCTTAAGAGCCAAAAAGAGTTACCAGTCTTATCATAATTTCCAAAGATATCTACTTTTTCCTTTTGTGACGAGTTTATGAATCTGTACCGAGCTACATAATTCGATTCAACATTGAAATCTATATCTTTGTCCAGCTATATTTAGCAAGGCTTATTGGCTTTGTACTTTATAGTGATTTATTTATAATTTTGAGTCAATTGATGACTGCATTTCTTTTATCTTTGAAGGACAGATATAGTATTAATCTGTTCTTCTAGGGACAGTTTCAAGGTATAGAATTCATTGAGCTGGCCAACTGGGTCAATGTTTTGCTAGATTAAGCATGTGGACCATCCAATTATGGCAATTTCAAAGCATTTAGAGGACTTTTTTTTTTAATATCTGAGTCTGAGCAGAAATGTTCTTTAACTCTTTTTCTCTTTATTTGTTTTTTGGGTTCTTCTGTTTTTATGGAATTTTTTTTTTTTTATGGGATCTGTAAACTTAATAGCACAACAGTTGAAGCGCTTGCATTGCATGGCATTTCTACCTGTATTTGGGAGGCAAGTCTTCTCTTGTAATCTAAGATACAGTATCAATGTGTTGGAAAATGATTTTTGCGCTCATTTTGGGACTTGAGATTAATGTTTTGTTTGAAATTTTTTGGTGTTTGGTAATTACTTTGGATTTTGATTAATTTGAAGTTGAATCGAATCAAATTTCATAAAAAAAATAAGTTTTTTCAAATTTATTTTTTTCATTTATAAGATTCAAAATCGAAATTCTATTTTAAAAAAATCAAGTTTTTTTTATTTGGACCGACAAGTGTTGGGACTCGAGACTATTAACCTTGTGATTGTGCAATTTGGGCATGCTATGTTTTGGAGATAAATTTCTAATGTGAAGTAAGGTTCATGGGCTGAAACTCAACAGGTTGTAGTTTTAGAGTGAATGAAGTTGTTTATTTCCAAAAGGTTCAAGGTGTGGCAGGTCGAAGGTAATTCGGCCTTAAAAGACCGGGTTGAAAAAACCCTGTATTTGCAAAGACCATAAAGAAAAAAAAGTAGTACATTGTTGTGGTAGACAACTACAATAAAATCCATATGCTGCGGAATTTGAACAATAAGATTAAGATGATCAAATACTTTCAACTTAAAGGACTCAAATGGACTTCAAATCTGAGATTTTGAGATTAAAGGCTAATTCATGGTGAACAAAGTTCAAAAACTCTTATGGGATAGGCTCAATCCTGAATAAAACTTGGTGTGACCTTGAACTTGGGTCCATTGGTAGTTTAGTATTACTCTGATGAGGAAATGCCAATGTTACTTGTGTCTAAAAATGGAGGAGCGTATACAGAACAGTAATGATCACCAACAGTGCCTTCTCGGGTCCTATGATGGGTATAATCAATCCTTCTTAATAACTTGGGCCCCCCTTTTTCCTATTATTAGATTAAATATCATTGCTGTGTATCGGTGAGTTTCCGCTATCCAGTCCGCCCTAGAGCTTCTTGTTCCCCGTTGTCTGCTTCACCATCTAAAATAATAAAAAATTTCATCAATTTTATTATTTTATTTATATAAATTTATATATTTTATTATATTTAAATATTTTTTTAATTTTTAATATATATTTAAATTAATTTTTAATATAAACTATTTTTTATTTAAAAATAAAAATTTATTTAAAATAAATCAAAGAATAAAAATTATAAAACTTAATTAAAAAATAAAAATAATTCAAAAAGCTTTGTTAATATTTTAACTTTTTGCTTTCAATCCCATAATTTTCTTATTTACTTTTTTAGATATAATTGATTTTTTTTTCATTTTCAAATACCTATTACTTTTTTTTATTACTTTAATCAGTTTTTTTTTGCATTAAAATTTTAAAATCAAAGAAGATAAGAAAGAAAAAAAAAAATAATAAAAGGCGTATTTATCTTCAAGGTTGCAGTATGGACTATTATGACTGCACCATACCATTTTCTAAATTTCATCTAAATTCTAGCGAAGAAAATCTCATAAATACATTTAAATATTTTTGAATGCAAATGGAATCATTGTGCTTCTATATTAAAATATATTTAAAATTATATTTTTAAAAGAATGCAAAGATGCATCATTTTCATCAAGGATGTCAACCGGACAAACTCAAGGAGGATTTTCGCCCCATCCTTGTTCGAATTAGGATATTACAAAGAATCTCATTATTTTAATTATTTTTAAAAATAAAAATTTATATTTTTTTAAACTATCTTATAAAAGTTTGACAATAATAATTATAAACTAATTAAAAAATTACATTTAAATATAACAAGTCAAATATTCAAATTGCAAAATTAAATAAAAAATAATTCAAATAAAATTATATTTATATCAAGAACGGGGGGAACGGGGCTATGCTCCCCAAGTCCCATTCCCACCTTCTTTCTCATTCTTAAAATGTCAGTATCCCTGAAGTCGCCCGAGTTGAGGTGGGAGATCATAACTTTTCATCGATTTTGATTGAAATTGATATCTCTAATCCTAATGCTTATTAAGTTTGACATTTTTTTTTACATTTTTAGAAGGGAAAAAGAAAATAATGGGGGCCTAATTTGCAAAAAGAAAGGAGCGAATTTCTACATTTATCCGAACTTTAAAACTATGGATCCTTCGTTTAAAGAAAAAGAAACTTGTGAATACAAGTGGCACTTTTATGTTGGAAAAGAAGGGAGAAAACCGAATCTGGCTCAATCATTACCAACCAGCCTTGTAACCAGGTCAGGTAAAGAGAAATTACAACAAAATCATTTCAACTTTTGTATTCGGTTATTTTGTATTTAATTGGTATAAAATATTATAGTGGTATGATTTCGTTAAAAATAAAATTTATATGTAATTTATTAAAATATTAAATATTTATATTTTTGTTATTATATATTATATTTATTTTAATTTACATTCAAGTTTTTAATAACTAAACAAATTAGTAAAATTTAAAATTAAATAATAAAAAAAGGAAAGAAAGTTAATTAACCGCTTTTAAAGCCAAAATCACATCAATCCCAACTGTTGAAGACCCATTATTAAATGTAATGTTTTTTTTGGAAGGACAGGCTGGTTGAGCCCACATCACGCAGTCAGTGCAGCTGACGGCGTTTTACCGGCGGATATAACGCCGGTTGTTTGTAACTTTTCATTTATTTGGCCTCAGATCACAGTCTGGCTTAGTAGTCAGCCCCCTACCCCTACTACTGTTGCAGCTGCGCAGGCTCACCTTAGCTGTCACTTTCTAGACCTCATAACTAGGTGGTTTATAATTCGCCACGTGTCTCCTGTTTCTTAATGATGTGATTGTAGCCTCAGCTCCTCGGCTGCCTCAACCTCTCTACTCACTGAGGAAAAGTGTACTAAAACGGCTTCTGCATTCTCATTTTGCAAAATGTTCATCACGGTCTAAATTAACATTAATTGTGATGATATTTAAAAAACCCAATTAATAAATTATTTCTCTAAAAATAATAATTAAATAATTGTTTAACGGTGAAAATAAACGCCGCTTAATTCGATTCTTTTAACTTTTAAGCGGCCATTAATATTACTACGTCCGATATTTACATGATTCAAGCCAAATAGTTTACTGAATTGCGTTTGAGGGTTTCCCCGTAATTTCAAAGATGGTAAAGGCCTATCTTTAATTTTATTCTTACTCTTGTCCAACGCAGGGGACGTTCTCGGAATGCAGTGTGAGCTTTGGAAACAAACAAAACAGGATCGGACGGTTGGGGATATATCTTGGATTTTGAACCATGGATTACAAGGTGGGACCCGATTAAAATACCGTAATCCCAATTTATATACAACAATTAATTAATTATTTTGGAAAAAAATAATATTTGATTCCAAAAAGCAAGAAAATAATAGAAAGGGGAAGAAGCATAGGGGCAACAGCTTTAAACGAACCAAGTTGTTTATTGCCAAAACCCTGTTTGGCAGTGTTAGCTGCAGCAGCAAAGTGAAACGGATCCCTGCCGCTTTGTGTCCTCGTTAATCCTTTTCAATTATATTATATTATCCTTGTAAATTAAAGCAAATTAACAATGAATAATAAACATATTTTATTAGTAATAATTTGTTGTTTGGTAAATGTTTTTGAGTTGCATGGTTGGAGAGGGTAATTATTATTATATAAAAGCTAAATAAAATAAAACGTTGACAATGGTTAGACTTTGGACCATATCTCATATTATTATTATTATTATTACAATGAATGCCATAATTGAGGATGATTGAATTTTAGGTTAACAATTATTGAAATTTCAATATTATATGCATGATTTTAAAGGGTAGGAAAAAGGGCGGGGTGAGTAAAACTCTTTGACTGTTTGACCTAGGAAAGTTTGCTTTCTAGATCTTTCGGCTGCCTGGGATCATAATATACAGTTTTCGCAACAAATAATTCTCCCTTAAAGTTTAAATTAAAAGGGATTTATTAGTTTCAGAATTTTATTTTCGTACAACAAAAATATCAATTTGATATATGTTTTTACTATCTATGTAATGTTTATGGTCTGCCCGGCTATTAATTAAGGGATATAAAGATTAAATTTTTTAAAACAGTAGTAATATATTTTCTGCGTATTCAATGACCATTCAACTTTTAAAATTATTATTATTATTTTTTAAAAAGCATAAGGATAATGAATGTTGTTAAGCTATTAGTATACAAGAACAACAAACCAAATCACAAAATTATAATTTGGTCATATTACCGGCATCTTAATTAATTATAGTAATATTAATATTATATTAGATTTTAAAATATTATTTTAATTATAAATTTTATTAATTAAAATTATTTATACATTATTTATTATCATTGAAAATTAATATTATATTAATTAATAATATAATTTAAATATTATATTAAAAATTTTAAAATTTATATATCACATCAAATAATAATTTATTATAATTTAATATAAAAAATTAAATGAAATAAGATTTTTGTTAATTTAATTATCATTACAAGGTATATGAGAAAATAATCGTCAGAGGCACCAACAAATTGTGATAATGTTTGACTAATTCTGGTCTGGATTTTCAATTCTCTTGGACAACAAGTTCTGGTCTTGAATTGCAAAGAGAGGAATAACAAGAAGAAGCAAGCATAACCAAGGAAATAGCAAAAAGTCGGGATTGGTAATAGTAAGATCAAGAAAAAGCAAGCATAACCTACGTTCGAAAGTCGAAACCCCCCCCACCCAACAACCATACCAAAATGTGTTGTTCCCTTATCACTGTCAAAGGCATTTAAGCACGCTCCAGCCCTACTTCTCCCTAGTACGACACCATGTTCTCACTCTCCTCCCCCTCGCGTGTGCTGCAAACCCCATTGTACACCGTACCAACGCCGTCTAATTAAGCTACGCGCTCAGGCACATGGAAGGAAACGAGTGAGGAGAATAGGATGGGCATAGAGCTGTCAAAAGATGCAACCACTTTGGGAAACGGTAGTACGAATGACGGCTGTTGTCTGAATTTCTTTATCAATCTAAAAAATAAAATAAAAAACTTTTATATTTTTGCACTAGTAATCTATAATAATTTTCGATAGCCAGCGGTAGTAGTAAGTAATTTTCAAGTCTCTAAACGTCGCTTCACCGCCGTTTACAACGTCCTTTGATAGTTTGTTGCTGTTTATCCTGTCTTTCACAGTCTGCCTGTAGAGTGCAGTAAGAGAGAGAGAGAGAGAGAGAGAGATTGAAGGTGTACTCTGTTATTCTCTTTCTTCATAACATCTCTGTTTCAACCATCCAGTTCACGCAAAACGCCTGTTCTTTCTGCTCTCTGTCTGCGCAATGAACTCGAGCTTTTAAGCTCTCTTCTTTAATGTCTAAGAAGTAACTTTCTTTTTTTTAAAAAAAATTTTTTGGCTTTTGTTTTTGGGTTGTTTCAGTGTGTGTTGTTAGGGTGAGAATGGAGGAAGGGCCGTTGTTGGAGAAGAGAAAGACAAGGAAGGAGCTTTATGGGGTTTCAGTAATGGTGATGGTGTTTCTTCTTCTTTGTCCTATTGCTTCTTCACTCAATGATGAAGGTACCTTTTTTCTCTGGGTGGTTTAGTTGGTGTATGTAGCTTTGGAGCTTTTCGTATTCTTTTATTTTTCCATTTGGAGCTTGGTTTTCCATTTTTGGAAATTGTATTGGTTGTTTTGTTTGCTCAAGACTTGATACAATGTGCTCGACAACTGAATCCTTTGGGATTATTGGTTTCCTTTTCCGGAAATATTTTTACTGTGGTATTAGCTCAAGAGCATGTGAGAAGTGCTTTAAACTGTGGCATTCGGTGAATATCATCTACAGGGGTTTATAAATCAATTTGCCCTCTCTTTTATTTCGAGCTAAAAAGCCTAGAATTCGCTGTCAAAATTCCTTTTTACCAGATTATGTTTGATTGCATGAACATTAACATTCCATACATCTGGAAGCATTGAATCGGGAATTGGAAGTTTATTTTACATAAGTGTTTCTTAAGTTTCTTTATCATTAACTCTAGCTGTAGTCAGAACGGAATCCCTTCGGCGAAGGAGATAGTGTATTTAAGCCAATAATTTGCTTGTCAGTATGGAAGTCTTGAGTTTGATCTTTATATTTTCATACGTTGAAACTGTTGTTATGCTCCACTATTTGGTGCAAGTAAATAATACAGGATTAATGGTGGTTACAGGGATGGCGTTGATGTCGATAAAAGCGTCATTTAGCAATGTGGCAAATGTACTGCTTGACTGGGATGATGTCCACAATACTGATTTTTGTTCTTGGCGTGGTGTCTTCTGTGACAATGGCAGCGTTTCTGTGGTTTCCCTGTTAGTTTCTCCTTTATATGTTTTACAATTTCTTGTCCCGTTATCTAGTTTGCTATTGTGTTGCGTGGTATTACTCTATTTTG
The DNA here is from genome assembly GCF_002303985.1 of Durio zibethinus. The sequence continues at coordinate 16,218,886 of NW_019168381.1, read as the reverse complement.
AGTTATCATAATTAAGTTTCTGAACTGGGACTTATTTGTGATTGATGTTGCGTTTTGTGGGTTTGATTCAAGGAACTTGTCGAATTTGATTCTGGGTGGGGAGATTTCACCGGCCATTGGTGATTTGAGGAACCTGCAGTCCATGTACTTCTCCTTTCTGTGATTTTTCATTGCTAGGCTTTACAGTAGCTTGCTGATAATCTCATGAGCGTTTTATTTTGTTCTAACATGGCAGAGATTTGGCGGGGAACAAATTAACTGGTCAAATTCCGGATGAGATTGGAAATTGTGGTTCTCTTGTTCACCTGTAAATCCTCAATGATTTAAGGTTCTTAGTTTATTTGCTCTTGTTTTCCTGGAGTTTTGTTTGGTCACGTTTTATTTCTGCTGCATAATGCAGGGACTTATCGGACAATCTGTTGTACGGAGACATACCTTTCTCTATATCTAAGCTCAAGAAGCTTGAATTTCTGTAAGATTCTCTTTCCTGTCATCTTTTAGTTAAGAGTATTCAGTTGCTACTAGCATACTAAATCTGATCCCTTGTTTCAGGAATTTAAAAAACAATCACCTAACTGGCCCTATTCCGTCAACATTAACCCAGATTCCTAATCTGAAAACTCTGTGAGTTCATTATATTCTTCTGTCACTCTGTCCAATAATCTTAAAAGCATCACTCTGTCCAATAATCTTAAAAGCATTTTGTAGCAGAAAAATTTTGCTTTTAAGTGTTTTCTGGATTTTGTGATTAATGTCTTTTCAGTGATCTAGCAAGAAACCAGCTTATGGGGGAGATACCCAGGCTAATTTATTGGAATGAAGTCTTGCAGTATCTGTAAGTATTGGTGCCATCACTGCACCTGGCTTCCTTTTTATAGTTACCAACAGTTTTATAATATGGTGAAACCCCTATATCAATTATTATTATTTTAGTACTATGCTTTAAAATTTGAGATGTTGGTGTGGCCATCTACTTGTATTTTGTGCTACATAACCTTAAAGTTGAAAACTGAGTTTCATTTGAACTCTTGCTTGTCGTGTGGTATGGATTACTTATAGTGGATTGCGGGGCAATGTATTGACTGGAACTCTTTCACCAGATATGTGTCAATTGACTGGCTTGTGGTATTTGTAAGTTTCTTGTGATCAAGTGCAGTTTTTTTTTTTTTTTTTTCTATTAGCTTATGTGATACTTGATCATTTTAATATTTATTTCAGTGATGTTAGAGGAAACAATTTAACTGGTACAATTCCTGACAGTATTGGTAACTGTACAAGCTTTGAAATCTTGTAAGTTGAATACCTCTGATAATGCGAGTTTTTCACGATTTAACTGTTCTTCATTTCTAAACCTATGCTGATTGGCAATGTTAGGGACATTTCTTATAATCAGATTTCTGGGGAAGTACCTTACAATATTGGTTTTTTACAAGTTGCAACTTTGTAAGTTTTCCTCTAAAGCTCATGCCTTATCATTATTTTGGTTGTTACAAAATTGTTGTAGATATAATGCTACTTGCAGATTCAGGTTGGGAATCTGTATAGTTTTTCACACAAGTCTAAATGGTCTTATTAATTTTTTATAGGTCTCTTCAAGGAAATAAGCTTACAGGGAAAATTCCTGAGGTAATTGGTTTAATGCAGGCCCTTGCCGTATTGTAAGTATTCCATTTCCCAAAATCTGAATAAAACTGTGTTCCCTAATAGCTCCTGTTTTTTAGGTATTTTGTTTTAGGTGACAGATAATGGTCTGATCTTTTCTTTTTTCTTTTCCAGGGATTTGAGTGAGAATGAACTAGTTGGGCCATTCCACAATACTTGGCAATTTATCTTACACTGGAAAATTGTGAGTTTTTATTGCCAAAGACTTCAATGAGTTTATTTTTATTTTGTGTTCTGTAAACTTATTTGTTGGTTTCCTGAGGCAGGTACCTACATGGAAACAAGCTTACTGGTCGAATTCCGCCAGAGTTGGGCAATATGTCAAAACTTAGCTACTTGTAAGCTGCCATTACTTTTCATTTTCAGCAAGTGTTGCTATGCACATGCAGCATTCACTCATCAGAGTTATTTACAGGGAATTTTGTTGTTAATTATTCTGCAGACAATTAAATGACAATAAACTAGTTGGTACAATCCCTGCTGAACTCGGGAAACTGGAGCAGTTGTTTGAATTGTAAGGTTATTACTTTGCGTTCCATATTCTCATTGTTGCTGTTATCCATTCAATCAATCACTATTTTTTCAGGAATCTTGCCAACAATTACTTGGAAGGGCCTATTCCACATGACATTAGCTCATGCACCGCCCTGAATCAGTTGTAAGATATCAATTGAATATCTGAACTCTTATAAACTTTTTTATTTAAATCTTGAAACTGACCTGGCTGGTTGAATTTATTTTTCAGCAATGTGCACAGTAATCACCTCAGTGGGTCTATCCCATTAGGTTTCCGAAATCTGGAGAGCTTAACTTATCTGTAAGTTTTTGTTATGGTTGATTTTGAAATTCTTGTTCATCAGCAGTTAATGAATGACCTAATTAGTGGGTTGATCATGTCTGGTGTCTAGAAATCTATCCTTGAACAATTTCAAAGGCCGGATACCGGTTGAGCTGGGGCATATCATCAATCTTGATACATTGTAAGTCATCAAGTAAGGTTACTTTTTTTTGAAGATGTTTTGACTTTTGATCCCCTAAATTGAATGTCTGTGTTACTGTTGTGTTGAAGGGATCTTTCTGGCAACAAGTTTTCAGGGCCTATTCCAGCTTCCATTGGTGAACTAGAGCATCTTCTTACATTGTGAGTTCATTACTGATTTGTTAGTTTACCTGTGTTATTTTCATCAGTTGTAAGGCTCTTTAGTTTATTTTTATTCTTGTAGGAATTTGAGTAGCAACCAACTTGATGGATCGCTTCCTGCCGAGTGTGGGAATCTCAGAAACATTCAAATAATGTGAGCTTATTTTGTGGCTTTGAGGCAGTGGTCAATA
>NW_019168381.1:15939871-16214892 GCF_002303985.1 Durio zibethinus | reverse complement strand
ATTTTTTGTTGCCTCTGATTAACTCTTACCTGCTCCTTCGCAGTGATCTCTCTTTCAATAGTCTCTCTGGCAACATTCCTCCAGAACTGGGTCAGTTACAAAATATTGTTTCTCTGTAAGTGTCTGGTGCTTGACAAATATATTTGAAGTTTGGAATTGTAGAATGTGATGGCATAATGCTATGGGTTTTTATGACAGAATACTAAGGAACAACAAGCTGCAAGGTGAAATTCCAGAGCAGCTTACGAATTGTTTCAGTCTTTCTAATCTGTAAGATTTTGTTCTGTTTCTCTCTTTAGTTCATAGGTAAATATATTAAGACTGGTTTCTGAATGTTTATATCTGTGCCAGGAATGTCTCCTATAATAATTTATCTGGCGTCATACCTGGCATAAGAAACTTCACCAGATTTTCATCAGATAGGTATGCGATTATATTCTTTTCCATTGTTTTTAACCCTCTTAAATTTGCTCCTTTGTTGACTTATATGTGGCTCAGTTTCATTGGAAATCCATTGCTATGTGGAAATTGGCTGGGTTCAATATGTGGCCCCTCTCTGCCAAAGTCTAGAGGTATCAGCCTAGTCCTTGGGATTTATATTTCGTACTTGAGATGTCACTGGAGTAAGTTGGAATTTTTTTTAGTAAATTTTCTTGCTTTCAATTCTTCAACAGTTTTCTCCAGGGCTGCAGTTGTTTGTATGACATTGGGCTTCTTTGCATTGGTTGCTATGATTATTGTTGCAACATACAAGTCCATCCAACAGAAGCAAATGATGAAGGGACCTATGAAAACTGTGGAAGGTATATGTTTCTTTTAGATTGAGCAACATACCCTTTCCTATTTCTGCAAATCTGAAGTCTTGTTTTCCTCAGGTCCACCGAAGCTAGTAGTTCTCCACATGGATATGGCTATTCATACCTTTGAGGATATAATGAGATTCACTGAGAATTTGAGCAATAAGTATATTATAGGGTATGGTGCATCTAGCACAGTTTACAAATGTGTGTTGAAAAATTCCCGACCAATTGCGATTAAGCGACTCTACAATCAGTGTGCAAACAACTTGAGGGAGTTTGAGACTGAACTTGAAACCATCGGCAGCATCAGACATAGGAACATTGTCAGCTTGCATGGCTACTCATTATCTCCATATGGGAACCTCCTGTTCTATGACTATATGGAGAATGGCTCTCTGTGGGATCTTTTGCATGGTTAGTTGACATGCCTTGAGCTTCCTAAGATATAAGCCATTTTTGGTATAGATTACTTGTAATTTCAACATATAAAATTTAGTGTTAAATGTAAATAATTATTGCTGTAGCTTTTAATATTTTTCATGGTAGTACTTTTGAGTATCTTTTGTTGTCTAGCAAGTACTGATTTATGTTAGTTAACATGCGACAGGGCCATCAAAAAAGGTAAAACTCGACTGGGAAACACGGTTGAAAATTGCTGTTGGAGCAGCTCAGGGTCTTGCTTATCTTCACCATGATTGCAACCCACGAATTGTTCACAGGGATATCAAATCCTCGAATATTCTGCTTGATGAGAATTTTGAGGCTCATCTCTCTGATTTCGGGATTGCAAAATGCATACCAACAACGAAGACTCATGCCTCTACATATGTTCTGGGAACCATTGGATATATTGACCCAGAATATGCCCGCACTTCTCGTCTTAATGAAAAATCAGATGTTTATAGCTTTGGCATTGTACTTCTAGAGCTTCTGACAGGGAAAAAGGCTGTGGACAATGAATCAAACTTGCATCAACTGGTGCGTTTTATTTATCATGTGTGGTCAATTGCTTCGTAATAGATGCTTGAAAGATTCTGTTAAAAGTATAGCCAGGTGCAATTAAATTGCATTACCCTTAATTATGATAATTTCTGTTTTACCATGCTATGTTGATTAGAGTGTTAGAATGTGCTCGATATAATTTTGGGTGTGATGTTGATTTTACTGATTTTTAATTTGACTGATGTAGATGATTATTCTTTTTCTCAAATCTCCACCAGACGAGATCTTTTGATGGTGCTTTACATGGCTTGATGCTTATCCGGTTCTTTTCAGATCACATGTATAAAGATTAAAAATAGTTTTCTAATTGCAGAAATTCTGAAAATTGAATGTCTCTGCTTTTCTGATATGATAGACGCTGTTAAAACTAAGAACATTAGTAAAGTCGTTGAAAATTTTATTATCTTGCCTGTTTATTTTGGTTCAGATACTGTCAAAGGCTGATGATGATACTGTGATGGAAGCTGTTGATCCAGAAGTCTCAGTTACATGCACGGATTTAGCCCATGTCAGAAAGACCTTCCAACTTGCTTTGCTGTGCACAAAGCGACACCCTTCCGAGAGACCAACCATGCATGAGGTTGCCAGGGTTTTGGTCTCCTTGGTTCCAGCTCCTCCCGCTAAACTTTCTTCAGCTCCAACCAAGTCAATTGACTATGCCCAATTTGTTATTGACAAAGGACAGCAGCTATCAAAATTGGAGCAGCAACAGCATCCAGTTCAGCAGGAGACCAACTCATCTGATGCTCAGTGGTTTGTTCGGTTCCGAGAAGTAATATCAAAGAACACCCTTTAAAGCCATCTTTGTTTTTCATTCAGAAAGAGTAAGAAGAGAAGGTAATTAAATGAGTCACGGTTTTTGGTTTGGAGTGGCTATTTTGCCCCCAGATGGTGTGAAATATATAATCGTAGGTTCCATCAATGTGGATTTTTGTTTTGGATGTTTTATGTAGACATCCTTTCAGTTATGAGATTCACGGGGTTAGAGATTATCCTTTTGCACAAGTAATTTTCTAGAAAACTTGTCGGAGTATCTATTTTGTTCTGTAAATCGTTAGTATCGATACGTACAATTGCAGTGTAAGCTTTATGTTATAGGCTCGGGACTTTATGGATCAGTTCTCGCTTCATAATGCATATGATATGGAAAAACTCCTTAAATGGTTCTGCTACAAAAATTATATTTGTAATTTTGATTGTTCTGGTCATTTTTGTCGCCTCAAACCATTTAAAAACTGTCTTCCAAATAATCCAAGCGGTGTGTCGTCTCTATTCGTGCGTCTGTTCTGTCCATGTACCAACTGGCCCCAGCCAGTCCTAAGGGATGACGGTGGTGGGCTCATCTCTGTGAGATGAATCGACAAAATCACTCTGGAAAGTCATATTATAGTTTACTCATATGTTCCAGTTCTTGTTTTTTACTTTCCAATTTTCCGACACACTAGAATTGAATGTAAATTTTAGAAGGGCCAGAGATGAAAACTTAAAAAGAATACAATGGTGTTTTGTTTGTTTGCCCTCGCCTACAATCATGAGATTCCTTGAATTGATGGTCCAGCGAGGGGTACTTTATGAGTCTGCTCAAATTTTGACATCTAGAAAAACGAAGAAAACATTGACAACATTTTCAGCTTTCATAATGGTTGACAATTACATTTGCTATGCAATGGCAACTTTTTGTTGGAAAGCATGACAAAAGCTAACTACAATTTTAAGAATTTCTGTACATTTTGCTATCGTTCAAAATCTTTTTTTTTTTCTTTTCTTGTAACGAATAAAAACTATTCCATTATTAAAAAAGAAATATCTATTTCTCCCCCAAAATTTGCCTGCGGAATACGTATGGCAAGAAAGACAAATGTAACCACCAAAATGACTTCAGACTTCAGACTATGTCCAATCCCAAGCTCCTGTCACAAGAACCATTCAGAATATTATTGAACAACAGGCAATAAATTATTACATCCTTTTTTGTAAAATGCCATGTTTTCAGAAACCCTTATCATCTACATTCTATTATCCATCAGAATGTCTATATATCAAGAAATACGTCAAAGATATCCATGTTAATGATAGTAGCTGAAAATGATGTGTTATTAAGGAGTTATGAAGAGAAATGATTTACTTTTAACCATAGATCAGAAACACCTGGGTTAATGGCCGACTTCAAAGCTATCATGTTCGCTTTGAGCACTTCAACCCTCCCCGCAACCAAAAGAAAGGCATTTCTCTTATGCTCTCTTGCAAAAGAATTTAGCATACCCCCTCTCATTTGTTTGATTAGTGGCTTTTTTTAATTTGTTTCTTGGTTTTAATATAACAAGTACTTTTGAGTTGTGACAGCCTATCTGCCTAAAGACAATAAGCTACAAGTGCTTCGTTTTCATATAGCAACCAACCAAAGACATCTAGGTCACATTAGAAAGTCTTACGCTAAATAAGTCATCGGCAGTGTTTACACGGACTTATTTCTCGAAATTCGAAGAACTCAAAAGAGAGTCAGATATCTTACCTGTTCCATATATAAAAGTTTTTAGCAGGATTAGAATTTAAAAAATCAAAACAGAACAATTTTTCTTTTAACAGGCTAGTTGTGTTTAATTCTTAATTCCATCTAGCTTAACTAGAAACACCGGCATAATTTTAACCAACAATGCCATTATTCTCAAATACAGAGTGGCAAAAGTTGAACATGTTGGAGCCAGGAGTTTATAGCACAAAAGGAGAAGAAAACCAAAAGATCAAAGTTTCTGACTTAAGTAGGGCAAAGATCAACCACGTCAAATAAGACTAGGTTTAAAATTGGTTATACCTCTTAATGTTCAGTGGTTGCCCAATTTCAGTAGCTCTGTCACTCCTACACTGATACTGCATCCCTCCATTCCTTTGTGAATTTTCTTTGGCCACATTCATAATCTACAAGTTGGATGTTTTAAACCTAAAGTTAACACAGAAAAGGAAGGAAGATCTATCAAATTAGTTCAGTTCAGTACTGTGATCTAGTGGCGCATGTAAACATCAATTAATGTACCTGACACTGCAGAAGGAAAGGACCTGGCTCATTCTCTTTGAATCCCTTAATTCAACAAGTGGAAGAACTTACTAAGAAAATGATGTATATTATATATACATGTTTTAGACCCCAAAAATTAGAAGTTTGAGGGAACAAACCTCGGAAATAGCCATTTTTGCTCCAGATTTTTCACCAGAATGAACTTCAGATGACACAGAGAGCTGGTTACATATCATGCGAGAGAGCAGTGAAATATTAACACACCCAAACTAGGAGCAGATTGAGCAATTCAATTAAGGATGGTTTAGATGTGAATTATTCTGAAAGCTTTTTACATGGTTCATTTGGAAAGCCTTTTAATTGATGCTATAGGTGGCTCCTGAATAAAGCTCGCGAGAAGTAAGATGCAATACCTTATTGAATAATTCTATTGGTGGTTCATCTGGAAGCCTCCTGTCTCTTAAAAACTTGAATTCCTGGAGAAAGTAAAGGCTTTATTGGTGTTAATAGAGAAAAAAAATCTCTGAATATCAAATGAAAATATATATGACTCTACCAAGGAGTTGTGAGAATTACAATTGTGGCTGTTGTTTCCTTCATATTCAGGGGAATACCATTTTCTCCTTTACTTGAAATTATCTGAAAACCCAACAAAATGGTTGAGCAGTGATACTTATTTAAAAAAAATTAGATCTCTGTGACAAGGAACAACCAATATATATGCAGAACCTTCTTATTAAGAGGACAAGCTTTAAATTTATTAACAGCTTCAGATTTCTCCTCCTTTAAAGCATTGCCAGAGTTGAAGCTATTCTCAAAAATGAAGGAAAAAAAAAAAACTACGTCAATCAGTTGAAATCATTTCAATGGATATATATTGAAAAGTTTAAGCACATATGTATCAATAGAATAACCATGAATTTGGCTGTGAACCAAGTGATTATTCACCATGGGGAAAAAGAATATTAAGTTTTGGAACAAATGCAAAAGTTTTAAAGGATAAAAACTAATTGATGATAAAAGCCAAAGCCCTATTACCTTCTGATGAGGCCTGTATTTTCCTTTCTTGAAGTTGAAACATAATTTGGTAGTTTCATTGCCTGCAAAGAGGACATTATTAACTCCTGACAATCAAAAAAGTAATGCTAGGTACCAGAAGACTTGAGAGAACACTTAATATAATATAAGAGCTAATAAATAACATTTTAATAACCCACATTGTTTGATGCATGCTGCCTGGCTCTTTCCGATGTCCTCAGGTGAAACAACTAAAGCAATGAAACAAAATACAATCTGTGTCATACAGTTATCCAAAAAAGGTTCACTCAGGAAATTTCTGAAGACAATAACAAGAAAGGCATTCATAAGAGAGACGGACTAGTAAGTTGCCGTGTTCAGCTATTACCTGAAACTCCCGTGGTTGAGGCAGGCTTTTCTTGTGAAGGGGAAATGAAGGAGCCTCAAGAATCTATCAAGCCCAAAGAAATTAGTGAGAATACACATTCAGCATCAAACATACCTAAAACATCTATAAAATTTTATGTTCCAACAAAATTCAGGTAAAAATAACTTTTATACACTAAAAGTACCAACTTTTTTGTTCAAGGGAAGTGCTTTAAAGAAGTGAACATTTGATTTTGCATTTTCATCTGACTCTGGCTTGACATTAGACCTGAAATTGTCAACATCTGGCTATATCAGCTTTGTAGCCAAAGCACAACAACTTAATCTCTAGATGAATGACAGAGGAGAATGATATGAAGTCAATACTACCTATGTCTCTGAGCCCTTCTTGCAGTTTGTAGCTCTGGTTCTCTTGGAATTGTAACTTTAGGTTTAGCACATACTGAGTTACCATCAAGGGAGAGGGCCTGCATGACAATCTCAAAGTTGTTAGAAAACTTCATCGACAATGCTGATAATGTTAACTTGATCTGTTGTTAGTTATTACAGATTTACTGTACCAACAAACATGCACTACAAATGTGGTGATGTTATATTTGAATAAGCCATAGAAAATCAGCAACAAAAAATTTACTGTTGAATATTAGCATTAAGTAATGGAAAAGGAACTTTTCTTAATTCAACAACTTACAGTTTTAGGTTTCTTGTGCACAAAAAGAGCTTGATGCTTCAAATGAGCAACCTGTTTTGCCAAAAAAAAAAAAAGAATTGATAATGGAATATCTTGTAGGGCCACAATCCAAAGTTTAGCAAACAAAATCTGAGCTCTATATGCAGTTTCAATAAAACCAAAAATAATGGTGCAATAACATGTAATCTCAAACAAACAAACAATCAAAGCAGAACATTGGTGTATGTCATGAAATATACAGCTAAAAGAGAAGGGGAATAACCAAATCATAAGCCAAATCACTGCTTGAGTTACAAAATACTCTTTGGTCATAACATATTCATTGAGGGATATTGCTTCCTCGAAATTTGACCACTCTGAATATTTCCTTTTTCAACACCACATGGAAAATTATAGCTATAGGCGGTAGACTTACACATTCTCACATATGAATATGATTGGTCCGGTTCTATAAAGCTAATGAATTAGAGCAATTCTTTGGACCACAACTACAGGGAAAATGAGGTCCAATCATATATCAAATAACATAATTGAGTGCACCTTGGATATGTATCCAGCTTCCAGCTTTTGTCTTTTGGTAGCAATCACTTCAGTTACAGAAGAACTCTTTGCACTCCTATCATCAAGTCTGTCTAAGGACTTTTGCAACCTGTGACGTAAAGGAACTAGTGAATAACAATCTTTTAATTTTTCATGTCTCGAAAAGAGAATTAACCCTTGAATTTGGGGCCAGAATTTATATGAAAAGTGAGTTTTAACTACCGGTGTCACCATTCAAATGGTATCTAATTATAATAGAGTAAAACCTTCTGTGAAGCTGGTTGGAATGAACGGCTCGAGATTGATTTTGCTTGGCCAAGTAACTTGCTGTAGGTTTCATCAAAGTTGAGCTCCTAGAGAGAGATGGCTTGACCCGAGAATTGGTTTTAGCCCTCAGATTATCTTCACCATAGCAATTGCATGCTTCTAATCCATGAGTAAAAAGGGAGGAAAAAACATTAAAAAGAATATTAAAGCGTTTCGTGGGTTCTTTTTCTTTATTGAATAAGTCTTTTTAGGTTAAAAATAATTAATGCCATGAATTGCCCTTAAATTATAGTGAAATGTTCAAAACTTTAAACATATCTAATGTGGCATTTGAATTATGAATTTATTAACTAATGTGATACTCATCCTTCATGTTGCTAGCTTCAAATGATTATACGTGTCTGACAAACAACCTTTCAAGTACCATAGTTATCAGATTTATAGTTTAGTTATTATGTTAGAGATTTTTAAAGTTCAAGTACACATTGAATATTTCATAGGGTAATTCTTGACATTAAAAAAAAAAATTCCAACTAGAAAAGAATAGCCACAGTCAACTCTACCAATTAGAAAAGTTCTAAAATAATAAAGACAAGAATCAATGTACCTCTGTCATCGAAATCTATTGAACCATTGCCAAATTCTTCATCACCATTAATATCATAGCTCCAGTTCAACTTGATTGCAAAAGCTGAAAATTAATAAAACAAACTCCATAAGATTCCTATTAGAGTTTACCATAAAAATTGAAAAGCTATAACGATTCGATCAATAATATAGGAAAAGGCTTACGCGAAGGCGGATAGCTTCCAGCTGATTGGAACCAGAGCTCGGCTTCTTTAGCCTCCCACTCCGTTTCTAGCTGGTTGAAATCAAACCATTGCTGTGCATCAAATTCGTATTTAATATCAAAACATTCTTCCACCTCAAGTGGTTCTTCGATGGAAAAAAACTCCTCCATCTCCATTTTTCACCCAAATTTTCTCTGCAAATCTGCGGCACTTAAAAAATCAACGTTTCAACCATTTTTTTTTCCTTCTATCTTTATTTATCTGATCTTGAAATTTTAGATTTCTTATTCCGTATCTTTTCTTAAAAAATCGATTTGTCGTTGTTGCTTTAGGCCAGTAAACTAACCAGACAAACAACAACAAAAAAAAAAAAAAAACGAATCGTAAAATTGCGAACCACTTTCTCTCTCGAGCTTGGTTCGAAATTTGAGAAAGTTGAAAGTGTTTCAAAATTCCTGTGAGAAAAAACTAGGAAACCAAAAAATTGATTGACAGAGTGAAACCCTAAATTTTCTACGAAAAGGGTAGGGAGATTTTTGTTTGTATCATCCAATTTTGACATTTGAGTATCGAAGTGAACGGCGATAATCTCGTTAGATGAATGAATGCATGAAACAAATGGAAGAAAAAAAAGAGGGAAAAGCCCAAATGTCATTTTATAGATGATTGCTCCAAACTTTTGAATTGGTGGGGTCGGAACTCGGAATCTGTTGAATCACAATTATAATTTTCATGGAAATTAAATGCGCTATATTTTCGGCATTCACATTTTAATGATGAGAGCAATAGCAAACCAGACTTGATGCTTTGTTTAGCAAGGAAAAAAAAAAAAAGGTTGTAAAATTGTGGTCCTTAATGGATGTACAAATTTGTCAGTGTTGGATAATAAATTAAAATTTTAAAATATTTATATTTTAAATATTTTTATTAATCTCATAATTAATTTTAATGATTAATGGTTGAACTATCATTATCTAATAATATGATATTTTAAATAGTTAATTGTTCAATTTAATTTTAATAATTATGTATATACTTTTAAAATTATTTTTAAAAGTTAAAAATATTATAAAAATTTAGGACTAAATTAATTTTAAGTGAGGGTGGGGTTACGAACAAACAAAATGCCAAAATCTTCAACACTCTGATTTTCGACGGTTTTCCCACTTTTATGTTCTTTCATTGTTTACAAGATTTGGATTTACTATGTTAAGATATCACAACTCACAATATTTTTCAATTTTTCGGTTGGAAGACAGCCAAAGTATGGCTTTTTTTTCCCCCAAAAAAACGATTGCGCACGCTCCACCAAATTCAAAGTCTGGACAAGGTTTATACTAATTAAATCACAATCTAACGATATTGTTAAAGTTGTCCTGTCCATATTAGCTAAATCAGCTGCACTAATTCATTTCAACAATGGCGAGATGACCTTCTTTTTTACCTCAAATTCAAATCTATTGCTTAAAAGATTTTCATTTTTCAATACGATGTTAGTGTATCGAAATGCTTAGTTCTGGCACTAAATTTATGTTTATTAAGGGTAATTTTGGATAAAAATGTAGAGATTCATATTTAACTTATGACATATTATTTATTTTTATTCAAAAATTTTATAATTTTATCGTATAAAAGATATTTTTTATATTATAATTAAGATGTTTGGCATGAAAAAATGCATTAAATAATTATTTTATATTTTTACAAATATATTATTTGAGGTATTTTTGTATAGAAAAATACCTTAAATAATTAATTTATATTTGTATAAAAAAATTATTTAAGACGTTTTTATACAGAAAATACTTTAAATAATTTTTTTATATTTTAAGGTTTGGGGTTAATATTTTTATAAAAAGATTATTTAAGGAGTTTTTTATACAAAAACTTAGTTCTATCACTAAATTTATTTTTGTTAAGGGTAATTTTGGATAGAAATGTGGAGATTCATATTTAATTTGTGAAATATTATTTGTTTTTATTTAAAAATTTTATAATTTTATCATATAAAAGATATCTCGCAAGTTTAAGTTTAAAATTATTGTGATGATTTAAATACTGTTGTGATAAGATAACTTAGGTGATTTGATCACCAGTGATTTTAAATTTTTATGTTTAATACAATATTATAAATCACTAGTATTTTTAATCAATATGCTTGATATTATGTGAAAAAATAAATCATATAGTACAAAATATTTAAAATAACCTTGAAAAAAAATAAAATATTTAATACTTATTGAATTAATAATTTATAAAATAATTAAACATTATTTTATAAAAAATTACAAAGTATAAATCAATTTTAAAGAAATATATTTTTTAAATTTATTAAATAAATTCATTATCTTTTTTCTAGTTAATATAAATTTATAACATAAAATTTTTTAGAATAAGTGATTAACAAATTTTTTTTAATTTTTAATAGTCAAAATTTTGAGATAATGTTAACTATATTTTTCATGAAGATAAATTAATCAAAAAATAATATTGAAGATTACTTTTTCATGAATATAAAATTTTTTATCGGAATCAACTCTCTTTTAAGGTGATGATCTTGTCACCATAATGATTTAGAATCAATGCCACGTAGGATTTCTAAATTGTTACCCAATAAGATGATATAATAATTGAATGCATATTATTGTAATTTTCAAATAAATCACCTCATATCAAACATTCTTTTAAAAAAAATTTTATATAAACATTATAAAAAAAAAAGAGAAAATAATAGGGGAAATGGTCTGTGCAAATCGTGGTCATGTTGTTAATATAATAAATGTGACAAATGAAAATGAAATAGGTGTACACGTAAACGAAAGCAACCCAGGGGGCAAACATATCCGATACTGAAGGAAAACAGCTAGCCAATGCCAAATATATCGGCAAGCCGTATACATTAATGGTAGTAAATTGACGATATTTTCGTTGTTGTTTAATTTACTTCATTGCTGTTCAACTTTGCATATCCCTAATTGACATTAGAGAGATCTAAACGAAGATATATCGATGCAAAGAGCATAAACATGAGTGCTGCTGAAGATCATTACGAGATAAGGAAATCAAACGACTTGGTGGAAGCCTGCTATTATACAAATTCAAGCATTAATCCTTTATGGCAAAACGAAGGCGCCTTGAATACTTCTTTGCCTTACTTGCTAACACAACTTTTCGTTGATCGCCTGCTTATACTCATTCTCAGGCCTTTACGCCAGCTTCGGATTGTAGCCCACATCATCGTGAGTACAATAATTAACAATTTTCATATGAAGGAAATGCATTAATTAATTAATCATATTGGTTTCCATGTGCATGCAGTGTGGTGTGTTGCTTGGCCCAACCGTGTTTGGGGAAAGTCAATTCTCTATTAAGTATCTCATCCCTCATAAAACAATAATGGTGGTTGAGACATTTGCAAACTTGGCCCTTGTGTAGTACATGTTTTTTGTTGGATTAGAGATGGAATTTTCCCTTATCTTTAATTCTGGGACTCAATCCCTAAGTGTTGCCATTGCCGGGATTTTGTTCCCGCTTTTTCTTGGTTTTGGCTTGTATTTCACAGTACTAAACAACTCCAAAGATTTTGATAGAAGGGGTTCCATGTTTTGGTGGGCTATTTCTCTGACATCAACAAACTTTCCGGATCTTGCTCGAATTCTTGCAGACCTCAAGCTTCTCCGCTCCAACATCGGAAGAATAGCTATGAGTTCAGCCATTATTAGCGATTTGTGCTCATGGATTCTTCTTATAGTTGCAATATCAATGTTTAATGAACATAAATACGGCACCATGCTTTCGACCAGTGCTTTCTTGCTAATATGCATATATGTGCTCCGTCCAATTGTTTCTTGGTTAATTAACCAAATTTCAAGAGGTGAAAAGAATGTCACTGAGAGCCATGTATGGTTTGTCCTAGCGGGGATTGTGCTATGTGGATTCATCACGGATGCTTGTGGCTCGCATTCTATTGTTGGTGCTTTCATGTTTGGGGTTATCATGCCACAAGGGGACATCATTAGAAGCAAGATTTTAGAGAAACTTAATGATTTTGTGGCAGGGGTCTTGCTGCCTCTCTTCTTCTTAATCAGTGGACTACGAGCTGATATGCGATTTATGCTGGCTGAAACTGCTTGGACGATGGTGTTGCTAGTCATTGTTTTGTCTTGCGCAGCCAAAGTTGTGAGCGTTTTCCTTGTTTCTTTACAACATGTCAACTCAAGAAGGTCTGGCTCTCGGTTTGCTTATGAACACTAAAGGTGTGTTGGCACTCATAATCCTCAATACAGGCCGAAACATAAAGGTATCACTTGTCTCAATTCCAATTTTATTACTACTAGTTTTTTTTTTTTTTTTTTTTTATGACATAGCAAGGATTGATAATAGTTTTGGATTCAACAAATTGCAAATTACATCTTCTGTTTGTGTGTCCATCATGTCTTACCAGGCTCTAAACAACCAGTCCTTTCCTTTAATAGTTCTTACACTACTTTTAATGTCGTGTCTGATAGAGGCAATCATCGCATTCGCTTACAAGCCCACAAGGAATATTATAGAACACAACAACAGGACCATTCAAAGAACAGACCCATACTCAGAGTTCCGAATCCTTGCATGTGTCCACTCTATGCGCAATGTAATGGGAACCCTTAGTCTCCTTCAGCTTTCTCATGCCAATGAACAATCTCCTCTCTACATCTTTGCTAGTCATCTTTTGGAACTCTCGGGACCAGCCAGAACCTCAATGCTGATCAAGCATGACGTGTACAAGGTTGGTGGAAACGGATGTGGTCGTGCAAAAACAGAGACGAGCCATATTATTCGTGCATTTCAAAATTTTGAGAAGATAAACAATGCAGTAACAGTTCAAACAATGACGGCGTTATCCCCTTACACCACCACGCACATGGATATCTGTAGTCTTGCGGAGGACAAATGTGTCAATCTCATCATCATTCCATTTCATAAGCAACTGAAACATGATGGTAGAATGGGAAATGGCAACTCTAATATCGCTGATGTGAACCGCAAGTATTGATGAATGCACCATGTTCCGCAGGTATTTTGGTTGATTGAGAGATAGGCTTGAAACAACTTGATTCACAATCACAAATCAGCTTTTCTGGAAACTTCTTACGATAAATTGCCATGTTATATATAGGGGGTCTTGATGACAGAGAGGCATTAGCCTATGCTTGGAGGATGGCAGGAAACCTCAATGTAAGTTTAACCGTGGGAAGATTTCTTCCAGGAAAAGATGCAGTGAAATTGAATATAGAGAACAACGACGACATTAAGGCTGTAATCGACAGGGAAAAACAGGTTGACGATAAGTACATAGAGGAATTCAAGTTCAAGTCAATGAACGATAACTAGATAAACTTTATTGACAAGGTTGTGAATAACGGAGAAGAAACGATAGCAGCAATCAGAGCAATGGGAGATGTGTATGATTTGTATGTAACAGGAAGAAGGCAAGGAGCACTCAAGTCTCCAGTTACTTCAGGACTGTCGGGTTGGGGCAGTTGTCCTGAGTTAGGACCAATAGGAGATACATTGGGATCATCCAACTTCGCTTTGCATGCATCAGTTTTGGTAGTGCAGCAGTACGTTTCTACAGATGGATCAATTGAGAAGTCTCAGGATACTTATGCTTGTTCGTTAGACACATGAAGTAAGCAAGATGTTGAAATTTTTGTAAATGATCGGAAGAAGGACGAGAACGACGAAGACATCTTCTAAGTCACGACTTTCCATTTAGGGTTTATATATATATATATATATATAAAGTTTTTTTGCTTAATGTCATTGAAAATTTTCTTTGGGGTCAATATATAATATTCAAAAAAATTTTAATTTAAGAGTTGCAAAAGGTTAAGAAATTTTTCATTATTGCTGGAGTTTTGTTTGTGTTTGATTGATATAATTCAATATTTGATACCAAATGTTGGGTGTTTGTTAGATTGTTAAATGAATTGAATTTTTGTGCGCTTAGTAATTTAGTTATTTTAATTATAATTTAATTGCAATTACAATGTTTTAATTTTAAAAAATTACTTTTTTTTTCTTATTTTAGTTAATGAAAAAATAGTTAAAAAATATTGAAACAATTAAATTTAAGTAAAAAAAACCATCTTAACAATACTCAATAATATTCAAAGTAAACTTATATTGAAATTGATTTAAAAAATCTACAGCAAATTCAGGATTTTGTACTAAAATTTCAAATTATATTAGTAATTTATTGAACAAATTTTTTACTCCACCATTGGTTGAGCCGAAGATATTTTTAAAAAATTAAAGAAATTTGGTCATTGCAAGCCAAATGTGCAATTTCGGATTTTTAAGAAAATTATTCATATTAGCATGATACTCGTGCTTCGCTACGAGCTCATAAAACAAATAAAATATAATTAAATAATCGATCAATAAAAAAATACAAAATTAAATAAAATAGATAATTTAATAAAAAAGAACCTCTCAAACCAATTAAGGGAGACAAAAAATTAAAATTTCTTATGAGTTTAATATCAAAAAATAAATTCACCAATAACGCACACAAAAAATATTTTTTTTTTGTCACATTTTCTAACATAATTCACTCTTACAAAGCATAAAATATTTTAATAAAAAGGAAAAGAATAATGAACTTATCTTCAATCACACAATTGGTCATAACTCAAACTCTAACTTTAGAAGAAAAAAAAATCAGAATAAAACATTAATTGGGAGAATAAGCTACTTATAGAAAAATATCAAAATTTTATGCAAACACTCTATTTACTACTTTCAATGAAATATATTTGCTAATCTATGAATCTCATCCACACAATTTTTTTTTCTTTTTTGCATCCCCAATAACATTCCAACATAATTAGAATGTAATTCATATTTTTTTTAAAAAAGAAAGACATCAATACTACCAATTATAACCAATATTATTAATAATAATATGATAATGCAAATCATAGAATTATACTTAGAACTAATTAATCGAAAATGTACCTTTTTATTGATTCTTCAATAATAATCTTATCAAAAAGTATAATCTACAAAGAGATTATTTTAATGAAAGCAATTCATAAAAACAAACAACATAATATTTAACATGCACATGTACAAACAAAATCTTACATAACATTCAAACACACAAATACAAATTTAGAAAAAAAAAGTACATTTTCCATTGCTATAAATCATGATTATCCTAAACAAATGAAAAATAAAAATAAAAATACAACATGATTCAACATTTATATTTGTTGCCAACTTATTCATATTTCATTAAATTCAATTAAAAATAAAATAATAATTTAGATTCATTAAAATTTAAGATTTAAAAAAAAATCTTTTTGATCTACCTCAAATTCACTAAAAAATTTAAGCCTATAAAAATTTTGTTCCATTGGAGCTGAAAAACTTGAAAATGAAAACACTAGAACATTGAAAAAAAAAATTAAAACTTAAGCATTTAAAAGACATGGAAGTTAGGCACATGTGTTGTACCTATCACATTAGACATTGTTTTTAGGTTACTGAGATTGTGCGTATGTTTGGTAATTATGGACCCTTTGAGTTTAGAAAAGTTCTTGTCAATACAAAGCTTTTAAGTAGTAACTTTTAAGGCCATGACTACCAAGTACCAATAACCATCATCCTTTCAATTCGCAAATCATTTTGCTAGCTTTGACATTTTATTTGATTATTGGAAAAAAAGGAAAATGAAATAATTTGTCAATGTTATAGAAACAAAATGAAAAGTGTGGGAATTTGTATTGTTGCAAACCAAAAGAATGGTTGGAAAAACCATGTCTAGTAGAGTTTTTAGTCATTGCCACTAATTTGAACACCTCAATTCAATAACTCAGAGTAAATCATATGCATTTTGTGAATCAAGACATTTCTCTCTATTGAAATTAACTTATTCTAATTCGATAGTCACATTGTTTCAAAAATTCAAAACCTTGTTATTCATTATTTTATTGTCATTATAATTTTCTCGAAATTTGTAAGGGAAAGAAGGAACTAATAAAACAATCATAAAAGAAAAGGTAACATCTACCCATATACACAAACAACTGCAAAGCTTTGGCTATGACATGGAAGTCAAAACATAAATCTAAAGATCATTACATTTTGTAAACTCAATTTTCAAATTTAAAAAATGCAAAGCACCCAACTATTTTGTTTTGATGCCTTTTCAAGGTATCATGTATAAATAATGTCTAGCATATCAAAAGGTCAAATATAATAATTTAGATTCATTTCTCAATCTCTATAGCTTCATTATGTCTACCACATGAAAGGGTTAATATAGGTATACTAAAAGAACTTCATTGTTATTCCATTAACAATGATAATAAGAATTATAAAACTTTAATTGGAAGTCACATAATAAAAAAGTTATTTGTAACAACAAAAAAATATCAACACTCAAATTAAAAAATTTCCTATAAACATAACTAAAAGGAACTTAATAACATAAGAAACTTTATAACTTCCAAAAACAAGCATAGGAGTATTTGATTTTGCCAAATTTAAATGAATAACAAAAGAATTGAGGTTTTATATTTTTTTGTAATTCTATCTTTAGAAAACATTTATTTAAAGAATAATTCTGAAGAACCAAGAAAACTATTTAAGAAACTAACCAACAAATTCTAGATTAGAACTAATAGCTCAATATGAAAGCTAACATGATTATTATAGGAGTTTTAATACTTATTCTTGTAACATTGTCTTCAATAGTTCTAGTAGTTGCCTAAATTGAACACAAATCATCAGTTTAAATAGAAGATATTAATTATAATTTTGAAATCAATAGCCCAAAAACTCTAAAGAATAGATATATATACAAGAAACTTTGGCAATATCTTACTCTCAAAATTAAAATTAACTATAACAAATACAATAATAGAAACAAGCATCATAATAGAAAATACAAAATAAAGTTAAACAAAATCAAACATATACAATTACCAATATGAAAACAAAAACAGGTGGTGATAGAGGAGTTTTGAATTTACAATAATATAAACCTAAACATGATTAAAGTAGATGATTAAAATGAAAATTGAAAATCCATTATTATCAACAATTTCAAAGATAACAAACTGTAGAAAAAGAAATGGCTCACAAAAAAATTCAAAGGATATTCAAACTTAAACAAATATCCCTGTAAAAGAAGCTATATGATAATAATAGACAAAATTAAAACTAAAAAGATTAATTGAGGCTATTTGATTATGCATGTCTTTAAAGTAACAACATTAATACATTTATAGTTTAGAATAAACATCCACAAACATTAATTGAGTAATAACAAAATTAAAATATAAATTTTTTATAATTACCTGTATCAAAATAATTGCAATAGTGTATAAAAGACCTGCTAGTGAGAAGAAAAACAAAATTTAATAAAATATATATATATATATATATTAGAAAAAATTTTACACTATCGATATTATAAAAAAATTAATCATACCTACCATATAAATATCGATTGAATTTAATAAGATAAAAGGTTTAAAAATATTTTAAAAAAGCAACTTTGTAAGATTCAAACAAATCCAACCTTTAAAGCATAAAAAAATATATAAAAATCAAAATAGCTTTAGCTGCATTTAGAGAGCTCTAAAAACCAACAATGCACAGTAAACTTGCTAGTGAAAAAAAAACAAAATTTAATAAATATATATATATTAGTAAAAAATTTTACACTATCAATTTAATAAAAGATTAATCCATAACTACCATATGAATATAGATTGAATTTTCATTAGGTAAAAAAAATTTAAAACTATATAAAAATGCAACACTATAAATTTAAACAAATCCAACCTTCAAAATGTAAAGAAAAAAAATATAAAAACCAAAATAGCTTTGGATGCATTTAAAATGTTTTAAAAAATCAACAAAACCTTGACAAAAAATTTTCAAGATAACCATAAAGAAAAAAAAAATTACCCACACCCAAAATAATTCTACCAAATTGAAAATAATCTAAAAAAGTAAACAAACAAAAAATTAATTTACTAAACAAAAAAAATACTAAACAAATAATTTAAGAAAAAAACCATCCGCAAAACTATGAAGGTAAAAATCAATTCCTTGTATTTAAAAAAATAAGGATCAAACCAAATAGCCAAGCAATGTTATTACCATTTCCATGGGTTCACAAAAAAGATTTACTTTTAACTTCAAATTAAACAATCAAATACATGTAATAAACAAAAAATAAGAATTTAAAAGAAAGAAAGCAAAATGATAACATATTGTAAGAAAATTAATTAGCAAGTGAAGTAGCTACAAACTTAAATTCAAGCAAAAATGAAAAATTAATATTTTAGTGAAGAAATACATTTCTTTAGATGTTATTCAAAACATGAAATGAACCATAAATGAATATAATTGAAATATTACCATCAAGCTTACATTAACAAATTCAAAGCGAAAATAGAACTAAAGTAAACTCTTTACTTATCCATATTGATTTAATAAGAAAATTTGACATTTAATCCTTTAATAAAAAGTTAAAAAGTTGTATAACAAGTAAAATAATTAAAACAAAAAAATTCAAGTCTAAAATCTTGTATTTAAGGTAAAAATTAAAATACTTAGAATTTTATATATTGAAATAATAATAATTATTAAAATTACTTATAACAGTAATAATTTTTTACTAGTAATCATGCTTCCTTTATCAATAGACCAAAGTGGGTTATCAATTTTCCTCTATCGATGGAACAAAGTTGGTTATCAATACCTTTTTTTTTCATTCCCACTTTTGCTGATCTAAGTGATAACATAACATTCCCAGTTTTACTGATACTATAAAATCAAAATCAAAATCCAAACTGTAAATTTATTTTAATACTTGCAAACCAAAGCAATTTCATTTCACTTTAGGTCAATTTTCATTGCTTAAAAAACATTGTTCCTTTTTAAGACTATATTAGCATTGCAATTTGCAAATAAAATAAAAAAATCATCAATCATTTTCTGATTAAAAAAAAACTACTTTTTTGTTTCAAATAAAATTGAAGATATCAATATGAAGAAGCTTAGCTAACCACCCTTTGAAATTGACAAATTAATCTAATAATAATAGCATGAAAGTGAAAGAGAAGAAACAAATAAAATGTTTTTGACTTGAGAAGTGAATTGTTTGTATCATCGGAAGAGATGACGAATAAGCTTTAGCAGTTCTTGAAAAAGATATCTAAATTTTTTTTCAAATCCCTGATCAATCCACCTATAAAATAAGAAAATTATTAAGAATATTAAAGAAAGAAAACATGAAAGCAAATGACCCAATAATGGATAAAAGCTTTGAAAAATTAAAAGGAAACTAAATTGTTGTGTTTTAGAAAAATTTGAGAAAGAAAAGAAAGAACATAAAATAGAAACAAAAAGTAAAGAAGCAATGGATCAAAAGAAAGAAAAATAAAAAAGCTATTATTTACTTATCCCATTAGTTTTTTTTAAACCAAAGAGAAGATCTATTAATTTTTTCAAATAAAAAAAAAAATGAATCTCACTTACTCTTTCTCCTCATATTTTCTTTTGTCTTTTGTTACGTGAAAAAGAAATGATTTCTTTTGTCTTCTGTTACGTGAAGATGTGGGTGAGGTGAATAAAAGCAAATTCAAGTAAAAAGAAAATGGAAAGAAAGAAAAAAAAAAAAACCTTTGGATGACATGTGGATAGGTTGAGGTGAAGTCAATGGTAAGTCAAAGTTAGTAAAATTAATAGTATTAAAAATATAACATTCAAAATGAGACTGACAAATATAGCTTTTGGCATTTTAAATATCATGTTTTTATATAATAAACATGGTTTTTAGATTTTTTGGATTGTATTAAAAAATACGTATCATAAATAATATAATTAGTGATGATAATGGGTCAGGTCGGGGCGGGTTTTTGCTCGCCCCAAACTTGACCTGACTTTAAATATTCAAAACCCGAATTCAATAAAATTTTTTATTATTTTTATACCCAACTTCGACCTGACCCGACTCAAGATTGCATAAAATCGTACTCGATCTGACCTGAAATTAATAAAATATTATTTTTAATATAACTATGAAATTAAATATATATACATATATAAATAAATATAAAATTAAATAAATAATTAAAAAATAATTTGTTTATATATATCGGGTCGGGTAGGATGGGGTTTGCTTAAAACCTGACCTCAGCCCGATCTCGAATTTTTCTTTATGCCACCCAACCCGACCCGACTTGATACCCGATTTAAAAAAAAAAAAAATTGACCCTAAGAGGTCGGGTCAGATCGAACCTGTTGATTTCGAGTTTTTTACTTTCTTTAAATATAACGTTTAAAGTAAGACTAACAAATACAGACTTTGACTTTTCAAAAATCACATTTATATAAAAGAAACGTGGTTTTAGATTTTTTTGAATTGTATTAAAAAAATACGTATTAAAAAAAAAGATATAGTCTTTGTTAGCTTTGCAATTACGTTTTTTAAGTCAAAACGTGATTTTTGTTAACTTTTCATATTAGAAACCTTTCCCACATACTTAAAACACTCACTTTACTAAAATTCTTAAAATTTACTATTTTCCAAAAATAAAAAAAATTAAATATAAAGATAAATTTTAATAAAATTAAAAATAATAAGTCAAATTTAATATTAAATTATAATATAATAATAAATGGATCAAAATTCCAAAAAATTAAAATTTTTTTTCAACTGACAAATATAGGCTTAATCTTTTTTTCCTTATTTTGGTATTTAATTCTCTTACTTTTTATTTGTTTTGAACTTCTAATCATCTTAAAGCTTATGAAAGCAATATTATGTTCAAAGTGAGGCTGACAAATACAATGTTTGACTTTTTAAAAATCACGTTTCTATATAACAAACATGATTTTTGATTTTTTGTATTATATTTTAAAATTATGTATCATATGCAATATAACGTTTAAAGTGGGCTAACAAACATAGGATTTGGCTTTCAAAGATCATGTTTCTATATAACAAACGTAATTTTTAGAATTTTTGGATTGTATTCAAAACCTATTATTAAAAAGAATATTATAGTCTTTGTTAGATTTTCAACTACGTTTTTTAAGGTCAAAACATGATTTTTTGTTAATTTTTCATGTTAAAAACCTTTCACTAATTCCTCTTTCAGTATTTTTTAGTTAAATTAAGAAATAACTATCTTTTTTTCTTATATATTTTTAGAAAAAAAAACCCAAAAATCAAAAAAGAAAGAAGAACTATGATACAAATGCATGGCACTCCCAATTAAAAGTCATGTTTTTTGTACATTTACAAAATTTATCTTATTGATGGAAGGATGAATCTTATGGATGGATGATGGCAAAAGGTAATGTGTTTGAAAAAAAAAGAAATGAAAGAAAAAAAAAAAAAGTTGAGTTTGCTAAGAAATGTAAAAAGTCGAAATAAAATATAATAAAAACTATTTAGAAGAGAAAAGTGAAATCTTTTGCTCACCAAATTAAAAAAATAAAAAAAAAGAATACAAATATATTTTGTCACAAGGATTTAATATACTTAAAATTTATCGATTATTTTTTAAATTAATTGATATATTATTAGAGTTAGTATTTAAAATTGTGAGTTTAAAAAAATTTAAGCATGTAATGTCTTTTTTATCAATCAAATATACAATATGATAAAAGAGAATTAAGAGTCATAATTAATATATATATTTAAAATTTTATTTTCAAAACATCTTCATAATAATCGAACTCTAATAAAAAAAATTTCCAGGGATTAACTATTGTGAGTAATGTTAATAAATCTCATATATATTTTAAAAATGTAATTAAAAAATCTATTTTAATAAAGGAAAAAAAGGGGGTAATGTTGTGTAGATCATTGTAAACTTAGACCAACTAAACAAGATGCCAGGATCCATTGAAACCGCCAAATTGGCCAAATCTTATCTACCCATGCCCCCCTCTTTTCTTTTATCACCAACGGCTCTGAACTCACGTGACCAATCCATTTCATTTTCGTTTTTTTTTATTTGTAGTCCCTGCCTCGCTTGGCCAACTGCTATTGCTTGCCTAACCTTCACACTTTCTCAAACAACAAGCTTCTCGTCTCCGGCGCGTCATGACCCTGACCCGCTCTATCCAATACCCCAACCCAGAACCCGAAGTTCAAACCCGAAAACCCGGCCGAGCGACCGCCATGCGCCTCATAGTACCTCTCCAAGGCGTGGTCCAAGGAAGAGGAGGCCTAATCTTCGGCTCTCTTATCCCATGCGCTCTCTTCTACTTCCTCCAACTTTACCTCAAACGGCACCGTTCTTCCAACTCTCGGTCCAATCCCCCTTCTCCCTCCACATCGTCGCCGAACCTGGCGGAGATTACAAGAACCTCTTCGCGCTCCAATTTGTTGTCACGCGGCTTGATTGG
Source organism: Durio zibethinus (assembly GCF_002303985.1). The sequence continues at coordinate 16,191,957 of NW_019168381.1, read as the reverse complement.
TCCGGTTCGGATATCTTCCCGGGCCATGTCCATTGCAAAGCCGAACGACTCGCCGTATTATATCGGGTTGGATAAGGCCTCGGAGGATCCGTATGACAGAATAAGTAACCCGGATGGGGTTATCCAGCTCGGCTTGTTAGAGAATAGGGTAAGCATTGCTTTTCAGCATGGTGCCATTGCCTGGCGTATGTTAATTCTAATTGTCCTTTCTTTTTTTTTTCTTTTCCTTTTAAAATTTTTTTTTCCAGTTGTGTTTTGATTTAATTGCGAAATGGATGTCGGAGAACTTGAGCGATTCGATGATGGGAAGAGAGGGTGGTGATTTGAGCATTAGCGGGATTACCACTTACCAGCCTGTAGACGGAACAATGGAACTCAAACTGGTAATTCTCTATAATTCATTTAAATTTTTTTTTTGGTTGGTTTTATTGTTTATTGATTGTTTAAATGGACGATAAGTTTATGCAACTATTTTTGCAGTCAATTTCAAGATATTAGTATATGTTTACTAATTGCTTTAAGAGCAAAAGAATCAGAGATGTTATGTAAGAAAAATTTAGATTTAAAGTTTAAACCAGTGAATGTTGTCAATCATTTTACACATGAAGAATTTGACAGTAATGCAATAAGAATGCCTTTGAGACTGTCCGGTGTTATTTCTATTTATCTGTTATTTGGATTTTGCAGGCTATGGCAGGTTTTATGTCTCGTGTTATGGGAGGAACTGTCTCATTTGAACCATCGCAGATGGTTTTAACTGCTGGTGCAACTCCAGCAATTGAGACATTATGCTTCTGCTTGGCGGATCATGGGAACGCATTTCTTGTTCCCACACCTTATTATCCTGGGTAACTATTTGAGCTTCATTCTTAGACTTCATATGATTGTAAATACTCTTTTCTGAACAGACCACTTCCCCCCCCCCCCCCCACCTCACACACAAAAGGTAAAGTAAGAAAGAAAGGAAAATCTATGGTCCTATTGGAATGATTAGAAAAAGTGTTTGCAGTTTTGATAGGGATGTGAAATGGCGAACAGGAGTGGAGCTAATACCTGTCCATTGTCGCAGCACTGACAATTTCATATTAAGTATCACTGCACTTGATCAAGCATTCAACCAGACAAGAAAAAGAGGAACAAAAATTCGGGGAATTCTCCTTTCAAACCCTGCTAATCCGGTTGGCAATCTACTTTCTCGGGAGATGCTTTACAATCTCTTGGACTTTGCTCGAGAAAAGAACATCCATATCATATCAGATGAAATATTTGCAGGTACCATGTATGGGAATGAAGAGTTTGTCAGCATGGCTGAAGTTCTTGATTCAGAGAATTTTGATAAAAACAGGGTTCATATAGTTTATGGGCTATCAAAGGACCTCTCTCTTCCAGGATTTAGGGTCGGAATGATCTATTCATTTAATGAGAATGTTTTGGCTGCTGCTAGAAAGCTAACTAGGTTTTCTTCTATTTCTGCTCTGACTCAAAGGTTAGTAGTTTCAATGCTTTTGGATACAAGATTCATTGAGGAATATATTGAGACCAATAAAAAGAGGGTACAAAATATGCGTGATTTATTTGTGGCTGGTCTGAAAACATTAGGTATTAGATGTGCAGATAGCAGTGCTGGCTTTTGTTGTTGGGCTGATATGAGCAAATTAATCCCCACTTATAGTGAGAAAGGGGAACTTGAGCTATGGGATAAGCTATTGAATGTGGCTAAGATCAATGTAACTCCTGGTTCAGCTTGCCACTGCATAGAACCAGGATGGTTTCGGTGTTGTTTTACAACGTTAGCTCAGGAGGATATTCCTGTAGTTATGGAACGGATTCGAAAAGTTGCTGATACCAGTACATTATGCAGTTGAAAATACTATAAATCTTTTAAATTTAAGGTGATTGCTTTGATCACTGGTAGGATTTCTCTGTCATGGATATTCCTCCTGTGGCTAAACAGGAGGACATGCGCATGCACAATTTCTAAGTTGGACCTTCAACATAGATGACTCCGTTGAAGTTATTGCAGCTTTAATTATAACATTGTTACAATCCAGGCTTGTCAAATCATTTACATCCTAATTTTCTGAAGTAAGACTAAATGATTTCGAAGCTTCTTGATGTACTGCTTTTAGGGTGGCCTTGAACAGTAAAGCCAATTGGCCCTCTTGGCCTCTTCTACAAGAATTTCAGTCTTGGTTGGCACTTCTTCAATTGCAATCCTTTTTTATGCCAGTTCCAAAGATGCGGCATTCAGGAGCTCTTTCCTTCAGAAATTCCTGTCATAGTTTTATTCAGGCAAGAGTAGAATGTCATTAGCAGATCTTGAGCAAAGTAGTAGATTGTTAGAAATACGACGTTTTTGTTTCTAAGCTAGTGCCAAAAGGTGATAATGTTGGTTTTTTGACAAAAGAAAAGAAAGACCATTTGAAATGCATAATTTTTTCTCCTTTCCTTTAATGAAAAACAGTTTTGTTTTATAGTTTAGACATACTTCCCAGTTTTTTTATAGCTGCTTAATCAGGCGATAATAATGGTGAAAAACGGAGCAGGAAAATTTAGAATTGCCATTGATAGATGCTTCTCTCTTATTTGAACAGCCTTTCTCAAATAACTCCTGCTGGACGCATTATCAGCACTGAGTATTGGTGGCCCCCTTATGACTACAGTGTTATTACTCTCACCATCAAAACCACTTTGAGCTTGAGACTCCTGGTCAGGGTACCTGACTTTTTCAAGGAAACCAGAATTAGGTGGAAGCAATGGAAAAAAGGCATTCCAAGAAAGAAGCCCCTACAAGGCTTGAAGTGCCAGTTGCATAGCTGCTTGTACTACTTTCAGTTTCTGAAGCTAGTGAGCAAGGTGTTTCCAGATGGTCACTGCTGTTATCTGTCTGGTAAGATTTCTGCATTGGAACAGCAGTGGAAATCGCCCTTGATGCTAGAGGCAATTTGCTAAGATGGATGGAGCTGAGCTAAAGGAATAATCTGTTTCAAAACCAAATGCTTCAAGATCCATTTCAAACACCAGTAATTCATCACTGCCATTGCCTCTGTCATCATCGCTGTTGCAGCCATTAAAATAGGCTGGAGAGTATACTGGGGGTGGAGGAAAAATAATGAGCATTGCTGATGGGGGCACACGTGCTGGTTCCACTGGAGGCTGGGAGAAGCTGGGTAATGGTGTACCGGGCTTTGCATCCCAATTAAAAGGATCTGAGGCTATACGCTTGATTGGATTTGGAGGTGGTAAAGTTAAAGAGTAACTGAAGAAACCCCTGGTTTACAATCCTTCTTTGCTATTCCTGGCCTCTCTTCCCGGAGGAAAGGAACTGAAGGTGGCTGTCTGATTTTCCTTTTGATAGAATGTCCACTGGCTTCCTTCTCTGCCACTCGAAAATAGCTCCAATGGTCCCTCGTACATTTGTCGATTATACAACCTTTTCCTATATATTATTGGTGCTAAGTAGATTAGAAGAGTTTGCTACAATACCAAACCGACAAACTGCACTATTCATGAACTTGAAAAGGTTGGGCATACCTGCTATCTGTCTACCTCGTGTCGAAGAGAGATTTGAGAATTGAGAGCACCTTGGTTTTGGATTTGCTAGGTCAAATCTCGCTCAATGTGTTCGTGACTAACTTTATTCACCATTATTGCGAGTAATTTAAGTAGTTACTGTATAGGATTTAGCTAGTAACTGGGTCTTGAACTCGTTCTGTTGTCAATGTGATATTTATGGGCTTTTTATGAGCGGACCAGATCAGCCTCTTAATCTCACCTTTTCCAACATGTTAACTGAAAGTCCAAGTTTCATTGTAGACCAACAAAAAGAGAAGTCCAAGTTTAATTAAAAGCATGTTTTGGGCAAGAGGCCATCAATATTTTCTTCCTTAGCGACTATCGTGAGTCCTTGACATGTATCTATTTGGCTTTCTCAGGAAATTAAGTACATCGAAACAAGAGCTCAAGGGATATTAATGCAATTCTCAGCTTTGGAGAATATCGCATTATGTTCGGATCTGGTCTATTAGTATCTAATCTATCTATCTTCTATGTTCATATATGGGCATCCTCAACCACTTGGCCATGATTTGTGAGTTTCCACTTCCCAGGAAAATTTTTTTTTCAAAGAACAAATTACGGATTTGGGAAACAAAGTACCAACATTCTTCATGAGCATGGCGTCTTTGTCAGGATGTTACTAGAGCCTTAGCTACAAGTTGCAATTCCTTCTTGAAAATGTGTTTTTGCCACAATTAGAGGTTGGGAAGGAGCCACATTGTCAACAATTCTTCTTGAAAAAAATAAAGATGTTCATTATAATGAATGGCACCTATATCTAACCCTACCACCTTTGCTTCTATGTTCCCTGTAATTGGTGTTCATCCGGTAGATATATCCCACCTGCATGAGAGGGACCGAACCCTTGCATTATCCTACATGCCCTGCCTGTTCTTCGTATAATTTGTCTCAGTTTTCATGCTCTCCCATTGTATTTCATGAAGAGACCTAACGATTTCAAGTGATAAAAATTTGATTCCCCACTCTTCTAAAGCTAAAGGGCAAGGATCGATCATGCTTATTGTTTAAAAATTCCTTTGGCCCACTTATTCCATCAAGCTGCTGCGGCAGCTGCCAGTGGTGGACGTTAGTAACCAAACTGTCCCAGAGAATTGGTCCAGGGATGGCTGGCTACGAAATTTTATTATTAAGAGGAATACTCTAACTGTATATAAAGTAAGAAAAGGAATTCAAGGAATGGAGGGGATGGGGCAAATATGTATCATAAGATGCGCATCACATCTCATCTCTTCAACTTACCAGTAGGGGCCATAAGAGGAGACAAAAGGGGAGAAAAGGTGACAACACTTGCGAGAAAACTGAATCTTCATCAGCCATTTGTGAAGTTATAACCTGTTGAGTTAAAAGTTTTTAATCCAATCACATCAACGGAAGTAAAATTAAACAATAAATTAAGCATACAAGAGACAACAATTTAACGTGGTTCGGTCTAATCAATCTACGTCTACAGATGAGAAACAAGAACCACTAGTTGTAGAGAATTACAAACATACATCAAATCATCAATCTCACTAAATAATCAATACTCATAAGATACTCTCAATTTTTCTAATCCTATAGAGTATTCTCAATCCAAATAAACACAAACCCAAACTCTTGTGCATATTTTTAATATAATAAAACACATACCTATATGCTCCCATACATCATACTTATGTGGACCTTCTCAATCTCTTCTAGTCCACTCACAAATAAACATACATACCCATAAGACGTAGAGCCCCAATACTCCTATAGGATGTCTATCCCACAAAATCCTACAATTCTCTTACATTTTTTTCTCATACCTAACCCTATAGAGACTTCACTTATTTATAACCATACAAACTTACCCATTAAGAATCCCTTTTCTCTTAGAATTCTTCTCTTATAAATCAAACTTGCCTATTAAGAATTTTTTTCCTCTTAGAATTCTTCTTTTGCAAATCAAACGTACCTATTAAGAATTCTCTTTCTCTTAGAATTCTTTTTTTATAAGTTTTCTTGTCCACAAACAATATCTGACAAATCTCTAACAAATCTCTAACAAATCTCAAACAAATCTCTTATGAGATTTAGTCATTATTCCCAACAATCTCCACATTGACTCAAATTTCATCAATCATCTGTCTTCATGCTAGACATGTTTGACTCAATCTGCAATGGAAGTCTCACAATCATCTTTTCTTCATTTGTGTCTTCACGTTTTATACAAACCAATCATCAATCTTCAAAACTTAAACTCGAACTCTTCTCTTGAATCAAGCTCTTTTGGACTTGCTACTTCTATATCTCAAACCATGCATTTTCCACATCTTAAACCTTTAGTTCTTCCCATATCTCGAACTTTCAGTTTTTCCACAGCCTCGAACCTCTGGCTCTTTCCACATCTTGAATCTTTAACTTTTCTCACGTTTCGAACCTTCAACTCTGATACCACTTGTTGGAGAACACCATAACTTTGATACCACTTGTTGGCTAAAAGCCTCCAATCCAATCATACCAACGGAAGCGAAATCAAACAATAAATCAAACACACAAGAGACAACAATTTAACGTAGTTTAGTCCAATCTTACGTCCACGGATGAGAAATAAGATCCACTAATTGTAAAAAATTACAAACATACATCAAAACATCAATCTCACTCAACAATTAATACTCATAAGACACTCTCAATCTCTTCTAGTCTATGGAAGTATTCTCAACCCAAACAAACACAAACCCAAACCTTGTGTACCCTTTCAATATAACTAAACACATACCATATGCTCTCATACATTATACCTATGTGAACTTTTTCAGTCTCCTCTAGTTCACTCACAAACAAACATACACACTCATAAGACGTAAGTCTCAATACTCTTACATGTCTATCCCATAAAACCCTACAACTCTCTTAAATATTTTTCTCATACCTAACCCAATAGAGACTTTTCCTATTTATAACCATATAAACTTGTCCATTAAAAATCACTTTTCTCTTAGAATTCTTCTCTTGTAAGTCAAACTTACCTATTAAGAATTTATTTCCTCTTAAATTTTTCTTTTGTAAGTCAAATTTACATATTAAAAAATTTTTTTTTGTTAAAATTTTTCTTTTACAAGTTTTTTTATCCATAAGTAATATGTAATAAATTTTAAATAAATTTTTAATAAATCTCTTATAAAATTTGAGTCATTATTCTTAATATAACAAAAAAAGAAAATATAAAGTATACTAAACAAAACTACAAAAGACATGACAAAACGGAGATGCATGGCAAGAGTGGAGGGCTTTGTCTTTCTGCTACTCTGCTAGCTACATCCTTCTTGATAAATTAAAAATATCCAACTAGGGTTTTTTTTATTTTTTTATTTCTTTTATCAATGCTACATAAATATCCAAACTAGCCTTGAAAAGTACACTTGAGCTTCAATAATAATGTCATTAATTAATTAGACGACAAACGGTTCACCAAATGTTTTTGCTAAAATTTTTAAAATTATAAATACCCAAAAAATACTAATAATAAATAAAACTCCAAAAATACTTCGTATCACCTAAAGTTTAGTTACAGTTCGCCTAAAGTCTAAGAATCCAGCAATGATCGTAGGTGTTGCGTCAATCAGACACATATAGGCCGAGTGACTCTCGCGGCCAAGCTCTACAGTGTCTACATATATATATATATATATATTTATCCAAGACAAAAAGTCAAGTCACATCATGGACCAATTGAAATAGTATTACACAAGATTCCATGTAGATGCATTACCCGCAGTACAATATACTCCCTCCCTATTGATTTTCACGAAATTTAAAATAAAAAATTTTTAATATATTTAATATTAAATTTTTTAAAGTTAAAATTTCATAATTTTTAATATCAAAGGTTAAAAAATCATTAAAAATTTTTAAAATATAAAAGGTAAAAGTTTCAATATTAAATTAAAAAAATATATAATTTTAAAATATCTAAAAAATAAAAATTAAAAAAACGGAAGGAGAAGTAAGGCCCATTCCAATCTGTCTGTCTAACAGCTAGCTGCTCACCTGCAGACTGCTCCTGTTTGTTTATAAACTTTATATCTGAAATCATAAAATTAATAAATCAAAATCTGGATCCGGTGGAATACTAACAAAGAAGAAAAGCAATATGTAAAGGATTAAAATAAGAGGAAATAATATTTTCACATGGACTATAAGCCATGAATGAAACCCATGCAATATTCTGAAATTTTACTCAATTCATGTTATTTACATGCACATCTATATTATATATACCATATACAGATGAGGGGTTAGAATCGCAAAACAAACCCTTGAAAGATCTGAAACTCAGTTCAATTTGAAATAAACCATGATATGAAAATTGCAGACAACAAAATTAAAGCCCAAAAAGGAAGAAACAGGAAATTAAGCCTCTTTCTCTCCTAATTAGTTGGAATTTTGCAAATTCAACAACCCATTTAAGTTGCTGCACTCGAACAAGGTCTTTGCAGTCATTTCCCTTTCGAATCTCCAAATGTAATTCAAACCCACCAGCAGCTCAGTGATGGCTGCTTCTGTCTTCTCTTTATTTGCAAAGAATAGAGTTTGCAAAAGAAGAACATTTGTTTTGGGCAACAAATTCTGCTGCTCAAAGCTCCTTTCACTTTGCCATTTGATCATGTTGTGTGCCAATGGTGATAACCAACGCAATATCCTTCCCAGAGCTGTTCTCCATTCTCCGGCAAGCTCAGTATCACTCGCTGAGAACCCTACTCCTTTTAGTCTTGCCCTTAAAGACGATCTAATACTGCTCGGAAGCATGGAATAAAGATCATCTCTAGCATCAACGCCAACCAATTGTGGTGACTTGATCATCTTCTCCATAATGATAATTAAATTCGCATAGTGCAAAGCTAACGCAGCAGCACCTAACGTACTTGGCGGAGGCTTCAGAAGCTTTGAGTTCGACTCGAAAAACCTGACAGCCAAATCTTTCTTTTCTTCAGGTTTAGAACTCTTCAATGGTCCTGATACAAAGTTACAAGCGTTAGGATTTTCAGCTGGATGGACAGTTGCAGAAGCGGAGAGACTTCGAGGTAAAGAAGGTGGATAGCCATGACCAATCCCAAATACAAGCTTGATCCTTCCCAAAATAGTGAAAATCGATCTCACAAGCATGGAAACAACCATGTCAAAGCTTCTGTTCCATAAAGATCTCTCTTTTAGATACTTAACCTCTTGTCTTTGCCAGAAAAGCTTCTGCTGTAGATCGATAATCTTTTGCTCTTTGATTGAAGACTCGTATTCTTTACACTGAAAAGACTTTCTCAAACTGTTCTCAATTGTCGATAACTCCTCCATTTCTTTATACAAACTTGCCGTAATAGTTACGTACCCGTCCATCTTCTTGTTTTTAGCTTCCATATCTTTGGAACTCAAAACCCAGCCATGGCTATCATGACTTGAGTTGGCAAACTCATCAAACCACCGATCGAAACACTGAAGATTCGAATCCTGGCATCGCTTGCTTATCCTGGAAATAGATTTCGCGACCAACCTGACGTTTTCAGCCATTTCTGCACACGCCAGCCCCAACAAGAAAGACTCATCGTTGGACACAATTTTGTGGATTCCTTCAAGAGATATTGATTCATCACGAAGACGAATTATGTTCTTGTCTGAAAGAGAATTCCAAAGATGGAGAAGCTTTGACATAAGGCCAGCGATTTCAAAGGATAACACCCCAACGTTGGATTTATGCTTTGAAGCTTTGGAGTTGGGCATTGAAGATCTTGCAGTATCCAGGCTGTTTGATATTGTTTTTTTCACTTTCATCAGCCAAGTTTCAAGAGCCATGAGTTTCGGATTTTGGCAAAGAAATTACAACGAAGATCAAATTGAACCAAACAAAAAGCAAGGCTACTGTGGGAAGAAACTTGTTTAAAGAGAAATTGGATTGAGAGAGAAATAATTGAAGAGTTGAATTTGCAGAGATAAGGATAATGGAAAGAAAGAGAGAGAGCTTGAAAATTTTGCAGATGGGAGGCTCGTGGGATGTTGAGGCCATTATACAAATAGCAATACCATTACGAACAGTTTTCATTCTTTTAATTAAATATTAAAATAAAAAAAAGGAAGAGTTTAGAGAGGAGTTCCATGCACTGACAGCGCGTGATCCATGAACTAATCAGAATCTTTGTTTGTCTTCTTCGGGTTTAAACTGCAGTGGCTTTAAAAGCGCGTGGAAGAATTAATAAGTGGTGTAAAATTTGTTGTTAAAAACAAAAAAAAAAAAAGAAAAATTTTGTGGTTTAATTTGATTTAATCAAATCAAATGATATAATATCAGAGTTTGGTAAAAGAAACTTTTTCTGATCTGTTTGGAAGCAAAGTAACACTTTTTCTTAGATGCTGTTTTTTTTTTTTTTTTTTTTTTTTCTACTATGAAGCAAGGCCATGTCATTATTGGCCATTTCCTTTTTGAATTTTTATGAGCACCATCTTTTTCTTATTAGTAGGTTTGTTTTTGTGCACATTAAACCAATAATTTTATCAGAAGAAGAAAAACACATGAATATTTATCTTTATCACCTATTGATTAGGCAGTTCTCCTTGAGAAATTAATTATTTTTGTGATGAGTTGTAGAACCTATTTTCACTGGTTGCTATTGATTTCATGCCTTGATCCTTTTGTTTTTTATAATTCAATTGTCAGAGATTTAACTGATTTCATTTAAAAAGGAATGGGTAGATTTTGAAGACATGCTTGTACACTTGATTTTTTTATATATATATATAATGTTAATTGCCTTTTAATTAATTCCTTGATCATTTACAAAGAACATGTTTTTCCCTCCTAAAATGCTATGTCATGAGTATCCAAAGTGAGAAGAAATTTTTATGCAAATTAATTACCATATATATATATTTATATATGAGTAAAAAGAAGAGAAATTATCTCCTCTTTGAAGTTTCATCAACTAAATTTGGTGAATAGTCAATCAAATCTATAGTATAATCATGCTATCAATATCATTTGCAAGTTTTCAATGATTAATAAATTCAGTTAAAACTTAACCATTAATTGGTTTTGCCATTCCATCTGAATTAATGATTGCCCTTGAAGAGGAGTTCAGGAGTTTGGGGGCTTCACACCATTGGATTTTCAAATTTCTGCTTTATAATTTTCTTTAGGTTGTAATACTAATATATTAAGCTAGAAGAATAAGTGTTATTATTTTTTATTATGTATTTTAAAAATAAAAAAATAAATTACATGTATTAAAATTTGAATTTCAAATTCGTCGAATATCATTTTTTAAAAATAAGTATATGAATTAATCAAATTAATTTTTGAATTAATAAATTTTACTATTTGCATATGAATACAAGACAAAGAAGTTAGTAAATAACAATTTAAAAGGTTTAAGGGAGGTGACAGAAGCCTAAAAGTAACATTGATGTTTAGGTTAGCAAATACAATTAACGGTGGAAAGTTAAAGAGCCTTATAAAACAAACCACATGTGACCTCAAATTTTACATGTCCCAAATTTCTTCTGTACTTACAAACAAAATTCGAAGCATTTTCACTTTGATTTTTCTAAGCCATTTCTTTTTTGTCAAATCTATTGAATTTGACGTCCCAGGATTTAGTTCAATGACAATTTCATGAATCTAATTAATACTAAGAACACTGTTTTACATACTCATCCATGCGCAATTTCAAATATAAAGAACTTTTTGCCAGTTGAAACTACCTTTTACGCAATTGGTATTGTTTTTATAATTTTTAATTCAAATCTCATCATGAATTTAATTTAATTTTGTTATTTTTTAGTTAATTTTTATATAAATTTAATATTAATATATATATATAGAATCATTTGATTGTTATGAAAATTTCAATTTTATTAGAAAAAAATAAAAAAAATCACAATATAGGGAGATAAAGAGAAAAATGGCAAGCTATTGGTAGTGGAAGAAACTCTGACTAAACTCGAGGAGGGGGGATGCTTTGAGACGAAGGAAAAGGGCAGGAGAGGCAGTGATTGTACCATTGAAGTTGACCAGGATGGAATGAGAGTTGACTACTTGGAAGCAGAGCTGATGATGATGCATGGTCATTGCACATTCATTTTTCAAGAAAAAAAGATAGTATTACAATATAACATTTATCATTTTTATTTCTATGGTGGTACAAATCTAAAGAACATTAAAAAAAAAAAAAAAAAAAACCCTAAAAACCCCACTTACTCATTTCACGTCACATGGGTAGTGGGAATAGTTTTTGGGTTAGTGAATTCTGGTGTGGGGGTCATCACTCTCTCATCAAATAATACTCAAGAGACAGACTGAGATTTCACAATCAATTGACATTTCCAAAATTCGTGTGAAATTTTTTTTTTTTTACTTTGATCTTTTTTTCAAAGGGTACTCCATTCCTTTTTTTTTTTCTTCAAACCTTTGCCTTTCTTTTTTGCCTACCAACGGAAGGGCAGTGAAGGCTATCCTTTGTTTACTTGTCGGAAAATGAATAGGCAACCCTCCTACATTTCCATGCCTTGATAAAAGTGCCTCCCAAACCACACCACACTTCAATTTGTTATCTTTATTCTCTTCCAAGTTGGGTTGTACATTTCTATTCTTTTTTCTTTCTCACACATATATCAATGCCCAAATGCCTCTACTTCAAAGCATTGATGCTAGAGAAACAGAACTACGTTGTACTTGCATCCCATATTGCTTTCATTTGAAAACCAGATCAAAACTTAAAATCTTCTTGATAACATGTTAAAATTAATAATCATGATATAAGGTATATGACTACTTTTATTTTTTCCTCTACAACCATGAAATTATGTTAAAGAATATAGGAATAAGAAATGAAATTAAGAAGGGAAGGGAAAAAAGAAAAAAAAAAAAAAGGTACTTACATATACTTGTATGATTGCTTTTAGTTAATCTTTTTGACTTTTTTTTTTTTTGGTTTGGGAAAATTTTGTTGTTGCCCGGAGGCAACGGGATTTGCAGGGATTGACAAGCAGATGATCTATTCTTGTTTCAATCCATTGGACAGCTCTTCAAGGATTGTTGGGAAGGGAAGTCTCCCCCAATTTTGTTAATATGCTAAAATGCAGACATTTGTCACACCATTAATGGATAAATCCCAACATTTAGATCCAATCAAAGCTTTAATTAAATCTCACCCTTGATTATATAGGTTTAAAAAAAATATTATCCGAACAGTATTCTAAATGAGATTGTTTCCCCATTACAAATCAAGTATAACTATAATATAAATTGATTTTAAAGAAAGACAAGAATAGATATGCATAGGATTGAGATTTGGATTAAAATTAGAGAAAGAAGTTTACTAAAATAGATGGAACTGACATGTCTTTTTGGATGAATGCAATGAACCAAATACTAAAGTCTCCACAGTCTAGGAAGATCTTATTAGATTCACTGCCGACTTCACCATGAGATAATATGAGACAATTCATCTTTTATTAATATTAATAGACCAAGACCTAGCAGCTGTACAATCCGAGGATTCAACTCAGACCATTGACTTTCTACTATGTAATAAATTATTTGGTTTAATTCTAATTTGTTCAAAACTGGAGGATTAAACTGTTACATTCACTTTTATTTATAAAGAGATAGCAATCTTAAAATAAAGAAAAAGAGTTCTAAATATTAAGATTTGAATTTTAAAATTATTATGTTATATCTTAATAATAATTATAGAACAAAACTTATATGAAATTCTTTAGGTCTAATTTGTGAAGTTTCTTCTTAAAAATAATTTAGTAAAAACTTTAATAAAAAATCAAAATTAATAGATTGATAGATTTCAATATGAAGACCAATAATATATAAAAAAATTATTAAAAAGATTGTTTATAATTTAAATTTGATCGATATATATTTAACGAAAATTTTGTTAACATTTTTACTAAAATTGTCTATTTAAAAAAATATATAAATTTTTTTAAAATTTTATATACTTGATTTATGTAATGAGATCTTTTAATTTTTTATTTTAATTTTTAATTAATCATTTTTAATATAAAATTTCATGAACTTAAAGAATTTCATCTATGTCTTTCTCACTATATTAACCAATTAAACTAGATCCCAATTGAAACTACTACATTAACTTTAATACCTAAAAAAATCTCTTTAAAAAAAGCCTCTCATTAGTGTAACACATCTATTATACTACTATAATGTAATGGTCAACATAACATGTTTATGTACATGAGATCATTCATGCACATTATTCTCTATTACATCTTTGAAAATATATGCACATAATCCAACCCTTAAAAGAGGAGACCAAAAAGGAGATATATGCTTTTATATATACTAAGACTTGAAAGATCAAATGACAGGGCATATAGTAGCGAAAAATAATCTTGAGATGCCACTTTAATTAAGCTAAGCTGGCACAAGGTCAGGAGTTGAATCCAGCTTGAAGCTCTCCTCTTTTTTTCTTCATTTTTGGTAAAATTGCATGAAAATTTGTCGATGCTTTGGAACGGAGTTGTGGGCTAAAAGCATAAAAGAGGGTTGTTTCTAAAATTAACAATAATCAAAGCGTTTAGAGTCACGCGTGCCAATTAGGTGAGTAGACGTGGGTGGCTAGCATGCCATATCATGAGCAGCACGCTGGCTAACTCCGGTGCAGCCACGCGGTCCGCTTGTCACTCGACACGAAATCATGAACAAGGCCTGGATGCTCAGAACTAAGTAAGTGTGCGTGTGCGTGATGCAAAATTCCACAAATTATGGTGTCAATGTGAATGTGATGCCATCATCCATATAGAAGAAGCGTGGGTGGTGATTCCACTTTCTTAATTTCCAAAGTAAAAAAAAAAAAAAAAGGCAAAAGGAGCAACGTTAATGCGATGGAGACACTGCCGTTGGTTAATTAACTTACTTGGGCATTGAGGTAATTAAGGTTAATTATTTATAGTATATCTTAAAATTTTTCTTTTTTAGTTCTGGCTGGCTTGCCTCCTTTTGAAGTTTGAAGATCTATAATTGTTTAGTTGTTTTCTATTCATCTATCTTGAGAAATAGTCAACCACTTCTTAGAAACATGCAAAATCGAGGCGCGAGAGAGAAGAATCTAGAAATATTCAAAGCAGATAGAGTCCTAACCCTTCCTTTAACATTAAATTGTTGATCTTTTGTGGTGCATTATGGTGAAAAATGACATTTAACAAGTTCATTCTCTTTCACCGACAACAGATTGTGAATACAATCCCACATGTTGTTGTGTGATCAAAATAAAAACTGCTTTTCTTACAACTTGTGAAAAGTGTTGTTTTGCTTGCCTGAAAGAAACTGGCTTTGAAGAAAATAAGCAAGTCTAATTAACATGTGGTCTGTCTGCCTGCACTTTGACCCTGCTCTTCCTCCCACTTGGAAAAGAGGAAAAAACCCGAAATTAATGCTAAAAGATAAAAATCAGCAACAACTTTAAAACTAGTTGGTGGGTCTAAGCCTCTACCACTTGTTAGCCAAAATGGAATCTCATCTGATCAATGGAGTCGATATATTTGGCTCACCCAATCGAGGCCACGGCTACCAATATGGTTAGGTAGGACCCATTTGAAGACTTTGTTAATTGAGGCAAATGAGGAAATGAAAGGCTCTCTTTGGCCTCTTGTTGATGGGGACTAAATTACATGTGTGCATTACTAAGATCCCACTATGAGTGCTTTTGAAATATTAGCCTTTTATATCAAATTCTAAACAAGAGAAAATCTCAACTCTCCCCAAAAGAAAACAAAATAGAAAATGTTTTTAGAATAATAATATTGAGTAACGAGAGTAGACAGAAGAAGGCCTCTCAATATTGATCAGAAATGAAGGAGCATTGTTCCACTTTTGCTGGACATTCCTTAAAGAAAATGGTCCCATAACCAAACACTTTCGAAACATCCGTTAAGATTAATATATAAGATGATGCTTTCCCTCTCTCTCTTTCTCCCTCTTTGCTTTGCTTTGCTTTGCTTTGGCCTTAATTGATGAACTATGTGCACGTGTGTCATCATCATTGTACGTACGTGGTAGACCGAATTATTCACCCACACTCATGTGCATGAGGCCCTAAATTTTTACATGCAGAGGCAGTAAATGTAAATTCCTTTCTGCCTTTCTGGAGACAGAGGGTTGAAATTACAGTGAAGCTTAAGCTATTTGGCCCTGTGGAGTGGATTGATTGATGTGCCCTAATGGTAAATTTGAGCTATCGGGTCTTTTCAGGCAGAAAAAGTCTTAATCCCAACCTATTAATTCAGAGCAATATGATCAGTCGAAGGTGTAATATATGCAATGTGTTGGGTCATCAGTGGTTAAAACTTAATGAAGGGATCATAGTAATCATGCGATGATTGAAGTCATACATGTGTTCCACAATTATTTCAGATTCTCTAAACAAGACACCATTTAATGATTAAACTATCTGAAAAATGTCTCTCATCATGTCAAACCCTTGGGTTTAAAATATCCTGACCTCTTCTAATTTTCTTCAAATCCTTCTTTGTGTAGTGTAATGGCATCTGCATACAAATATAGTTTTACTCTCATTTGTTGCTTTTTCAGCAGCAATTGGATGTGCAACTAAAACCTTAGTAATTCTTGGAATCTAATAAAAAATATATATGCATTTATTATTGAATCAAATAATTCGGATTCATTACATGTTTTACTTACAAATAATTGGATAATAGATTACAAAGTTAGGGTAGGCATCATTAGTTGGTCTTCTTGCTTTGACTAGTCCAACTGATTTGATTCTATTGAACAACCAACGATCGAGTTAGCTCTATATATGATCATTATAAATTGGGGGGTTGTTGAATTATCATTGGCTTTTTAACATAAAAATGATGTGTTACCTGATAAATTAGAATTACCTTTATTAAGTTGGTAGGCTGTTATGAAATGGGTTTGGAAAAAAATTGCTGCCTACTTATAGTTGTTGAATCAAGAAACGTCTCTAAAATGTCAAAGAAGAATAACCCATAGTTGGAGCGGCAGTTGGCATATAAATTTATTTCAGGTAGCTTAACTCGCTGCACCACTTTCTGCTTTTGTACGTGCAAGTGGTCCTTTTGTTGTAAATTTATTTTATTAAAAAATATTAAAATAATAATTAAAATAATTAAATGGGATGTCCTGTGAACACTCAATTGATTTTTTTTTACAAAATTATTTTAATTAAAAATATATAAAAACAACAAAAAAAAGAGAAAAAAAAAAAAGAAAGCTCATTAAGTTATTATTGAACATCTTAGTTGAATTTAAAATATTAATCACTTAAATTAAGATATCAAATAATAATTTTATTAATTAAAATAAATAAATAAATAAGAAAAAAAAAGAGATAATTGGGATACAACGTGGATATCCAAATTGATTTTAAAATGTTTATATCTTATATTAAGACATCAAATAAAAATTTTATTAATATAATCATATATATAAATATAAAATTAAATCCACTTCAAACCCATCTCCTCTTTCTTAAAAAAAAAAAAATCAACCTAATTCAACTTAAGATCAATTTTTTACAAAAGCACCTAAATTAAATTGAGATGAATCGAAACCCATTAAATATTGATTATTCTATCATCTATATCAATTGATTCATTTTTTTTTTATAAAATTATCTTATTAAAATTTACAAAAAACAAAAACAAAAAATACAAAAGGAAAAACAAATGAGAATGCTACTTAGACACTATAATTGACATTATTTTCTTACAAAATTTATCTAATTAAAAAAAAGCAAAAGATAAAAGCAAGAAAAAAAAAAAGAGCTAATGAGTGTGCCACGTAGATTTATTGTATGAATTTGTATGAAGATTTATATTAAAAAAAGTTTAAAAAAAAGCTAAAAGATATAAAGAAAAAGAACAAAAAAAAAATCAAAATAGAATCTAATATGGATACTTACAATAACCTTATTAGTTACAATTTTTAATTAAAAATCTAAAAAAGGAAAGGCAATAAAATAAAACCAAATTTGGATGTCACACAGATAATTTATTGACTTTTTTTAAAAAAATTATTTAATAAAAAAATGACAAAGAAAAAAATTTAATTAATAATATAGAAAATTTTTAATCAATAATATAAAATAAATTCCATCATAAATCTATAAAAAAATTTATTTATTAAATATGAAAAGAAAAAAAAAAAAAAACGAATTAAAGGAGGCACCGTGTGAAAGCAAAAAAGTGTAAAATTTATTTTGTGGATATCAAAATATATATTTTATATAAACCTTAATATGGATCGCGATAAAGCTCTATTAACCCATTGTCAACCTGATTTTGTTTATCTTTTAAAAAAATATCTCTTTCATGAAATCCGGTCGAATTGAAATTCATAAGACATAAATTATTTTATCTTTATTTATGAGCATATTTTATTGTAAAATTATCTAATTTAAAAAAAAATTAAATTGAGATGTCATGTGAACATTTCTATTATTTTTCTCAATTTGTCTAAATTTAAAAATTTAAACAAAAAAAAAAAAAGAAACATAAAATATCATGTTGATACCTTAATCGAGAGTTAAAAAAATTCAAAATAAATAAAATTTATATAATTGTTGAATATATAAATAAATGGATTACATCTTTAATTATGAACAAGCATAATATTTTATTAAATTAAAGTATTAAATAATAATTTTATTAATATAATATATATAAATATAAAATTAAGAATATAATATATACTTGGGTAGGATGAAAGACCTTAGATTCTCTTCTATCCCGACTACAATTTAAAAAAAAATGGAATCCCAATCTGATCCCGAATGTTTTAAAACTCTGCACATATTGGATCAAAAAAATTTGAGATCCATGATATATGGATTGTTGTCATCCTTACATCCGTTTACTTGTTTTTTACAAAATTTATTTAATTAAAAAAACTTAAAAATTTAAAAAAGAAAAGAAAAAGTTAAATGAAGATGCTACATAAATTTATTAAATTAATGTATTAAATAATTATTTTATTAATATAATACATATATAAATATAAAATTAAATAAATAATAAAATATATTTACATGCATTTGAACAAACGGAATACCCTAAAATCACATTTGACCTAATTTCGATTTTCTAAAACTTTATCCAATCCAATATAACAAAAAACGAACACATTTAATTCCAAAGAACTGAAACTCATCAAATACAAATTGTATTGTCATCCATATTATTATTGACTTTTTTCTTTAAAAATTGATTTACCAGCTTCCTTTGTTACAATATTTATTTAATTAAAAAACAAAAAAAAAGACGAAAGATTAAAAAGCGAAATATGATGCAACATGAAAACATCCGTTGATTTTTTTAAATCAATCTAATTAAAAAACAAATAAAAATCAATAAACCTACATAATTTATATCATAAATTAAAAAACATAAAGAGTCGGTGTTTTAAAAAATAAAAAAAAATACATTTTTAATAATAATATCAAATAAACTATATATTAAAAAATTAAAATATTTGAAAATATTTATTAATTATAAAAAAAGAAAATATAAATAAAAAAATAAGTGAAAAAAAGAATAAGATGACTTAACATATAACATACATTTGATACTTAGTAAATCTCACAAAAAAAATTAAAATCTAAAAAATTATTTATTAAATTTATTAAGAATAAAAAAGTAAAAAACAAACACGTGACATTTATTTGATAGCAAACAATCACAGAAAAAATTTAAATAAAAAATATTCATTAAATATTTTTATCAAAGGAAAAACTGTAAAAAGGAAATTAAAAAATTGATATAAATGAGTTCCACACAATAATAAAATAAAATCTACAAAAATAAATATTATTTTTGATAATTTTAAAACTATTTATTAAATATAATAAAAAAAGAAAACCAAAAAAATAAAAAGGAGAAGCGGCGAAATGACATTAGCCATCTTAATAGTATCCGTATATATATAATTTATATATAGGATTTGTTCAAGTACGGTCGGCCCCATTAAGTAAAGTTAAAAAAAAAAAAAAAAAACCTGTTTTCCCCAGTGTAGTCTGCACCAAACGTGATTCAGGTCACAGCCGTCGATTAGTTGGTCAAATAGCTGGACTCAAGAAGCAGACACTGCACAACTCAACTGGAATATAAAAGGATTACACCTGCTGACAGTTAATCAGTTACAAAAGTACAAGTGCAAGAATTCTAGTCAGACACCACAGGGCAACTGAAAAATAAATTGGTACAGAATTTGACACTATATAATTTGTCTCTTCACAATGTTTTACAATCTACTTCCGGCAGTAATCAGTCCTGTTACATTAGAGTGAACTCTATAGCCCTAGACTAAGATACAAGATTCTACACCGTCAAATTTCATAAATACAGTGACTAAGCGATCAAGATTCTACATCAGAATGGTTTCATTCATTCTACAACATGGTATAGCCCGTCATGACTTTGGATTCAATCAATGTTGTTTAAATATTTTCCGTACCTGGCTGCTTTCATAAGAAGCTTGTTCCCAGCGTAAGATCATTTAAATTAGAGAGAATTTGGGAACGGGTCGTTCCAATCTGGTGAGCAATTTCGAGCTGTTCCTCCAACGGAAGCATTTCATAACTGCAAAAATGAATTCAAAAAGGTTTATTTCAGCACTTACAATCCTAATGGTGTGATGGTGTCAATTTCTATTTGCTGGCACTGCATAGCAATGCAAACTCTGAATTTCCATTTTAGGGAAACCTTGCAATTTCTATAGATTCTGTCCAAACTTGAAATGACAGTGTAAGACAACAGCATGCATCCAGGCAACACACTTTATTCTCATAGTGAGCCTAAGATCAGTGTGGCGAATGGGGTACTTTATACATCTTGCAGAAATCAAGTATTCTAAATGAGCTATTGATTGATGTAAAGAATTCAAGCAAATTGTATTGACCAGCAATTCTCATCCTTAAGTTATAGGTCAAGGATCTAAACAAATGCAACTCACTCTTGGAAAGATCTTACAAATTTGTATGGGATATTAATTTAAAAAAGAAAAGAAAAGAATAAACCGAAGCAAATGATATCCTTTACTAATGTTCATTAAGGAATTATCTTGGGTTTTCGTGGGCTGATGCATTAAAAAATGGTCAGGCATACCCATTAATAACTTCAAAATAAATGCAAATGTTATGTTTGGAAGAAGAAGAGATGTCATAATGCCATTATTCTTATGTAGCCAGAGATAGAGAGCAGCACAAAGGATAGGGGAAAGAACATGAAAAATGAAACAAACTTTTATCAAAACACAAGTTCTGGCACTCAATAACTATCAGAAGATGATACTTGCAGTAATTTTTTCTAGAAACACAAAATATATTACTTACTGGCAAAGCAGTTCACAGTCAACTATGCTGTCAGGACCAGGCCTATGAGCCTTTCCATTTGAACGGAAATGGCGAAAAGACCTTGGATTTAAGCCAGCGACATGTGGAACAGCATCAAAAAGCTTTTTTTGTAATGACTGCAACCTACGAAAAGTGAGTTCATCAAGAGGAGCTATACAGCCAATGCTGCCATCCAGAGTACCAAATAGCAAAGCAAACCGATTGGTTTTATCAGAGCCTGCAGCGGCAGTGGTTCGATCAGATGAAGTAGAAAGCATCTGGAGCCGCAAGAACTTCGTTACATGGGCACCAACATGGAATTCAGCCCTTGAAAGAAGCTTTTGTCCCTTCCAACTTTCAGACATCTTTGGCGCGTAATAAAATATCTATGCAACAAAGTAATTAATGGTTCAGCAAATAGCTCAATCAGCATAGATCCTAATGACAAATAGTGAACCAAACCTCAGCTAGATGAATTTAAGGCCTTTCAATGAAAGAAATGAGAGCAAAGGGCAGTTTTTACAAGATGCCTAGAATTTTGACAGTAAAGTATTCAAATATCCACATCTTCTCATGTCGTATCATCCATGATTTCTTTGTAATTCCTACATATGCCTAAGTCAAAATAAATAAAGAAGGGAGGGGGACAGGGTTAAAAAGCTCATGATTATCAAATCTATATGTTACCACTGAAAAGTAATTACAATATACACATAAATTTACATAAAAAAATGGCAGAAAAAAGGTTGGCCAAAAAAAAATTGCAGAAAAGATGGATGTACTAACCTGAATATTCTTTTGCTCATCTGAAACCATGAGACTTAAGGTACTTCCATCAATCAAAAATTCTGTTGCAAAACAATCAAGGGAGCCAAAATCCTTGGCCAATAAGCTAAGTTGAGCACCCTGCTCCTTCCAACTAAGAAAATATATGCTCTTGTGAACATCACCAAGAAGGATGAAATTCTTGACCTGCAGTTATGTTGTAGGTATTAACTAAAGAATGCATTAAAATCAAGCATAAAAGGGCAAATTGCCACCAGGAAATATTTGCAGGCTGCAAACAGTTCATAACTGCATCAGTAGAAAGTAAGATAAAATAAACACGATCAGATGGAATCAAATAAAGTCAGAGTGGTATCCAGGCCTTTTTACCTAGAGCATGTCATAAAGATACCGAAGGAAAGTAAAACTTACTATATTTAAGCTCACAACATATAATGGTGGGGCATCATAAAATGCAATGCCGTTCAACTCACTACCAGTCCATTTATGTAGAATTATTTTAGGACCCGAAGCTATCAAGAGATGACCTTGAAGGGAAGCTAGAGCAGAAATAGCACCTTTTAGTTCCTTTGAATAAACCTCTGAAACCTATGGGAGATCAAACTCGATGCATAAGTTCAACGGGGATGACAAACTTTATGAAGCACAATATGGATTTGGATTAAACATTTAGAGAAGTCAGACCATCTTTTTTTCTTTTTTTTGGAGGGGGAGGCATGAAAAATCAATAATCAGAAAGTACCAAATTCTGAGGATTATCAGTGTTCCTTCCAATAGAAAACAAAAGCACACGTCCTCTCGCAGCAACGTCCTCTCCTTGAACATAAGCAGTCCCAATAGCCAAAAGGGATTCATTCTCTTTTGTGGTGGTATTCTGCAATAAAGCACCGTCTAAATTCAGATTTTTGTCTAAACTGCGAAAGGGAATGAGATACCTCAGAAAAGACTAGCTAATTACATATATATACTCCTGAGTATCCAATTTGGAAATGTCCAAGCCAGATTCACCCTATTTCTTAAATTACCCCTCAAACCAATAATTATAAACTTGTTCCCTCATTTTATAAAGAATAAATTAACCTATAATGTGTTGCATTCATTACGGTCTCGTTTAAATGCTACCTTCTATAGAAAAGACGTTTGCTATAAGACTAACACAATATCTTGAATTCCACCATCCTTCAATACCGCCCCTCTTCCAGAACCATGAAAAAAAAAAAAAAAAACCCAGAACATTGGAGAAAAAAACTTACAAACAAAGTCACCACTCTCACAGTTAGAGCATTTTCAGAACTCTGCATTGGAATAGTTGCTTTAGTTTCCCAAGGACCACCAGATTTTTCAGGTTCCAAAATCCGAACCTCAAACTCATCAACAGTATAGGTTCGGTGCAATTCATCAGAACTCAAATTATGATTGTCCATCTGAGGACCAACTTCTTGATCAACCAATGAAGATAGCACTTGATTAACTGGCCTATGAACCTGCAATTGTAAACGATCAGCATAATACTTCTGGGAACAATCCCAACCTCTCCCTGCCTCACCAACCCCTACCACCCCTATATATGTCCTACTTGTAACTTATGCATGCAGGTATTAAAGTTTGACAAAGGAATACAGCAGAAACTTCATAATTAAAATTTAAATTAAGTACAGTGCACAAGGTTAGGAAATTACTTCCTAACTAAAAATTCCAGTGAATACATTTATAGCCTCTGATGAAATGCTTAATTATTGCAGCTACTTTAAGAAGCAATTGAGAAACAATCACCTATCAATTTTTTAGTTATGATATTTGCTAAAATGTTAATAAATCTAACCAATTACCATGAATATGAATTATGAAACAGACAGCCTGGTCCTAACAACATGAATGCATGTTTGCAGAATTCAAGAGCATGGAGTTTGACAGCATCAATAATTGTCAACATAGGAAGTTCATTTTCAAACCATTAGAGGCCAGAAAAAACACAGTGAGCATGTGACTTCCACCCATATGTAGGCTATATTGCCTTGTAAAGGTTTAGATAGCAACAAGAATTATAGCCATTAATATCATACCAAAAATAAATATATAAAAAGAGGGAATATGCTTACAGGGACTGAAACTATAAGTGGGTAGAGATTCCTCTCAGCAAAGTAAGTAACTTGATGTGGAGTGCCCTTAAGTGGAATCTAATTGAGAGATAAAGTTTCTATTAAGTAAACTTGACAGAAATAATTTATGAGAAAATTGAATTTCTTATTCTTGTAAGATAGGCTAGGGATCACCTTTTGCACTGGCCAATAGTTGTCATAGTTTGATGCAGATGGCATTATGCAGATCTTCAGAATACCCTAGAAAATAAAAGATGCCAAAAAAAGTTAGCTATTTCAGCCAGCATGCAAAAGCCTATTGCTTCAAAATATAGAACTAAATTATAGCATAATCTAACCTGTGATGTAACATATATGAACCCATGATTACAGTTTACATTATGAAGAACAGTGAAAGCTACGATAGATCCATCACATAGCTGCAAAAATAAAGAAAGGAAATGAGAAAAACACACTTGCTTACATAAGATTAAGCAACAATAAAATATGCGATTCTGTCAACCAGTTGGCAGTGTTTGAATATTGATTCCATTTGTTATTCATAGGGACATATATAAAATGTCTAGCATACATCTTTCTGAACTAGGCAAATATTAAATGGCACTCAAACCTTATCCATGAAAAAAATGAATTTGAGAAAGAAGATTAAGACAAGATAGCAAAAAAGAAAAACATTGTTTCTCAAATAGGCTAAAAGTTTCTAATTATAATGTTAGAATGTTGAAGCAGAACAACTAGAATAATTAAAGTGTACACTCGATCTAATTTTCCCAGTTTTTTTAATCCAAAGTCAATTTGTGATTATTGAAGCATCATATTAAAAAAAATTATGCAAAATTTTATAGAGAAACTGCAGACCATTAAATTATTTAGATGTCATTGCATGACAAACTAGATTTCTGACCTGTGGATGAACACGGAGCCGTTGTCTAAAAACCATAAACCAAGCTGGTCTTGACCCAGAGAGGAAAAAACCTTGATAACCACTTATATTCTTAAAAATTGTAATCCTTTGGGATAAGGTTCCATTTGCTGTCTCCTCCCTTGTGTATGCATCCAAGGAGATGCGAATAAATCTCAAATTCCTAAGCCTAGAAGCATTAATATTGCTTAAGCTGACAGAATTTTGTGCAGAAACTGAATCATCAACTTTGGAAGGATTCTCTGGACCTTCAAACAGGTAAGCATGATAACAAAGAATAGTTCCATCTGTTAATATTCCAAAAAGAAATGGACAACTGTAATTTCCGGACCATCTCTGCATGGCCAACTCAACAACCTTCATATTATGAACATTTTCTTTCCTGCCTTGGCCATTCAATTTTTCAGAACTCTTGTTAATCACTTTCTCAGAATCTTCAAAAGATTCTTGTGAATAAGAGTCAACAAGGTTAGTTCTTCCAGATGCAAAATTTTCCACAAAGAAAACACAATTGAAATTTGGCACATCAAATATTTCAAGAGCACCACTCTCATAACAAATGACACAATATATATCCCCTTGATCATGTGGCCTGCCATCAGCACCGTCAATGGACTCCCCAATGCCAGTTGAAAGCCATGCATCAGTACTAGCTTTCCGGAGCCAAGGCTCTGGACCTTTATCATGATACAATGTACAGGCAGAAACCAATTTCGTTGAGCCTTCAAAGGCAGTTGGACTGTTTATAGAAACAGTGCAAGTTGCAGGATCTGTAATTCAAAGTTAAACATAAAACGAGCAAGAAATCCAATAATGGAAGCAATAGGATGCTGCATGGTTTTGTAATACAGAAAAGACAATAAGTTATGAAGGGTATAGCCAATGGCAAGTAAAGAGAGTTGCAAGTTAAAAAGCCCATGCTCAAACAAATTTATGATGAAACATACCTCCAACAAGGAGCAAAATGCTTCCATCAGTCATTCTTAGCAACACATAAGGATCCACAATAGAAACAAACATCACTGTACAACTATCAGAACCAGAGCCATTTTCAGAGTTTGGAGATGGAATACTCAGTTCTTGAGTCATAAAAGAACCATCCAAAATTCGAGCACCACGTTCAAAGACCTGGATAACTCTGCGCCTATAAGAAAATAACAAGTATTTAGAATTTTGTAAATGAATGTAACCACCTCTAAACAAGAGAGAACCAGCATAGCCTTATTTTCAAAGTAACACATCAACATGTCATATAAACCCAATGGCATTTAACTTGTTAACAGTATAGTTTGAAGCATAATATCTGATCATTACATGCTATAAATCACATGAAAACACAGCATCAACCATACGAACAAAATAAATGTACATCACCATTCTTCTAGAAAATTTGACCACAAACCAAAGCAAATAATTTTTTTTCATGAAAATATAGAGCACGTAAGTGTGCTCACCTTCCAAACAAATTTCCTGCAGCAATTGTTCTACCTTGAACGTAATAGTCTACACTTTCAGTCACTTCTGACAAAAGATCAGCTGTTTCAAGAACCTGGTCAACATAGAGAACTAGCAGTGGTCAATCTAGAAAGTCAAATATCTGATGCCAATTGCAAGTTAAGAAGTTGATTTTTCTTTTTTATTTGTTAGCAAAAACAGCAACGTCTAGCATCGAGATTTGAGAGTCAGATTTGATCTGAAATAATCTCTTTAAGCTTCTTAAAAAATGTTGCTTTATAAAACAATGGAAAATTAAAGTGACAAATCATTTCTCTTATCAAGACTGTTCTGATTCAGAACAAAGAGCAGAGTTATCTGTCAAAAACAAAAAAAAATAAATGTGCAAAAAAAAGTCATCAAAGGTTAGAAATGGGATTACCATAGTACGTGCTTCCAGACTTATAATCAAATATGCATGATATTCGTCATCATCATCAGCCATTTTAGAAGAATCAGCATTATGACTGCGCGTGCTCTTGTGGTAAACAGTCCAAATTCCTTTACAACCAGTTAGTTCAACCTGCAGATGACAAAAGTGTGCATGCATTGCACAGATGAGGCTTCTAGCACTGCGAAGTGATATGTTTACAACTGAAAATGCATAGTTAGATTAACAATGGTGACCAGAAAATTATTCAAGTGGATGATATCAATAATTAAAACATTAATCAGGTAAAATTCAGTCAGAGCTGGAGTATGCATCAACCTCAGTGATCATTTCTGGACGAATTGACTGCCGAAGAACACAGAGGGCACCATTCTTTCCATGGCCAGAACAGCACACCTGAAAGATTAGCCAAGACCTGACTTCAGGCACAACATAACTGCAAATCATTTGGAAGAAAAACATGCAAACAAAAGAAGAAGAAAGATAAACAAGTGATAAAAAATGCACAGTAATAAAATAGGCAGAACCTAGGTAATCTCTAAGCTTGATGGAACCATACATTCAAAAAAGAGGTCCCAGATTCAAATCACCCCCCACCCACCCAACTTAACTATAAAAAAAAATATTAAAATCCAAACTTAATAAGTTCAATATATGATGTCCACCAGAAGGTCATTAATAAGAGAAGAAACAAACATACAAACCAAACAACAACAAGAGGAAATCAAATACTATGAGAACATAAAATACAGAACACAAAGAAAAACAAAAAAAGAAAACAGAAAGCCTCAGAGAACATGTTCCAGTTGACTTTTTGGGGGAGTTGGGGAGCAGCGGATGTAACATCCAGTCAAATGCAATAACACACCATATATTTTCTTTTTTCTTTTTTTTCTCATTTTCCATGAACCACTTCCATATGCATTAGTCAAAGAAGACTAAAAAGTAAGCATATAACTCACAAAAACTAACCAGTTCATAGTTACTTTGTTTGGCAATTCCAGTTGCATTTGTATCAGCATTAATCCTCAAGCCATATGAGAAGTCCTTTAAAGGGCCAACATTTGTTAATGAGTCTCTCACTGCAAACAAGAAAGTTTTCTGAACACATGAAGGAAGAGAAACATTAGCAGAGTGAAAAGACTGAAAAACAATAACCATAACCATGATGAACCATGCAGAATATAATACATTGAACAAATGCAATGGACAGCAGAAACATTCATCTCTTAATGGTAAATGCAGTCCAAATTATATTATGTGAGCCATCATAAATCCAACAATTAATTTCTCTAGCCTATTACACAAACAAACTTCAGAACAACTGCAATTTTAACACATGAACTGTCCAAAGGAGAAATCATGAAAAGTACAGCAGTTTATTCCAAAGGAATGAAGCAATTGTCCAGTTTATTTAGACGGCAAAGCTATAATATTTAAGTCTTTAGCCTAAGCTCTTTATTACTAGTTTAGATGCTCTATTATTGATAGATTTATTTATTTGGTTGTTCTAATCCCAGGAGAGTTTGATTTCCCTCCCCCTTATATTCAAAATTTTCTTCTTAAGATGAATCTTAAAGCAATCAACAAAAGGCACTGTATTAATTATAGAATGATAAACCACCTGTGCTGATTCGGTGTTATTTGGGGCTGAACCATACAAGGAAAGCTCTTCACCACCAACCATATCTTGCAAAGTATCAGAAGATGACCTTCGCAATCGCTTTGCCAAAGGGGTATCACCTTCAATATCTCCAACCTAGAAGAATGAAAAAGCGGAACAGAAATCATTACAGAATTCTCAACAACAAAAAATTCAGTTAAGAACCAAAATTCGAATGAACTATGAAATCTATAGAAATGATGCCATGATATTCCTGGGATGTGAGATAACAGCACTTCAGTGCAGGATTATAAACCAACTAACAGTGCCTAAAAAGTCAAATGTGAAGAGAAAATATTGATACTAGAATGGGGATGCCACACAGTCCAAAAACAAGAATACCTTAAAATAATTTTAATCTTAGCCCACAAATTACCGAATAGAAGTTGATGACAATACAAACCTCTTCCTTCAAACCAGATGGCAAGGCTGACGCTCCTGATCCACTGCTGAATTGCACAAGCAAACTATCTCCCGATCGACTACCCAAAAAGAACAATGAATTTCCAATAGTTGTAATGCCCTAAATTAATTTCAGCAAAATTCCCAACATAACTATTCAATGGGTGGAAAATATTGAAAAATATATATACCATCATTAGCATGAAAATTCTAACAGATTAACTAACCGAAGTAAGTACTGAAGCCTTAGACTTGGAAAGATCAAGTCTCTGCACAACCCTTCAAAGGAGAAAAGAATAAATTAAAAAAACATGCAGCATAAAAACTTCTCCAATCTCACACCATAAAGGAAAAAAAGAAATATGCACTACAACTTAACATTTCAAACAACATACAGCATAAATCTAGAGGGAGTAAAGGCATTTTTTTCTGACAGTCTCTTTTCTGTTTTGACTTTCAAACAGAAATAAATAAATAAATAATCAAGCAGTCTTCAAGGAGTCATATTTCCTTAGCTTACTCTGTCAATGACTTACCAGAGAAAATGGAATTACTTATTAAAAAAACTAATTTTAGTTTGTTCTAGTTTATTATAAACTGCTGAAGTGAAATGACCAAGGAAATTTGAATTAAGAATAAAAGATTTCAAAGAGGAATAACCATGTTCTAGGACCACATTACTACCACTTCTGTGCATGTTTAATTTTCCTTTTCCGATTTTTTTTTCAAAAGATTTCAGCATTTTTGACTACCAGCCAACACAAGAACCCATACACCTCATTAAACTATTTTTCTGTTACCAGCACCATGACGAAGATTGCTATGTAAAACCATAAATGTCTAACAATTCAACTAATTGTGATATCATACTAAACAATACCTGAGTTCTTACCCAGCAGCTCAAAGGAAACTAATAAAAAGTGAAAATCCAAATGAAAAATACTTACCGGCCATCATAAACAAGGGTCAGCAGTAGTAGTTCTCCAGTCTTTGTTGAAAGCAAAGCTACATCATTTAGCAACCAAGTTGCATTAGCAGCATCAAGTTCTACATTGAAACTTGATCTTGGAAGCTCTGGACTGAAATGAAAAACAAACCATCATAAGCATGAGAGGCCAAAAAGGGGACATTAAAAAGAAGTTAAAGAGAATCAAAAGCAAATTTTCAGAACTCAATTCATCAACATAAAGACATAATACAACCATAACTCAGTTCTCTAGATTACTTTATCTAATGGTTAGAACAACAAGATGGAACTATTTTCTTCTACTCAATTCATCTAATGTCGAAAATATTAGATGTTTAACACATTTAACTGTTATCTCAAAAACTACTTTAATAAAATAGACCACTGCAAAAAAAGTGAGGTATTAATTAATTAATGTGATGATCAGTCATTATTGTCAAACCAACAAGCAACTGCCGAAACATACACGAGGCAAACAGCTCTTTCTCAAGATTGATCAGATAAGCATACATAATCCAATGACAAGCAGGAATGAGAACAGCCTAAGGCACTAATTTGATATACCAGCACATGCAATCCACCACCTTCTTAACAGAATTCTAGTGATGCTCACAAGATTCCTTGGACATGCCCTATCAACCTATGACATCCATGCATAATCATGATTCAACACAATCTACCACTTTCACCACTGTTGTCAAGCATACTGAAGGTTGCAACCGTTGAGATGACATGATAACAAAGACATCAAGAGAAGTCAAGATTAAATTCCAAGAATAATTTGGATTATGGTGTTTATTTTACATAAGACTTATTAGGAACTTTTTAAGCTATAATGTACTTTATTAAGCCCTTAATTAAGACAGAAAATATTTTGGAATTATAAATGGTGCCTAAATTAGAAGGGAGATCCCAAATTTATGAGATTTTCAAATTGAAAAACAACTAGATTCTATACAAATACAAGTGCATTGCGGCTGCAGTGCAGGTACATATACATGGGTGTGCGACGGTGGGTACCATGTTCATGCACACTTGTGTTTGTGTGTGTGACTGGGGGGAGAGAGAAAGAGAGAGAATCATCACCTGTTATCAATAGAAACAGCATAACTATTCAAAGCAAGTGCACATGACGCTGACTGCAGAAACAGGAGACTTGCAAGTTATGCCATTATTAAAGATATGAACTTGAAAACCCATATAACATGCATCACTAAATTAAAATTTTGAAAAAGGGAACGAAGCAAAAAATAATCCCATAAAAAGTAGCTAGACCATTTCAAGTGCCTACACAATGAGAAGTCTACCTGACTATGATAATGAATTGTATTTGCACTAAGCACAAGAACACCTCCAATTGGTGATGGAACTGCAAGCAGCTTGTAAGCATCATGAGGAAGATTCTGAAAAGAAAGAAATATCAATAATCATAAGAATGGCTTTTGGAAGGACTATGTACAAATCTCGAGCACAGCAACAAAATAAAAGATTTCAGAATTTTACACTTAATTTAAACCTCAAAATTTGCTATTACAGATTAGCATAAAGTTGACTTCATGCTTTTATAGCATCCACCGGTAATAGTTTCAGTAATAGAAATTCCTTCAGTTGATCTGGAAATTTTCATGTTTCAAGGAATGATGCACCAACCAACCATTTTTCAAAAGAAAAGCCACAGAAAAAGTAGTCAATAAAAGCACAAACTTCTACCTTGGGAACATATCCAGCAGCTGCAAGTTTTCTTTTTCCTTTTTGGGAGGGGGGGAAGGAAGAAATTGATTTATATATGTTTTCAATTTTATATGAAATTTTGTTATCAATAATTAATACCATGATCCGAACTCCACGGTAAACTCAGTTACACGAACTTACTACTGCCATAGCTAAATTAAGATAGCAAGGAATCAAGAGAGCAGAGTTTTTTTTGCAAGAGACGATTAACTAGTAGTTTATCTTAGTCAAATTTCACTCGTAATTTGGGCCTTAGGGTCCATAAAATATATCAAAATTTTTCTGCTAACAGTTATAAAATATTTACAGATGAACTAATTATGTTGAGAACATACAGCTGCTGACCATATGAGAGGATGCTGCTTCATGGTCGTGCTGATACTAAGTGCAGAAATCATGCAAGTATGGTGCTTCCAAGAGACTCGCCCAGCCCAAGTAAGCTCCCGCTCATGAAGGATAACCATCACTGGCTCAATGTAACCTAGATGATTTATTATTAAATACGGGAAAAGAGCAAGGAATTAAAAAGAGCTCAAAAAAATTTTAAGAAAAAAAAAGTAAAAAACAATTGATCAAAGTATCAAAAACACATCAGCTGCATTTAAGATGACACAAAAGACTTTAAACCGTGACATTATGAATAATAAATGTGTTCCAAGCAACATTATTTCAAGTATCCAATATAAGAGTAACAGTCTAATAGAGACTGCAAAGTCATTCAACTTAACTAAAATGCAACAGGGAAGAACAGGTCCACATGGACAGTTAACAAATTCCAGACTACTAACTGATTTTCAGGAAATTTATACCAAAAATAGATACACTAACTTATTACAGCTCAATTACTTTCAAGACAATCTTAAATCAATAAGACTATAAGAGACAGTCGTTCAAACTTACCATGCACAAATATAAAGTCTTTTATGTGCTTCATGTCCAAATCTCGTAAACTGATAGTGTAAGATGATTCAACACGAGCAGAAACTGCACCTCCAGATCCAAAAGAATCATCCTCTCCAACAAATCCAGAACCAGCCTGAAAAATAAAGATTCAATATTAAAAATTGTAAAAAGAAAAACTACTGAAGGCTTCTTAAGAATGCTTAAGACCTTTTAACACAAGCAACCAGAAGGATCCTTCCATTTCATGGGAATTTTAATTTTAAAATATTGATTGTTGTAATTTTAAATGTATAAGTGTGAGATTTCCCAACAATTTAAATAACTTCTGTTCAAAAGTTACTAAGTACATGAATCTTTTAACAAAACCCTTTTTTCTAAAAAAGATCCTAGTTTTTGTTGGTCCAGGCTAGCCAACAACTAAAATGTTATTTTGGTTTTTGTATTATGGGAATAAATTCTTGTTAAAGCATGATGATGAGAACCAAAACTCCTCATCCACAGAACTAGGAGTTCAAATATACACAAACTCTTGGAATGTAGGATCTGCAGGAATTAGTGTTCTCGAGATGGCTGTCAAACAAAAAGCAGAATCTTTGGTATCTTTTAGAAATCAACAATTCACATTGTAAAGAATCTCACTAATAAATGCAATAACCGAAAAAGAAACAACAACACCTAGTACAACTGACAATGAAAGAGATACTGTTCTAGCATTTTCTCCCTTCACATTAAATGGTTTTTCATAGCATTATTTGACCTAGAGAAAGTAAACTTTGAAATAGTCAAAAGTACAGGATGCAAAAGAGACCTGAGCGGCTTTAAGTATTATCATCTGCAAATCAAAAACAAGAACACCGCCACACCTGCCTTGAGGATCAGCCTTTACCAATGGACCTCTTGCAAATGATTCTCTCCCTCTTTTCAAATGAAGCCACTCTGGGCCCTCAAAACAGTGCATTGAGCTGGAAAACAAATCACCATCAATGAGTAAGTATCAGCTTCCAACATAGGAAAACAGGCCATAAATCAGATAATTAGTTCTCAGATAAGAATTTAAAAACTAGAAGCATAATAAAGCTTCCACACATCAGAATGCATATGAATAGCCTTTTCATGATATATCCTCACGTTGTTAGAAGTCCATGGATTGAATCATCAAACTCCAGGACTGAAATTTTGGCATCTTGAAACGCTAAGATAATTGAATCTCTTCTCCGAGAGCCATCACCACCTCCTATAGATAGAACTGCCATAGACTCAACATTACCATGCAATCTGCAATGAAATTAACCGAAAAAAAAAATTCCCAAAGAGAAGTACGGCAAGTCAGCAACCACACATGACCTTACAAAACAACACAACAAAAGAAAGAAGGGAAAATTTTTCAAACCACATTGGGTTAGTACTTTCGTCACTTAAATTTTTCTGTAAGGTAAAAGAAAAACCATGTTGATTAAACATTAATACTATATGGCTAACAGGTAACACCAATTTAAAAACAATTCCATATAGAAGTAAAATAATACGAGTTTTACCATCCATGAAAGTCAATTTTTTTATTATTCATACAAAATTGCTTTTACATTATGTTTTTCTTTTAGCTTAGAAACCAAAATATAGAGCAGCAAAATTCATAACCAGACACAATATAAGGAATCCACTACTTATCCAATTCATTTTCAATACTCACCGAGCAAACTATCACACCTGCAGTCCAAAAACCAAGAAAAAAAAACCTGATACTATAGATATAGCATTTGCACATTTTTTAAAGGTTTTATGAATATGGAGCCATACCTATAACTGCAAACAAGCTCAAGAGAAACCCCGGAGACCCCATCCATAACTCCACCGCGCTTTACTTCCGTGGAACTTCTGGCTTCCCTGCTACCCTCTTCTTGAACCCTGACCACATAGATTTCGAGTAGGTTAGCAGCAGTGACGATGAGGTTGGGAACGGGACCAATGCCACGCCTTGCAGGCCATTCGGATTCAAGATCCTCGGTCTGGTTGAGAGGAATTTGGGGCGTGAAATCCGCACGGCAGTGGGTGACGAAACCAGAGGCGCAGTTCTCGATTCCGGTGGGCCAATGCATCAACTTGTAGGCGGCGTAGCTCATTGTCGGAGTCTAGGGGTTCTAGGGTTTTGGGATTGGAGAAAGAAGAGAAATGGAGATCAAAAAATTAGAGAGAGAAGAGAAAAGGGGTTTAGGGTTTTTGGTGGTTAGTCTTAAACCCTTTTGCTAGTTCGGTTTTGGTGTGGAGGGAGGGTACCACTGGGAGTAAGTCTGCTGAGATCACAAAATCTTTATCTTACTAGCTGTTAATGAGAAAGAAAAAAAAAAAAAGTGAGGGTACGATTGGTTAACGAAAATATTATTTTTTATTTTTTTATTTTTTGAATTTAAAAAAAATGTGTTATGTACAAAACGAAAATTTGTTTTTAAAAAATAAAAATTGTGAAAATATATTTGGTACATGCATTTTCAAAATAAAAAATATAAAAAATAATAGTTAAATAAATTGCATTTTTTTAAAAAAATATAATTGAATAATAAAAGTAAATTGCAATTAAAATAAACACAAAATTTTAAATAAAAATCAATTCATAATGTTAATAAAAAATTAATAAAATATACTTTAATATTGGATAACTAAACATCACTTCTTAATTTTTATAGTTTTTGAAATCTTAATTTTACCTATAACCATTCCATAAAGATGTAGCAATCTCTTCTCTAACTTGTGCCATTTTATGACATATCAAATGTAATTTCCTTATTATTTGAATTAGTAGAAGTTGCTTCCATGTTATCAAATTCCTATACGTTTTCTCTTTCACCATTTTCAAACAATTCATCTTTTTCGCCTTCCAACCTAATAAAATTATATATAGTACAACCTATTTTTAGTATATGACGTTTTTTAAGAGGATAGTTAGACATATCCCTCGATATGACAAATCTTTTTTTTTCAGCACTCTGATACTTTGTTCAATTACATTAATTCTTTCTTGTCTCTTAGTTGAAGCTTACTTATAAAGTCTATGCATGATATTTTTATCCACGAAATGGCGCTAAAAATTCAAGTATGTTTGGATATCCAACATCTACTACGTAATATTTACCTATAATTTTGTAAGAAATATGAAAACTACATAAACAACATTAACCGATTAAGTAGTTTTTAGAGATAATTATATCAATTAAAACATGTCGGTGTCACACATTGTGCGAGCACACTAATAGCTAAGGCCCGATCACTAAGGGCCAAAGCTCGTGCAACAGGAACAAGTCATGGGGTTCATGAGATAATCAGGCAACAGATATTAAGGCCACTTTTACAATAGTATCCAAACCCAAATCTGCTAGCACCATAGCATCAAGGTCTAAAACATGCTAGCA
The DNA here is from genome assembly GCF_002303985.1 of Durio zibethinus. The sequence continues at coordinate 16,156,262 of NW_019168381.1, read as the reverse complement.
TAGTTTTTAGAAGGGTCCAAGAAAAAGTTACGGATCCAGAATATTCTAACAAAGTCAATGCTCACGTATTTTCTTATAAAATGCTAAACACATCCCCTAAATCATGGGAGTTAATAGGAGGATTTGGTCAAATCCCTTAAAATCAAAAAGATATGATGTAGTCTTGTGTTTAAATGTAATCCCTTGAATTTAAAATTAGCCATAGATGTACTAAGGTATAAATAGAAGGTCACCCCACCTTCATTTGTATCTATCTACACAGTGGTGCAATAAAGTTATCAGGGCATTGTAGCTTATCTCTTTGTATTCTTGCTTTCTTGTTCTTATTACCTTTCGGTGTTCTTTGAGTAGCTCATTTTTCTTGAGTGTTTATAGGCTGACTTAGGCATAACGTGTCAATTCCCTTAAGGCCACACAAAACCTAAGCTTGAGACCAGAGCTCATAACAATTGGTATCAAAGTTTTTGGTTGTTCAATTATTGTTCAAGTTTGTTACTCAGATATGACATTTTAAGATGATGTTTCCAACCAACAACATGAGGTTTATGAAGCGCATGGTAAGGGTAAAAAGGCTAGTTTGAAAGACATTTGGTTTACTATGAATAAGCATATGACCAAAGTGGAAGTGGCAGTAATGGATATGAGGGACAAGCTTACAGATGTGGAGACTCATTTTAATAAGCTGGACTCAATGGGATAAGGTTCAAATGCGAAATACAGGCTGCCCTCAAAAAGATATGTAAGGTGTTTATCTAAAGGAACAAAGCCTTGGAAGTCTTGGTAAAGGCCATGCACAAAGAGATGGAAAAGCTTAAGAGGGAGCTCATTGTGTGCAAAATAGCCATTGGGAATGGCATGATTGTTGGGACGCCTAAACACATAATGAAAATCTTCAAGCTCAAGGAGTTCAAGAAAATTAAGGCTATGAAAGAAAGAGGACAACTTCTTATGGGGAATGGATCAGTACTTCTGAGCCATATGCATATAGAATGATGACACTAAGGTAAGCATAACCTCAACGTATCTTACTAATGTTGCCCTATTATGGTACAAACATAGGTGCGATGATGTGAAGCGTGGTAATGTTTTGATTATGACTTAGAAGAGTTTCAAACAGAGTTCAGGCAACAATTTAACCTTGAGTATGCTAATGATAAAAAGCGAGTAAAGTTAAGTAAAGCTAACTTAACAATGTGAGATACAATAATATGTCTAGAAGTTTTTAGAGTTGATGCTGTAGATTTTAGATCTAAGTAAGACCAAAGCTCTTTTTTTTTTCATGGATAGACTTAAATCGTGGGTAAAACATGGGCTACAGAGGAGAAAAGTCCATGATCTGGCTAAGGCCATAATAACCATTAAGTCTTTGGTAGAGTTCAAGCCACAAAATAGGTTCGAGTTTTTTAAGCCTAAAGGCAATGGCAAAGGCAAGAAAGACCGTGAGTGATAGTCTAAAGATAGAGACCATGATCAGCAAGCCAAAAATGAAAATTTAGACCTTTCATCCAAAGATAGCTAAAGGAAACTAAGGGTGAGTAAATGGTCAATTCGGTCAGTTCGATTTGAAAAAATCAATAACCGACTTACCGACTTTCATTTAACAAATAACGAACCGATCAAATATTATTAAATAATCGACCATAACCGAACCGATCAAAATCGATTCGATTCGGTCGGTTCGATTAAATAACCGATTTTTTTTATCATTTTTCTTCTTATTATGAATAATTATTTAACCACAAATTCAATTCAATAAAATTCAAACTCTAATATCATTCAAACTAAATTACTAAAGAATTTAATAATTTCAACAATATTTTACCAAAAAAATAAATAAAAATATTTATCTCAATTTTTTATTTTTAATTATTAAAAAGTCGGTTAATTCGGTCAGTACAGTTATCAATTTTAAAAACTGAAAATCGATCGAATTAATCAATTTAATCGATTTAAAAAATTGATTATAATTAAAATCGAGTAAATCGAACTGATTCAACTGAATTCACTCGATTTTGATCGGTCTAGTCGGTTCAAACCGACTTTTGCTCACCCCTAAGGGAAACCATCATTAGAAAAGTGAAAGCCTAAAAGGTGGAGAAAAAATCGAGAGTCAATTTCATGTTTCCTATATGATGGACTCTACAGAGCATAGGACTGCTCCAAACGAACCAAGATGTCGGCTATCAACAAAAAGTAGGATAAAGAACCAGGGAAGCAAACTATGAAAATTGGTTTGATTGTGCTAAATTTAGCCCATGCAAAGGGGCGTCGTAAGTATAAATGACTGATCTTCATGGATTTCATGGTTGCAAACGAGTGGATGAATGCCCTAGTAGACATCAATGCATCCCATCTGTTTATATCCAATGATGCAACCTAGAAGCTTAATTTGAAAATTTATAAAAAGACTAGTACAATCAAAATAATCAACTCCAAAAAGGTCTCAACCATAGAATAGAGTTTCAGATTAGAAATTGAAAAGGCAAAAAAACCTTTGAAATAATCCCATTAGATGACTATAAATTTGTTATTGGTTTAGATTTTCTTGATCGAATTAATGCTCTCATCTTGCCTTATGCCAATTGCATTTGTATATTAGATTCTCGATGTTGATGCATTGTATTGATGAAACATGAATCTATCTCTAAGATCAAGGTGTTATTGACCATATAATTTGCCAAGGGTGTGAGTAAAAATAAAGACATCTTTTTGCCTACACTAAAGTTAAATGAGTTTAAAGAGTCGAGGTTAGACATCCCTTTAGAAGTGTTAAAGGTGTTTAAGTCATTTTATAATATGATGCCTACAGAGTTACAAAGAAAGATACCACCCAAGAGAAAGATGGACCATAAAATCGAGTTGGTGCCTAACGCCAAGCCACTAGCCAAGACTACCTACTGAATGTCACCCTCAGAGTTGAAAGAGTTAAGGAAACAACTCAAGAAGTTGATTGATGCTGACTACATAAAACCATCCAAAACCCTTTTTGATGCCTTTAATTTTGTTTTAACGCAAGTATGATGGATCTTTACGATTTGTATTGACATCAGGGACTAAACAAGCTGACCGTCAAGAACAAATATCCAATCTCATTCATTATTGAATTGTTCGACTAACTTGGAGGCACAAGGTGGTTCACCAAGCTAGATTTGTAATCATGGTATTACCAGGTCAAAATTACTAAGGAAAATAAACAAAAGGTTGCTTGTGTTACTCATTATGGCTTGTTCGAGTTCTTAGTTATGCTATTTGAACTTACTAATGTACCAATAATATTTTGTACTCTTATAAATAAGGTACTATAATCATTTCTTAATCATTTTATTATGGTTTATCTAGATGATATTGTGATATATAACCTGTTATTAGAGAAGCATACGGACCACTTAAGCTAAATGTTTCAAGTTTTAAAAAAGAATAAACTATTCGTAAAGAAAGAGAAGTGTTTATTTGCCTAACGAAAGGTATCATTTTTAGGCCACATAATGAGAGGTAGCAAGATTCGTATAGATGCAAGTAAGGTATAAGCCATTCTTGATTGAGAGCTACCAACAAAGCTCATAAAGTTAAGATCATTCATTAGGTTAGTAAACTACTACAAGCACTTTATCAATGGCCATTCAACCATTACCATACCATTGACTGATATGCTTTAGAAGGAAAAAGTGTAGGATTAGAGTTTTGAATGCCAACAGACCTTTGATTGGCTGAAGCATGCAGTGACTGAGGAGTCTATGTTAGCTTTGTCAAATCATACCAAGTCATATAAGGTGCATACATAATATCAGACTTTACTATTAGAGGTGTGCTGATGCAAAACAACCATTCAATTGCATTTAAGAGCCAGAAGCACAATGAATGAAATTGAACATAGATACACGTTTCAAGAAAAGTAGATGATAATACTGGTGCACTACTTATGTATATGGTGACACTACTTGGTGAGGTCAAGGTTCATGGTCAGAACTGATAATATTGCTACCAGTTACTTTCAAACACACAAAAAAATTATCCACTAAGCAAGCTCATTGGTAAGATTTTTTTGTAAAGTTTAATTTCAACATGGAATACAAGCCTAGGAAAGCTAATATAGTGGCTAATGCCCTTAATAGAAAGTGAACCTTGCTACCGTCAACCAACCTGAAGGATCCTTAGTGCCATACATCAAAGAAAGGTTATCTTACGATCATATAGCAAAAACCCTCATCAAATATGCTAAATAAGGTAAAACTAAAATGTTTTAGCTACACGATCTACTTTACACCAAGGTTAATATATTGTTTGTGCCACAGCATGAAAAACTCCAAAGGGAAGTTATGCAAGAATGCCATGATTCTAAATAGGCTAACCACCTACGCGTACGTTACACCTTAGCTTTACTAGAGGATCAATACTATTGGCCTCATTATGGGATAACATCAAGGCCTATGTGAAAACTTGTCTTATATGCTAGTAAGATAAAGTAAAGCTCAAGCCATCAACTAGTCTTTTGAAGCCATTACCCATACCAAAATGCCCATAGAAAAGCATCTCATTGGATTTCATAGTTAATCCACCTTAGGTCGATGGGTTTGGGAGTATTATGGTAGTGGTGGATAAATTATTAAGTACTGAATTTTCATTCCAGCAATCAAAGAGTGCCTAGCAAAAAAGTAACTCATTTGTTCCTAAAAATATAGTAAAGTACTACGGAGTACCACAAACCATTGTTAGTAATTGGGATGGACATTTTACAGGGTTGTTTAAGTTGATGAGGTCAGACTTGAAATTTTTCACCAGTATGCATTCACAAACTAATAGGCAAACTAAAAAAGTTAATGGATTATTAAAAGTCTACTTCAGGCATTATGTAAGTGTCACATGGTGGTATTAGCCTAAGTTGCTTGATGTTATCCAGCTCTCATACAACTTACAGTGGAATGAAGTAATGAACTAGAGTCTATTCGAGATTATGATAAGTTAGTAACCATTCACTTTATGAGTTATTACAGTAGGTTACACATGGTCTAATCCAGCAACTTATAAGTTTGATAAATCTTGGTAGGAATAAGTAAACCTTACTAAGGTATGTTTACATAAGATAACAAAGAAGCCCAAAAAGTGGGCAAACCAAAAAAGAAAAGAAGTGCAGTTTCAAGTGGAAGACTTGGTTTTGGTGAAGCTACATCCCATCATGTGCAACAAAGGTTTGCATAAGATCCTAACTTGAAGGTACAAAAAACCTTTCAAAGTTTTAAAAGGATAGGCAAAGTTGCTAAAAGTTAGATATGTTATCAAAGCTGAAGCTACACCTAATTTTCTATGTTAACATGCTTAAGACTTTCTATGAGGACTAAGGGGATCTTTGAATAGGTAGAGTCATGATGTGCACCATTGAAAGCCAAAGCTTATATAATAAAGAGATTCAAAGGTCCAGTGTATATTTGCTGACCTGGGTTGTAAGGCAATAAAGTTACAAACTAAGACAAGAGTACTTGGTGTAATGGAAAAGATTTTTTGACAATAAGGCTAATTGGGAACCAATCAAAGATCTATGACAGTTCAAGTACTAAATTTAATAGTTTCATGTAGAAGAAACAACAAAGGCATCACAAGATCAAGTGGAAAAAAATGTCACGCACCATGCAAGCACACTAGGAACTAAGGCCTACTCACTAAGGGCTAAGGCTTGTGCATCAGGAATAGGTTATGTGGTTTAAACAATAATTAGCCAACATACATCAGGGTTGCCCACACTATAACATCAAGGCCCAAACCATGCCAACATAATTTCTAGAAGGGCCCAAGAAAAGGGTGATTATCTAAAATATTCCAATAAAGTCAATGCTTAAACATATTCTTAGAATATACTAAATATACCCCTTAAATCATGTTAGTTAATATGAGGATCTAGTCAAATCTCCTAAAATTAGAGAGATATGATGTAATCTTGTGTTTAAATATAATCCCTTAAATTTACGATCAAACATAGATGTATTAGGGTCTCAAGTATAAATAGAGGGTCACCTCACCCTCATTTATATCCATCCACACATTTGTGCAATAGAGTTATAAGAGTATTTCAGCTTATCTCTTTATGTTTTTACTTTCTTGTTCTTATTACCTTTCAACGTTCTTTGAGTGGCCTTGAGTGTTTGTAGGTTGACTTAGGCATACGAAGTCAATTTCCTGTCTAAGGCAACACGAAACTTAGGCTTAAGACTGGAGCTTGTAACACCAGTACTTGACATTGGAAAAGAATTTTATACAGTAGAATTACTTAGTACTAACTAAAACTCTTGTGTCATGAGTTATTCCCTCCCATCCAGCATACATAAATATAAAATGTCATAAGAGCAAGATACCATTACATTTTGTAACATATTTTGATTTCTATTTTGAAATGGTACTTGCTTTGATGTAGAAGTCTAAGCAGATATTTTAGTGCTATCACTAGCTCTAATATAATCCCTAATTAATAAAAAAATTAAATATACAAATTATGTTATTCCACATAAAAATAAATTTTCAAAAAATAAAAAATATATAAAATTAGTATTATATATAACATACCTTGAAATATAAGAACCACTTAGGATTTCTAGCAATTTTTGGTTAAAACCTCACTTTGATTTTTAGGACAAGTAATTTTAGTTTCCAATTTACAAACAGCAACCAAAACTTTTTCAAACCATGCAGAGATAGTCTTTGTTTAGTATTGAAATTGATCACTTATAACTATTTATGTCTCATTTTGACCAATTATATATATAAACATTGCAACTATTTCTTCTACAGAAACCAATTTTTCATCTTGTAAAATATGTTTCATTTTTAACCTATCACAAATATTTTTTTAAAAAAAAACACGTTTTCTCATACAAAACATTTCATAATATACCATTGGGTTTTCATCTAAAATCTACATAACATATGCCTTTTTCACTTAATATAGAAGTCCTACATGGCATCTTAGGCAAGTTGGCCTTGTAGTACTCATAAACAGAATTTATAAGTGTAAATTACCCCATTTTTTCATCTAAATCGAACAAACTTTTTGAACTAGAGTTAATACTCATTATAATTACTTGCAAAAATGATGAATATCAATGTTCTATTAATGCATTATACTTGCTATAACAATTTCAGTTATTATAACAAAGGAGAAAAATACTTATAAGTTATTTAATAACCATAAATTCCATAATATATTGATAAAATAACATCACATACTCCATACATTCTACACTTTTAATATTATTATATAACATGAAAATAGAAGTCAATTATTGATAAGTGTAAAAAAAAAAAAAAACTAAGGTTAAGCAAAACTATCCCATCATTACAGGAAAATAGTGATTTGGTTGCATTTTTTTAGTGGTGTTTGTTTGCCATGTCTTTATAAATTTAACGACATTTTTGTCTAAACACTGGTAAATAAACATTTAGTTGCTTTTTGAAAAAAAAAAAAACACCATTAAACTTTAAAATTTAAAGGGGTTTATACAATAAAATGACACTAAATTATTATAAAAATTTATTATTTTTAAAATATAATTTTTTTATCAGCGATGTTTGGAGCTATGAATGTCACTAACATTTAAAATTTAGCGACATTTATAAATAAAATGCCATAAAATGACAATAAAAATTATTAAATTTTAGAAAGTAAAATTTTTGAATAGTTAAAACATAAATCAAAATATATAATTTATGTCAAATAACGGCTTTTTTCTATAACAAAAAGCTTTACTTTGCAAAAATTATTGGCGTTTGTTAATACAAACGCTGCTAATTAATCATTAAATTTTTGAAATCCACCCAACCCCTCCATTTCTGCTAAGAGCTATTAAGTTTTTCCCCATTTCCTTTCATTTCCTTACTTTTTTCATTCCTTTTCCTTTCCTTTTTTTTTCCATAATATTTTTCTTTGATTTTCCTTCTATCGAATTAACCCATTTTAAACTTGAGCCATTTCTTAAACCCATTTCGCAAACCCATTTTGGTGGATTTCCTTCTCTATTAAACTCTTTGACTCTGAGGTCTCTTTATCTCTCTCTCATCTTTTCTTTAAAGGATCATAACTAAGGTTCTATATTTATATATTCAATTTCTTTAAAGAAATTTAATTTTTTAAATAATTTCGTGAAAAAACTTCATTTATTTGAATAATTTCATGAGTTTTGAGAAGGCATTGATGAAAATTGTGTTGATTTTACGTATGTTTCAATTGTTTTTATGTCTCAATTTGTTTTTTCTGAGCATGCATTGTCACTGATTTTTAGTGGTATAATTTATTCTTTATGTTTGAGGATTTTTTTTTTTGGTTAAAGAATACATTTTTAGTAAAATTAACTTTTTATGGTGCAGAAGGTGCAGTATTTGATGCATTACAATATGCATTTTTTAGAATTTAGGGGATTAGATGATGCAAAGGATTTACCTACAATCAAACTTGATGAGGAAAAGTCTTTGTTTGATTAAAAAGAAGTTAATATTCTTGGTTTTTTGTAATTTTGTTTTTCTTGTTTCAATTGTTCTTGCAAATTTATATAGGGTAGGACAAGAATATGACTATTCTTTTGAAAAATAAATCTCTTATTTTCGAACATCATGCTAAAAAATAGCCTTCTGTAATAATGCTGAATACTTTTTCCCTCAGTTTTTTGAAACAGATAGATGCTACTGCATTCAATTAGTGGTTGACATGCTAATTTTATTTGTGGAATAAAACTCTGTGGGAAATCATATTATATATTGTTCTATTTGTCCATGCAAAACATTGTAAAAAAAACTTGTTCTTTGTATTTATAAGTTGACAGTGTAGCCATTTTGGTTGGACTAATTTTTGAAGTTAGTTTACTTGCCTCTTTATGTCTTGGTCTTTACAATAAAAGGTAGCTATTGTGCATTATCTTATCTTTAAGAAAATTATATTATACAAGTTTCTTATGCAGTGGTCCAGTGGCCTTGTGGCTTGGTATCTTATTAATAAAATTGTATTCCACATTTGAATAGGTTTTGAAGATTATGTTAATTGTTCTTTGGTGCCTCTTGAAGTAATGCTTGTTGTTTCTCATATGCTTCCTAAAGCAAATATGTTTAAAAGGTAGTTTATGAAGTTTTTTTTTTCGAGTACTTATCATGTGATTGATATATCTTTTCCTTTTAGTAAGGGAAGAATTGGAATTGAATGAGTTCCTTTACATTTCGTTTCACATTCAATTTGTTTTCATAACACTTCTTTCCTCAAAATGATAAGGATATTTGAGTTTACAACTTTTAATGGTGTATGAAGTCTTTTGAATGGAATCAGGTCCATTGGTATCAAATCAGTATATAACTTCTTTGGTCAACACATTGCTTGTTTTTTACCATCATGGATTCCACTTATTACTTGCTCGTATATAATTTGTATTAATTTGGTTTATTTTAGTATTATGTGTTTTAAAATTACATTACTTTTATAGGAAAGCATCACACTTCAAGGGGAATCATGGTTATTTTCTAAACAGATTGAATAAGAATCATGTGCTGCTCATTGTTTTTCATTTTGGCCCATGGATTATTTATGTTTAAAGTGCACAAGGTTGTAGGGTTAGCTAAAGGCTTAAAAGGTAACCTACCTAAAATAATTTGACTAATAATCAATAGTTATTTTCATCACCTAGATTACGATGGTTTGACTGAGAAAAGTTACTACATTTTGTTAGTAGCCACTTAAAAAAAAAATAGAGTAACTAGTGAGGAAAAAAACTATATAATGTAATCATTTCAAATTGTAGTTAAGTTAATTTAAGATTTGCTTCACTTACTTTTTATACAAGTTGATTATGGTTAATTCAGCTGATGTTATAGTTTATAACAAGTTCCATTGAGTAATAATGTTCAATAGAGTATCACTGAAAAATGAAAAAATTATTATTCTTAGTGTTTTTTTGCTAAGTTATTCATGTGGTTCCAAGTGGTTATTCTAGAATTTGATTTTTAAGTTAGCAAAAATTGAAAATTTTGTAGCTATTGGATTACATGTAATGGTTGATTGAAAATTTACTGTGATTTTAAAATCTAATTTGGTATTCCAAGGTACTGTGTTTGAGAAGAGAGTCACAAAGTTGTGTTTAACAAGATGGAAAATGTTTGTTGAGGAAAATAAAAGATGAAAAATTTGTTAAATGGATTGTTGAAATTGATGATTCCACTTTGTACACCGGAAGAAGCTTTCTAGAAAGTTTAGCCTTCTTTAGGTTTCAATATTGAGTTGAAATTTGATGACAAAATAGTTTATTAGCAAGACCATCTCATCCATGTTCTACAATCATTTTACAGGTACTTATTAAAGGATTAGATTTACATATAGTTTTCTTTTTCTTTTTATAGGAATGGTAAAGAATTTTGTTCTTAATTGTTGTGAATTTTATGATAGGTGGTTTTTGAGTTTGCTAAAAATGGGCCTATAATCTTCTCTAGGTTGCAGCCTAATGTAGCTTAACTTGTGAGGAAGTTACAGAACAACTATAATGTATGGACTCTAGCAACATTTTTAATGCAACATGCATATGATTGGGGCTTGTTACTTTTAGACTATTTTAATTTTTTTTTTTTTGGAAAATCCATAGGTTTTCTTTTTAACAAATAGTGGGATCGAGCTTAACTATAATGCTAAGAGGAATTCCTTGGAGGAGGCCATAAAGGTCTACTTGGAATGAGGTTTACAAGGGATTGTTTCAAGATCAAAAGTCTAATAGCATATTGACAGATGAGGTTTATGCGCAAGTTTCATTGGTTCCTAAAAGTGACATGGGTTTTATTCTAGCTTCTTGTTTGTTTGGTTAATGGCTACTTATAAAAATATTAACCAAAGAGTAATCTATTAAAAAAAAGTAACCAAAGAGTAATCTTAATTGTTGTTTAAAACTAAAATATAGGCCAAAGTGCCCAAATCTTTAGTCAAACACTGGACAATCTATGTTTTTTTTTTTTTTTGGGAAATTAATGATTAAAATTTCCTTTTCTGGATAAGGATAGTGAATAAGGGATAGAATATGGGGTGTAGGGTTTAAACTTTGTCTTTTTAAGCTTTTTTTTACCTATTAGATAAAAAAAAGTTGAAGTTTTAAAAATGATTAAATTTTTTAATAAATATATATAAAGTATTGATTTAATTTTTTTTTTACAAAATGATAAAAAATTTAAATTTAAATTTAATAATCATTTAAGCTTTTATTATTTTTAATCAATTAAACCTTTAAATATTTATTTTCATCAATTAAGTCCTTGTTAAAGGGAAAATCATTAGTTATTTTCATCCAATAAAAGGTTTAATTGAGTAAAAATATACATATAAAGATTCTCCCAATTATTTAAGGTTCTTTCTCTGAAAAAAGAGATTTTGTTATATCATTATTTCATTTTAAAAAATAAATCTTATTGATAATTTAAATGAAGTATTATTTGTAATCATCCAAATTGAAATTTTTTTATTTAATTACAAATTAAAAAAAAATATTAATATAAAACAACACACTGCATTTGTTTACCTTTGTTATATTTCAGAGTTTGATAATTTTAAAATTCTCTTTGACCAACCTTAGACAATATTTGTTTATTATAATAACTTAATTTAAAATCAATTAACTCAATTTCTTTTTGGACATATTAGAGTTCTAACCATTCTCTTTTTTTTTTTTATGGTGGGAGCTTTACATGATTGTTTTGGATGCCTTGGTTTAGTCTTGCTAACTAGCTATCTTTGTATGACAATGTCTTCAAAGTCTCTTCATTAATATGTGATTTAATCAAAACTTTAATAGAGGTAATTTAATAATATTTTTTGGCTCATTTTTATTGGTAAAGTGGGATGATGTTGATGCCAACAAATATAGCAAGAGTTCTCATTTCTTTTAAAGCTAATTCCAAAGTTGATAAGCACTAAATCTTGCCTTTAACATTATAGTTTTGCCAATTTTTATATTTTTTAATTTTTTCTACTTAATATATTAAAATAATTTGAATATTATTATATTAAATTTTGTTGTTAACTGAAACAAATTATATATTTAAATATTTAAATATTTATAATATTCAATTTATAAATTTTAATTCACTTATATTTCTTTCAATACTTTTTTCATTTAATTATAATAATAAATATTGAAGAAAATAAAAAAATAAATTTCATAATTTAGTGGTGTTTATAGTGAAAAACGCTGCTAAATTTTATAAATTAGATAAAGCCTATAGTTTTCGGGTAAGTTTGCTCTTTGTTTTGTTGCACTAAGGACTGCCGTAAATAGATAAAATTTAGATAAATTTTTTTAGGTTAAGTTTATGAATTTTTTTAAATTAATTTAATAACAATTTTAAATTTATAGATTGATAGAGTTTAACATAAATATCAGTAATATAAAAAAAATTAAAAATGTCATCAATAATTTAAATTTAATTTATACTTATATAACGATAAAAATTTTATCAAAATTTTTACTAAAAATACATATATAAAAAATATATATCCAAATTTATTAATTTTTTTCAAATTTTGCACCCTTGATTTATAAAATAAGATTTTTTAATTTATTAGTTTTGGTTTTCAATTTTAATTTTTATTTAATGATTTTTAATAAAAAATTTCACGAATTTCACTTAATAACTTTATCTAAGTCTTTCCTGATAGTAAATGTGTTTTTAATTTGATATTTAAGATTTGTTGAAGCTAAAGTGAAGCCATTCTTTTTTTAGGCTTTAATCAATTAATTTGACTTTTAATTTATTATGATAATAGATCTTTGCCCCAGATATGTTGAAGTTGATAATTTTTTTGTCAAATTGTATTTTTAACATATTTATTATTTTTTATGAAAATATATTTATTATTTTAACATTAATAAATATATTTTTTTAACAATTTTCATAGGAGATACTTTTAATATATTGTATAGATTTATAGTAATTTTCATAGGAGAAACTTTCAATATATTGTATAGATTTATAGTAATTAAATATGTAATTAAACTTTATGTAATTAATTTAATATCTAATTTAATAAAGCTATTATAATAATTTTTATAAAATATCACATGTCAAATTTCCATGAAGCAATTGTAAAGGTATGTTAATAATTTCATATGTAGTTAATTTTATAACCTGTTAAAATTTATTGTGTAAGTTAATAGGACATTATAATAATTTTAGCCAATTATGATAAGAGAGACATTCTTTAATCATAGTAGAAGGGGTATTACAGTAATTATGGCCAATCATGGTACAAGAGTATTTTCGTAATTATTGTAAGAACGATATTATAGAAATTTTGATCAATAATATTAGGAAAGTTATTTCTACTATGGTAAGAAAGTATTATAGTAAAACTTTCTGGTTAATTATGGAAATAAGGGTATTGTAATAAATTTGCGTAAGTGTTAGCGACTAATTAACTAATTAGAGGGGCATTATAGTAATTTCATTATGAGATTACTTTTAATATATTATATAGATTTATTTATTATAATAATTTAATATGTTGTTAAATTTTATGTAATTTTTATGAAGCAATGAGGTATTTAGTAATTTAATGTAGTTAATTTTATATTATGATAAAATTTAATATGTAATATAATATAGGTATTATAGTAAATTTCAAACAAAATGTCACATATCATTTCGTAATTATGGTGATTGGCTATTATAGTAATTTTAGCCAATTATGATATGAGGGATATTTTCATAATTATGATAAAAAAATATTATAGTAATTTTGACTAATTATAGTATAAGAGATATTTTCGTAATTATAATAAAAAATATATTATAGTAATTTTAGCTAATTATGAAAGCATGGGTATTATTGTACTTTTGAACATGTATCAAACAATTATTAAATAACTGGAGCAGTAATACAATAATTTTAAAAGAAATTACTTTAATTATAGTTGGCCAAGCATGGTTAAACCGAGACTTTCATAATTATAGTAGGAGAAGTATTATAATAATTTTCAATAATAATGGGAGCAGGGATATTATTGCACTTGTGGACATGTGTCAAATCGTTATCTAATAATTGGAAGAGTAATATAATAATTTTCAAGAAATTATTTAATGATATAGTATAGATGATAAAATTATGTGTATAATTTTTTAAATTTTAAAATTAAAAAAGTAAAAATTAAAATAAATGAATTGAAATTAATTTTAATTGAATCAAATTCAAATACAAGTTTGAAATTAAAAATTAAAATTTTAATTGAATCAAATTAAAATATGAATTTTTAAATGAATATTTATAAAATAAACAACTTAGAATAATTATATGAGGTGATTGAAATTAAGAAGTTTAAAATTTTGAAAAATTTTGAAATGAAAATATTTTAAAATATATAATCTCAAAATACTAAATTTATAATTATTTTATTTAGATAAATATTTTTTAAAAAATTTAATCGTTTGAAATTTAATAATAATAATAAGTTTATAAAAAAATGTAATGTCAATATTATTATATTTGTAAAAATATATAAATATTATTAAAAATATGAATATATATATATTAATAAAAACTCTTATGTCATGAACTGTTCCCTCACATCTAGCACACACAAATGTAAAATGTTATAAGAACAAGCTACCACTACATTTTGTAACATATTGTACTTTCTATTTCGAAATGGTACTTACTTCAATGTAAGAGCTCAAGCAGATATTTCAGTGTCATCAATAGCTCTAATACAATCATTAATTAATAAAAATAAATAAATATACAAATTATGTTATTCCACATAAAAAATAAATTTAAAATATATATAAATAGTATTATATATAACATGCCTTGAAATATGGAAACTAATTAGGATTTCTAACAATTTATGGTTGAACCTCACCTCGATTTCTATGACAAGTAATTTTAATTCCCAATTTACGAATAACAACCAAAACTTTTTCCAACCACGCAGAAGTTTTAATTAAATATTGAAATCGATCATCCGAAACTCTTTATGTTTCATTTTAACCAATTATATATATAAACATTGCAACTACTTGTTCCACAAAAACCAATTTTTCATCTTGTAAAAGGTGTTCTACTTTTAACTTATCATAAAAATTTAAACAAACATACTTTTCAATTCAAAACATTTCATAACATACCGCAATGTTTCTATATAAAATCT
Source organism: Durio zibethinus (assembly GCF_002303985.1). The sequence goes on along the minus strand of NW_019168381.1, from coordinate 16,141,119 downwards.
CCATAACATATGCCTTTCCACTTAATATAGAAATCCTACATGGCATTTTAGGTAAGTTGGCTTTGTAGTACTCATGACAAAATTTATAAGTATAAATTACCCCATTTTTTCATATAAATTGGACAAACTTTTTAAACTAGAGTTAATACTCATTATAATTACTTGCAAAAATGATGAATATCAATGTTCTATTAATGTATTATACTTGCTATAACAATTTCAATTACTATAACAAAGTAGAAAACTATTTATCAATCATTTAATAACCATAAATTCCATAATATATTGATAAAATATCATCATATACGCCGTACATTCCACAATTTACTATTCAAATATTATTACATAAAATAAAAATAGAAGTCAATTATTGATAAGTAAAAAAAAAAAAAAAACAACTAAGATCAAGCAAGACTATCCCACCCAATCTTTTCTCCTCACATTAAACATTTCAACAAAAATTTGTCTCTATTATGCTAATATGAAATTTTCTATTGCTTTACTATAAGAACATGAAGAAACACCTTTCATTTTTTCTAAAAGACCAATGCATATACTTATAGAATAAAGATAAGAAAAAATCAGAAGTGGTACTTCCACTATTACTAGATGATTCGTATCTTTGGGTTTTTGCTTTAGCAGTTTCTTATTTTACACTCAGTGTAGTAGCCTATTTTTCAAAATAAATCAATCTTATCCATTTTATCCAACTTACTAGATGGATACTTACTAGGAGTTTAATGAATATTACGCTTTTTACCTTTTTGATCCCTATTCACCTTCTAAATTGTTGTCACTTAAATCAACATGCATAGTATTAGATAAAAATTATTTTTACAAGCACCTTTCTTTAATGGGAGATAATGGATATGATAATTGTTTAAGTTTTTTAGTTGCAATCATTTTGTTGAAAATTTCACCAAGTAATTCATAACTCGCACAACCTTGTTTTTTGTATTTTTTAAAATCTATATTTTTATTTGCCATAAAAAACAAATGCATAACATAAATATATATTATAATCTATAAGATAAAAGAAAAATATAAATTAATTATATCTTAAAAAAATCTTTCCAAAATTTTTGTGTTGTATTAACAATGTTGGATATCACATTCTATTTAACTCCAGTATGTCCAATTAATTCAAAAAATGACGATACTTTGTATGTAATCAATTGAACTTATCTTTCAATCTTTCAATAATGTAATCTACTCCAATTGTATCATGCAACTCATTATTTATCTCTGACTATAGTTCTTTCTTCAACGTAGATGATTGCTACTTTCCTTCTCTTATTTTTTCAATTAAAAGATGAATAAATGTCATCTCATTTGCTTTGGCCAATCTTTCTCATCATTAAAATCTTTACCTTTCCCTCCCATCTAAACTATTATTTATAATACAAGTCAATCGTCAATAAAGCAATGAAAATTTCTAAAACATAAGTAACTCCAAACTCAAAAGAATTAATAAAACTAAAGGAAATATATCGTAACAAATAAAAGAAATATATAAAAAAAAAACTTGATTGAAATGCCTTTTTTTAAAAAGGATATAGCATGACAAAGCCTTTTTTTTTTAAATCAAAAGCAATAATAATTGTCATATCAAGTTTTTTAATTTATTAATATATGACCTGGGGTGGCATTTGGTATTCAAGACTAAGATGACAATAATATTTCTTCAAACCATCAACCATGTGAAATGAACATACTATTCTTAAAAAGAAAATATATATATATCATATGAAAATGCACCAATAATCGATCCACATTTTCATTTCCAGTTAACTAAAACTTTTAACATAACATTGCATCCAAGACCTACAATAAACTAAAAATGTGGCCATTAATATATAGGCACTGATGTACTTTGCACACTTGACACTAAGTAGACAGCATTGTGAAAACATAGTGTTACCAAGGAAAAACTTAGTTTTTGTTTATTAGTTTATGTTGAAACTAAACAAATTGCTTTGAGCAACTATATCAACAAATGACTTTTGTTCAAGCCTATCCAATTTCCAACTATAATGATAAAAAATGAACTCAAATTATAGTAAAATATTAGATATCAAAGAAACAAAAGAAAGTAGCAAATCATTAATTTAATCTCAATACTAGTCCTTTTTAAGAAAGCCACCATGATCTACACATGTGATCCAACTAGATTGTTAAGCAAATCAGTGGTTAACAATGGACATTGCAAGCACAATTGTCAAATAACATAATATCCAAAATAACTATCTAGAATTAAAAGAAATATATATTCCTTTTGCAACATATAAGGCAAGGATAGTAGACAACTCTCCAAATTTTTCATCTTCCACAATCCATGTGCATGATAACTTGCACTCTATTGGTACTTTACACTCATTCAAAGGACCAAATTGGACATCATACAAACCATCATCATTCCACTAAAGCAAGGTAAACCATTTAATTTTACACTAGTGGATTGAAAGCATGAAATATAATACCATATGTCAAAAATAACTTTTCGTTAATGTTATTGCACACTCATATATGCAGAACACAAATAATATAAATAGAAACTTTGAAAGTGGAACACTGTGTCAAAACCTAATTAACTTTCACTAAATCAAGCTAAACATGATTTCACCACAAAACAATTTCACAACTTTTTGATTTTATAATTTTTAATAAAAATTGTTAAGACATATACATATTATTAATGTATGAAAAATTAAAAATATTAAAAATATATAGAAAAATTACCAATTCATATTACACTAACAAAAGAAAAGTTGTTGTTTTTATGAGTTTAAGTTTTGTGAATTAGCTGGAGAATTTTATCTCCTTCCTGAAGAAAGAAAGAGAGAGAGAAATAGAGAGAGAGAGAGAGGGAGGGAGAAGTTTTCAAGTTCAGAATTATCTTAAAAAATACTTACAAAAAATGAAAAAAAAAAGAAAAAGAAAACCACAACCTTTGAAATCTTTTTTTTTGGTATTTGAATAAAGAAAAAGTTTGGAATTAATAAAGCTATTTGAATGAAGGAAAAAAGGGAGTTATAGAAAGAGGATAATGAAATGCTATTTTGGTTTTACACAAGGAATGAAGAAAGAGGAGAATGAAAGGCCATCTAGGTTTTACAGCTATAGAAGGAAGAAGAAAATGAAAGAGATATTTATCTAAATGAAAAGGATATTTTTTGGAGACCTAACAATTCAAACTCAGGCTCCCTAGGTGTTTGTTTCAAAATATAAACAAGATATAAACACCTGTGTTTTTAACTTTTTCATTTCCTCCAAATTGTTTTCATTAAAAACAATCAAAATAACTTCTTTTTGTTTTCTAATTTGGGTTTATTTTTATTTTCATTTTCTAAAAATATTTTTGAATTTTTTTAACCAAACAAGTTTTTTTAACTTGTTTTTAATTTTTTATAAAATTGAAAATAAAAAACAAATTTATTTTCATAAACCAAACACTACCTTAATCTCCAGAGAGATAGGTTGTTGAAAACAGTTTTGTGATGGTAGATGGTGAATAAAATTGACATAATCTTGCCTTTTTTTTTTGTCATTTTATTGGTTTTAGGAAAGATTGCTCATTATTTCTTTGGGCTAGGGATTGTGATAAATGGATAAAATTTAGATAAAGTTTTTTAGGTTAAGTTTATGAATTTTTTAAAAATTAATTTAATAAAAATTTTAAATTTATAGATTGATAGAGTTTTATATGAAAATCAATAATATAAAATATTAAAAATATCGTCAATAATTTAAATTTAATTGATACTTATTTAACGATAAAAATTTTATCAAAATTTTTATTAAAAATACAAATCTAAAAAATATATCAAAATATATTTATTTATTTATTTAAAATTTGTACACTTAACTATATAATAAGATTTTTTAATTTTTTAGTTTTGGTTTTCAATTTTAGTTTTTATTTAATGATTTTTAATAAATAAATTTTATGAACTTCACTTAAATAACTTTATCTAAATCTTTCCTGATAATAAATGGGTTTTAATTCAATATTTAAGATCTGTTGAAGCTAAAGTTAAACCACTCCTTTTTTAGGCTTTAATCAATTAATTCGAGTTCTAATTTTATTAAAATAATAGATTTTTGCCCTTGTGATGTTGGAGTTGATAATTTTTTATCAAAATTTATTTTTAATATATTTATTATTTTAACATTAATAAATATCTATTTTTAATAATTTTCATGAGAGATTACTTTCAATATATTGTATAGATTTTTAGTCATTAATATATAGTTAAGTCTTATGTAATTAATTTAATATATAATTTAATAGAGTTATTATCGTAACTTTTATAAATTGCCACATATCGAATTTCCATGAAGCAATTGCAAGATTATGTTAGTAATTTCATATGTAGTTAATTTTATAACTTATTAAAATTTATTATATAATTTAATACGATATTATAGTAATTTTAGTCAATTATGATAAGAGGGGACATTCCATAATAATGGTAGGAGTGATATTATAATAATTAACACCAATCATGGTATGAAGACATTTTCATAATTATTGTAAGAACGGTATTATAGTAATTTTGATCAATAATATTATGAGGTTTATTCCATAACTATGGTAGGAGAGTATTATATTAATTCTAGTTAATTATGGAAGAAAGGGTATTATAGTAAATTTGAACAAGTGTTAGTTATTAATTAATTAATTAGAAGGGTATTATAGTAATTTCTTAATGAGATTGCTTTTAATATATTATATAGATTGATTTATTATAATAATTTTATGTGTTGTTAAATTTTATGTAATTTTCATGAAGCAATAAAGGTATTTAGTAATTTAATGTAGTTAATTTTATATTATGATAAGATTTAATATATAATTTAATATGGGTTTTATAGTAAATTTCAAACAAAATATTACATATCATTTCAACATGCATGGTAGATAAGCTATTATAGTAATTTTAGCTAATTATGATATGAGGGATATTTTTGTAATTATGATAAAAAATATTATAGTAATTTTGATCAATTATAGTAAAAATGATATTTTCGTAATTATGATAAAAGAAATATTATAATAATTTTAGTTAGTTATGAAAGCATGGGTAATATTGTACTTTTGAACACATATCAAACAATTATCAAATAATTATAAGGCTAATATAATAATTTTAAAAGAAATTAATTTTAATTATACTTGGTCAATTATGGTAAGAGTAACAATTTCATTTCATAATCATAGTGGGAGGAGTATTATAGTAATTTTAACTAATAATGAGAGTAAGAAGAATATTATTGCACTTTTGGACATGTGTCAAATAATTATAAAATAATTGGAGGAGTACTATAATAATTTTAAGGAGATTTTTTTATTATATAATATAGATGATAAAATTATGTGTATAATTTTTGAAATTTTAAAATTTAAAATGTACAAATTAAAATAAATGAATTGAAATTAATTTTAATTGAGTCAAATTCAAATACAAATTTGAAATTAAAAATTTAATTTTTAATTGAAAACTTTTTAATTTAATCAAATTCAAATACGAATTTTTAAATGAATATTTATAAAATAAACAATTTAGAATAATTATATGAGGTGATTGAAACTAAGAAGTTTAAAATTCTGAAAAAATTTGAAATAAAAATATTTTAAAATGCATCATCTCAAAATACTAACATTTGCAATTATTTTATTTAGATAAATATTTTTTTAAAAATTTAATCTATTGGAATTTAATGAAATGAAAATAAAAATAATAAACAATAAAATAAGCTTATACAAAATGTAATATTAATATTATTAGATTTGTAAAAATATGTAAATATTATTAAAAATATGAATACATATCTATATATATATATATTAGAGTTAAATAATTATTACAGTTAAATTAAGGGATATGAGGAATGATCCATTTATATTAATATAAATATTACATTTTTTTTTACCCTTATCAAATTAATAAAATGTAAGTGTTAGTATAAAACTTATATTAATACAAGTGAATCCCTACTCAAAGTATACATATATATATATTATATAAATGAAATTTCAACGGGAAATTTGACCAGTTAAAACAAAAATTACCCATACTAGATTTGAACTCACTCTATAACGAAAGATTTGATCTAGTGTACTTATAAAAAAAAAAACTAAAAAAGTGGAGAGATAAAAGGATAAAAGAATAACAAAAAGAGTAGATGAACAAGATGGATCAAACTTTAACCCAAATATTTTTTAGAAAAAAAAATCCTTTACTTTGTAATAATGCCAGAGCTTGAGCAACCATGACCAAACTGGGGGGATTCACCTCATTCAAGCAAAGAGATCTTTCCATAACTTGAGAAGTAATTTTCTATCCGCCAAGTCATTCAGATCCTCTAATTTGATACAAAGATGAACTTCCGGCCTAAGCAAATTAGAGGAGCACCAGGAACATGCATCATCGCCCCTGACAGTTACACATTCATGAGAAAAATACAGCTCTGAACATTTCATGCTAATTCCTAAAAAGCAATTGGTATCCACGATTGAACTTTGAACCACTAACAGGGGCGGAAAACCCTCGTAAGCAACAATACTTGCTCCACCACAAAGTATCTACTATTTGGAAGACATCAAAGCTGGTACAAACTTGGAAAAAGCAGAGAATTTTGACCTCCTACTTATAATTCGAAACAATATCCTCTTTAATCTGTAGAAAAAAACAAAAACACGTTAATGACAAAGCCATAAAGGCTGTTGCTCAATGATCTAAAAGAGAACTCTTCAGACTTACATATTTTGCAAGGTCTTTGGCTTTCTCATCATTAAAACCTAAAATGGCCAAGATCTTGTGGCCTGCTGATTCTTTTTCAGACCAAATACCAAGAAGCAAATAAGTTGTGGTTATTTCCCCACTTTCACCTGCACTTCACACGATCATCTCAATTAAATATGAAGAAATAACAGTTCAAAGATGATATGATAATGATATGATTGAAATAAGGAATAACATATTGAAAAAAAAGAACTCATTATTCACAACAGCCTGCCCAGTTCATACCAAATCTCAAACATTTAGAAACATGGAGAAAGGAAGAAAAAGAAGCTGTTGAAGAAATGTGGAGTTTGGCACATGTAAACATTAGCGCCTGTAGAGTTCTTACTTCTTATTGTGGCAGATAGGATAGTTTAGTGTTAACCGTTAACTGCTTCATAATTTTTTAAAACATGTACATCATGATCTTCAAATTATCGTAAGCCAACCCAACATGCAAAAGGGTACATAAGTGCAAGTGCCATCCTTAAATTTTAATATTAGAACAGTCATCCTTAAGAATGATAATCCGCTTTATTTTAAGACATAGATTTTACACAACTGTCAGGAAATTAGTAAACATAAAGGACAGGTCATTTCTCTAGCTTGACAATTAATTTTTACAACCTGGTCAATTCCTTAAAATGGAACTGAAAATTTTGTTTCATCCTCCTCCTTTCTTCTGATAATGTCAAAAACTGACTCCTATGGAAACCAAGACCTATAATTCCCACCTATATATGTAAGTAGCAGCAACTAATATTCCACTTAGTCAGACAAGATTTGTTGATTTAATACTTATGTATTAGGTTTAATTTTCAAATCAGTCTTCTAATCTTCCATCAATTCCATATAATTACCTTTTAACCAGTTCCTTTTCAAAATTGAAAAATAAGAATTAGACCAACTCCACACCATAAAATTGTTGGGCCTTTAACCATGATTAATTTGCATTCATCATGCTGCACCATGTTTCCATATCCATCCCTACACATACGCTTCTAAACTTCTATAAGGCATGATAAATATAACAAATGAAGAATCAAAAAATTTCTTTTACATGACTTTAGTTTTTCTTCAACAGCCCAATCAAGGACCTTTTGAGCTTATTCGGTTAATGGAGGATGTTCAGGGCTGAAAAAAGACATATCCGACTTTCCGAGTAAGTTCACTGTTTCCTTTCGTACCTTGAAAGTGTAATTCCATTAGCCCTAAAAAATTTTGCAGCTTGGCTTGTTCCTGTACATGAAAAAGAGGCGTTACCAGGGAAAATGTGTATCAGACAAACAATTAAAAAGTTTTCAACCATCAAAGAGATCAAAAGCAAGACAATATGACTTTCTTGCAATGGCATCATATTCTTTTAAGTTTAAAGATAATATACGTTTTTGTTCATAATTCATACTAGCTCATTTAAGATATCTTTTTCCCCTTCTCTGGATAGGGGCTGAGAGGGTAGGTTTAGCCTGCTTTAAGCAGAGCATCAAGTTAACATTCCTAAGCAGACGATTTCACACCTCTTACATACTTCTGTGGCATTAAGAACACCTACTTAATTATATAGAAGCTTCTGTTTCACAGTGCATACCCTGATGATCCCAAACAAATTAAAGATAACACCACAGTAGTGAAAAACTGAGAATGACATTTTTTTCACCACAATTACCCAACAGAAACGGGTTTTTCATCCAAGTCCACAAGAAAATTTTCTAAAGTACTTTTTGAAGTGTGTTAAATGATGCTACAACAGTACGTAGTGAGCTAAAATGGCAAATAAAATACTAACCCACGACCCGAATTCCCATGAGAAGCGATTCGGTTCTGGTATTTGGATACTTGATATTCCTTGCCTCCAATTCCGCCATTGCAAACGACTTTATTGATCTTGTCGACCATCTAAACATCACAATCACCCAATTCCAAACAATTATTCGCAAAAAGAAGAAGCCCAACCATCAATCCAATATAGAATTCGCTTAAATCCTCAGAGTATACACATATATGTACATGTACAATACGTATACATACGTATATGAGCATATGTTTATTCTATAGTATAAACTCACTTTGGGGATTTCTCGGAAGGCTCCCTCTCTGGTTTCCTGCAAAACAAAATCAACGGAAAAAGGTTTGAACTAATCGGTAATTCTCGAATTTATCATTGCAGAAAATTTCATTCAGACTTATGCAGTTGCGAGGCTAAACGACACGGTGGTGGTGTTTGAGGAAAGGCGTTTGGTAACGAAACGGCACAAATTGGAGGTTTGAAGTAAAAGCTTGTTGCCATAGAGAGAGCTAAAAGAAGAATTGTGGCGTTCGGAAGAGAGAGATTGGGAAGTGGAAATCGCAAATGGAAGAAACGAGGGTAGTCATTCAAAAGGAAGAGAAAATTAAACTGGAGATTTTGAGGAGAAATGAAAATGTTTTAGGAATGCATGGATATGGTGATGGTAGTATTAATTTGGTTTTGAGTTGGCAATCTCAGATTCTCGGCTGAAATAAGTGAGGCACTCACTTTATCTGAGCGGATAGATGCCAGGGAAATGGATGTTGGAGTTTAGAAAGTTGTCTTTCGGGGGCTACCGATTGTCTATGAAAGCCCTGAATTTCTTTTGGCTGATCATCGATGGCCGACACTCCTCAAAATTGGGAGGATTATTTGATTCGATTTTTTTTTGTTTTCTCAGTTTTAAAATAAAAATTGTTTGATTTTGATTTCATACACAGATAATCATTTTAAATTAATAAAATTTTTATACATGTAATGTTCTTTTTTATTAAAATTATATTTATAATTAAATTCATAATTAAGTATTATATCACTAAATAATTGATTAATAAATTATAATTTTAATTAAATAATTAAATTAACACATAACGAGATTTAAACTTAATATTTTAATAGAAAGTTTAACATATAGGATTTGTTGAATGATAAAATATTAATTATCTTATTACATATTTATTATGTATTTAAATAAAAAGATTAAATATTTTATGTCAATAGGATAATATTCTTTTTTGAAAGAATAAAAAATTATTTTTAATTTATGAAATTAAATTTATATATTTTATTATACCTTAAAAAATTACATCAATAATTTAATTATATAAATTTTAAGAAAATATAATTTTGATCAATCAATAAATTATTATATCTTAATTTTTTTATACATCAAATATAAAATGATATGATATTATTTAATTTAATTTTATTCATAATTTTGTTCTTATAAATATTTTATAATTCCAATTTTGTCCAATTCTTTTTTTTTCTTTATTTCTCTGTCCGTATAACATGGGATCCTGGTTTCTTAGATGGCTTTTTATAGACATTGCTTAAATGAGTTGTTTCGGTGCTCAAATCTTGGATATTGCCAAAGGGTAGCTATGAATTTTGTTAAACTTGCAAACTTCAGGGCTGTGCAAGTTGGATTTGATGAGAAAAGCAAGAGGCTAAGTACAGTTTTTTTCTGGGTTTTGGGTTGGGAAAATATTGACGAGTGGATTTGGAGAAAGAGACAGAAGAGCATGGTACTTGATTCAAAGTAAACTTTTGTAATTGCAAGGGAAAAAACGAGATTCTGCAACAAACGAAAAAAATAAAAATGAAGATCGAAGGAGGGATAGATATTCAAGTAATTTTTTTAATTAAAAATTTTAGACTTTTATAATTAATATACATTTAAACATATTAATGAATTATATTAGATTTTTAATTAAAATTACTTTTTTATTGAGGGATAATATAGTATTTTACATTTATTCCTTTCTTATTATTTGGTATAATTTTAACCAACCAAACATCTTCACAATATTTCTCTTCTATTCCATTTTAATAAACCAATCTTAAAAAGGTTATTTGCTTTTCTATTTTATTCCTGCATAATAGCAATTTCATTTCTTATTTAATTTATTTTGTGAACCAAACATATCATGAACAAATAAAACAAGTAAAAATAGTTTTTCTTATTCTTGAGATCCATAAATAAATATTTCATGAACATGCTTCAAATTAAACATAAAAAAATAAAAGTATAATATAAGAATAATAATAATATAATAAAATTTTAACAATCGTGATAAAAATATTAAAATTTTAATTTTATTAATTTAAATTTAAATTTAAAAATATAATTTTATAATATAATAAAAATTTAACAATCGTGATAAAATATTAAAATTTTAATTTAAAAATCAAAATTTAAAGTCGGCTAGGAGATTTTGAAGTTTGAAGCTTAAATGAAGAGCGCGAGCCTTTATTTTAACCTTTAGCGAGTGGGTCATTCAACCTACACCTGTCACCCACCAGCCGTGTCGACCCCACGCTACCGTATTACAACTACTACCCGCAAACCATACACGATGAATTGGAAAGTTACAAAAAAATAATTACAAGATGAATGGGAGTAAGGACGGCAATCGAGTCTATCTTCAATGAGTTTTGATTTGATTCAATTTTATAAGATCAAATTTTTTTTAAAATTTTAAGTTTTAGGTCGGGATCAAATTAGATAAAATTATGTGATAATTATAATCGAATCGAATTCGAATATGTTTAAAACTCGATCTGATATTATTTAAAAAATTATTTTTTAATTAATTAAGTAATTATATATATTTATATAATGATATTTTTAAATATTTTATATTTAAAAAATAATATTTTATATTTAAAAAATAATATTTTATTAATTTCGAATCGAATCAGATCGAATACGATTTATATAATATCGAATCGGATCGAATTCGAATATTTAAAAAATTCGAATATGATCGGATCGGATTTAATAAAAATATAAAATCAGATTGAATTCGAGGCGAGCAAAATCCATTTCGAACCCGACCCGAACCCGATCCAATGTCATCCTTAAACGAGAGAGTGGCAAAAGTTGATGAATTAATGAGGGCCGATTTCATCTTTAAAAAAATTTGAGGGTCGATTATTACAAACCAGACCTACAGTCGGCCAGAAGGAATTTTATAAAAATTATAAATTTCACATATAATGTCTTTATGAGTTAAATAAATATAAATCAGAGATTAAATTTAAAATTTAAAATATATATTATTTGAAGCAACCTCAATCCACCAAAATTGATCTCTCCCTACTTTCTTTTTCTTTTAAATGAACTGACACGATCTGTTTGCCATAATAGTCTTGTTTCATTGGGTAAATTTTTTTATTTTATAATTTTGTATTTGTTTTTTTTCTACTATTATTGCAAAAAGATATCTACGAAACCAAGTTTAAATAACAATTTTCTTCACATTAAATCAATGAAATTATTCAAAATATTCATATTAAGAAAATAATATTATTGTATTATTTAACATTAATTAGTAAAATAATAAAAATATAATTATATATGTTATTATTTATTATTAAAATAATAATATAATACTATTTATTATTGAAATATTAAAAATATTTAAATTTAATAATATACAAAATAAATATTTAAAATTAAAATAGCAAAATACTTTTAATGTTAATATTTTAATTTTTAGTTAAAATTAAATAAAATATTTTTATTAATATAATAATATTTTAAGTCAATTTAAATCAAATTCAAATTTAAAACATTATGTTCAAAGTCTTACTTGAGTAAAATTATAAAAATATTTAAAATTAAAATATTAAGAGACTTTTAATATTAATATTTAATTTTTGTAGTAAAATTAAATAAAAATATTATTTATTAATATAATAATATTTTAAATTTGATCAAATTAAGTTTGAGCTTAAAAAAAATTATGTATAAGATTTGATTTAAGTAAAATTATACTTATATACATTGATAAGTAATTATACTCATAGCTAATTTTTTTCAAAAATTATTTTTCTCTTTTAATAGGGTAAGATAATTTTAAAAAATAATTTTATATTTCATTAATCAGTAAATTTTTTATCAAATAAATACTTAAAAATATAAAAATTATTTTTAAATTTTATTTTTTACGAAACAAACGAGCGTTATGCATTTACAAATCACAACGGTGTCATTCGGAGATTTAAAAAATTAAAAAAAAAAAAGTGGAAAACTGGAAAACTGGAAGCGTGGGCAGTCAGGTAATTTATCAGCTTTACCTTCTTTCTGGCGGAGAAATAGTGAAATACAAGGCAACTAGGGAGTTGCAGGGAACAAGAGAAACACGGTGCGGCATAAAATACTCATCATTTTTATTTATTTTTTAAACATCCCTCAATATAATTACATTAAAATTCCCTTTCAACCGTTACGAGATTTTCCCTCAATTGTCCCCTCTCTATATCCGTGCCGATTTCGCTCTCTCTAAGATCGCGAAATCTTCATTTCATTACCAAACCCTCCTCTTCTTTCTATGAACATTGTAAGTTTCAAGTTGCATTTCAGGTTTAAATTTCCTATCGGCATTCAAATCCATTTATTTATATTTTTTGGTTTTTCATTCATGCGGAGCTTCTTTGAGATATTCAATTAAAGCTTGATAATGTGCTTATAGTCAAACATAAAACTTCTATTCAGAAAGGATGTTGAAAGATTTTGACTATTTCCTTAAGAATTGAAGATTTTTCCCCTATTTGATGTGAATATCTCCAAGTTTAAGCAATGACCATCTTAATCACGCTTCTTCTTTTTTCTGATTTTGTTTTGTTTTTCCTTCCATTAACGTGTGAGATTTGTCTTGTTTTTTCAGGATAGGAGGAGGAATTCTAGTCTCTCCAAGCAGTTGTGCTGTTTTGAGATTCGTGAAGAGGATTTTCCAGATATCCTCGATCAGGGAAGAAGATTCAATAAACTTTAGAAAAGTTTTCTCCCTCTTTGTATGTGGAAAGGAAAAGACGGTTTGGGCCTTGCAAACTGATTCGCATGCATTTAGAAGTCTTTTGTTGGTGGGTCATTTTCAAAAACACTATTTCTCAGATTCGTCAAAGGAACATTTCAATCATAGGCAGTTGGTTGGTTTGTCTGCAAAGGTTTCATGCCTTACGATTCTTTGTAGGACTTTCCCTAAAAAGGAAACCACGACATTGGCTTCCCCAAAAGGCTTTCCTAAAATGGCTGCGTTCTCGCGGAGCCTTTCCTCCATTGCAGCCTCAGTGGTTTTACTAGCAATGTTCCTGATTTTTGCTTCTTGTCTTCTACCTTCATATCCAATAAGTTCAACTGTTAAAGGGTATTTTTATGGTGTTGATAGGAAAATAGTCTTGCCTGCTTCTACCTTTGATCAACGTGCTGATAAGGATGTAGATTACAATCATAACAATTCATCATCTGGGTCAAATTTAGAACTGCACACAATGAGTTCAAATAGTACTGTTGTTGATAATAATGAAAATGCACAAGTATCCATTAGATCTTCTGTTGATAAGGATTCGTTGCCTTCTGAGTCTAATAAAGAGCTGCCTTCTAGTCCCAAAGGTTCAGATGATTCAAAAGACAATGAGATGCCAGAGAAACCTGTAGCACTGTCAGAACTGTCACCTAGATCAACAGAAAAGGAGGTGGACACTTCCAGTTCTGCCTCTGGCAATGCATCTGAGGGCAATTCAGTTGCTTCAGGTAGCATTCCTTTTACACTTGTTTTCACATAATATCTGAATTTAGATCAATTGTTACCTGCCATACATATTTGTTTGATAGTTTTTGCTATAGTTGAGGTGGAATCTGCATCTTATACTGGAAACATATAGGAACTTGTTGATACTGGTTTATTATGTTTCCTCACAAGCTTTATCCTAGTTCTCTAACATGGTAGCTCTCTGTTACATGGTTTATTTATCAGGAATAGTGTATAATTTGTTCAAGTCTTAGGCCTTGCTTACGTTTTTGTCCCCAGATTCTGGAAAAAAGTTTCTTCAAGCAGAGGGAAGAAATGCAGAATGTGATTATTAAAATGTTTTGTGGTCAATTATCTATTTTATGCAGCAATGTTGAGAAATGGATGCATTTGAATGTTGAATTCCTTTACAACCAATAATCTACTATTAGAAGTATCTGATAATAGTTTTTTAATTCAATTTTAATTTTCCTTATGTGCTGGTAAACTGCTATCAGAAATATCTGATAATTTACAAAGAAAAAAGAGAGAGAGATAAAGGTCCATTTATCTCTTATTTGATCCCTATTTGATCTCTTTTACTTGTAAGAAACAATGCTAGCTTCCAAGTGTTCCTTCTAATGTATTTGCATCTTACATTTTCTCTCCATTTCCTCATTGAGATCCTGGTTCTGACTTTGATTGGTTGCTCTCTAGGCTGTGACCTGTACCATGGAAACTGGTTCTATGATCCACAAGGGCCGTTATACACCAACAACTCTTGCCCAGTCTTAACACAGATGCAGAATTGCCAGGGTAATGGGAGAACTGACAAGGAATATGAGAATTGGCGTTGGAAACCCTCTAAATGTGATCTCCCCAGATTTGATGCCAAAAAGTTTCTAGAGTTGATGAGAGGAAAGACACTTGCTTTCATTGGTGATTCTGTAGCTCGAAATCAGATGGAATCAATGCTGTGTCTTCTCTGGCAGGCAAGTATCTGCATTTCTTAAAGTGCCAGTTATTTCTGAACAAAAAATTGTCCCACAGTAACCTATAAGATTGGCGCAAGTTTGCACCATAATTTTTCTAACCAAGAATACAGTAGCATTCTTGATTCTCTTAATCAGTTTTTTCACTTTCAGCAATTTCATTGGTTGTTGCTTTGTGATATGCTCATGTGGCTAGAGGTTTCATATATTATTAGCTTTAGTAAATATTTTAGTAGTAATTTTCTAGCACTCTGTACTCTTTAAGTGTGAGAAATTAGGTTTGTATGTGTGCATCTTTTTTCTTTAGATATATTGATCGTTTGACTCTTTTCTACCTTAGCACTGGTTTCTCATGATAAAAAAATTATGGGATAAATTCAGGTTGAAGTTCCAAAAAATCAAGGAAACCGAAGAATGCAACGGTGGTATTTCAGGTCAACATCTGTAATGATTGTCCGGATATGGTCCTCTTGGCTTGTCCATCAAACATCTGAAAATTTTGACTTTGCTCCAGAGGGCGTTACCAAGCTGCATCTTGATGCGCCTGATAATAACTTCATGGAATTCATCCCAAAGTTTGATGTGATTGTTATTTCTTCTGGCCACTGGTTTGCCAAACAGTCTGTCTATATCTTGAGCAACGAGATTGTGGGAGGACAATTATGGTGGCCAGATCGTTCTCGTCCTATGAAGGTCAATAATATTGATGCATTTGGAATATCTATTGAGACGATTCTGTCTGCAATTGTTACGCATCCGAATTACACAGGCCTGACCATCGTACGTTCTTTTTCTCCTGATCATTATGAGGGTGGAGCTTGGAATACAGGTGGATCATGCACAGGGAAGGTAAAGCCTCTTGCAACCGGTGAATTAGTGGAGAATGGGTTTACAAATATAATGCACAACAAACAGTTGACAGGTTTTGAACGTGCTGTTAAGAAAGCAACGAATAAGTCCAAGTTGAGGTTGATGGATATTACAGAAGCCTTTGGGTATCGCCATGATGGGCATCCTGGGCCCTACAGGAACCCCGATCCAAATAAGATCACAAAACGTGGTCCTGATGGAAAGCCTCCACCTCAAGATTGCTTGCACTGGTGCATGCCAGGTCCAGTTGATACCTGGAATGAATTAGTGCTTGAAATTGTAACAAGAGAATTTGAGGGCGACCAAAACTTTTCATCATAAGGATCAATGTGTTTGAATCCCACATAATTGTGATTTTGTAATTGAAACAGTAACATATTCGGTAAGATGTATGGTTAAAGTGAGGTAGAAGGGAGTTTGGGGGAGAAATTACCTGTTGTCGCGGATTGAAATATTGACATCATCCATCAATATTGAGGTATATCAAATGCCAGTGTATTCACATAGATCTCACATTCTTTTTTTTGAAATTATTAGTATTTGATGAAAAGGAAATTTTCAAATGGTTTTGAATTTGTTTTCACAGTAATTAATCCTCCGAACATAAGCGGATGCATGCAAATCGCAATTCGATGGGGCACCCTGATGGTGACGTGTCCAAATCCTATGTGTCCTCTAAAACCTCTTCCTAGGGAATCACAGTATGCAATCCTCCTACAGCCTATCTCGTGACTGTAACCATTCTCGTTCGTTCGATTCCGAAGTCATAAAATAATCAAACGGTTCATCGCCAAAATCCGTAGCAAACTGGTACACGAGATCGCGGCCGCCCCCTCGTCGGATTTGAAATTCAAATCGTCTTCGTCCCTAGTGAATCCATCCTTACCATCATAAAAAAACAAATCCATAACCAGCGCTCT
Organism: Durio zibethinus; assembly: GCF_002303985.1. Next base: position 16,124,028 of record NW_019168381.1, on the reverse strand, counting down.
CCAACGGTCCTTTTTCCATAAACGCCTACTCTCTCTCTCAACCTTCGGTCCTTGTTGTTGCAAATAAAAAATTCAAACCTTAATTCTCGCTTTTTTTGACGGGTAAACCTACATTTTCTGAGGAAAATTTTCACTCTTTCTAAGAAAAACAGATCTTTCAGAGGAAAAACTTTTCGTTTGAATTGTTAAGGTTTGTCTCCAACTCTCCATTTTTTTTTTCCTTCAATTTCTTGCTAAATTTGGCTGACAAGAAAATGTAGAGAGAAAAAACAAGAGGAGAGCTTAAAGCTTATATCCCCTATTCTTCATTTTTCATGAAAATGGAGGCCAATTATTTTGCTTTTTATGTTAATGTAATAGCTCATTCTGATTTTTTTTTTTATAACTGAAATTTGTGGAATAAAATCGTGATTTAGTGTGTTCTTGAGAGGTAGTCAAGTTGGTTAAAACTGTTTCCATTAGTATTTGACCTCAAAATTTAGGTCAATCTTTAGAGCTTGCATTTGATTTTTTACAGTAAGATTTTTATGGATTTAGGGTTGTCTGATGGTAATGGATCTAATATCATCTATAGTTTTTAAATTATCATTTTCTCTTTTCTTTGGCATTTCTCATCCTGAGATTTTATTTGTAATGAACTCATAGTTTAAATTTCATTTTATATTTAATTTAGAAAAACTGATGGAAATCCAAAATCCTGTATACTCATTATTTGCCTAAAATAGTAACATTTTTCGATGTCTAGAACAACCACTCTATTGAATTTGGATGCTGCTGCTGCTCTTGACAGGTCCTTAAATTTCTACTTATAATAGTTCAGAAAAAAGTTACTTTATCGTTTTCTTCAGTTATGAATTTAGAGTATGACTTTGTCTAGTTGGAAACATGGAAATAAGTATCCATTTTCATATCTCAATGCAAGCTTAAATGTTCAGCTTATTTTCTTAGCGACTGCAACATTGTTTTTCCGGTTTCATTGTTCTCACTTCTCAATCTTCCAGCTAAAATTGATCTGAACCGGTATTAGCTATCTTTTACAAATTTTTATACCATCTGGAACCTCAGTTTATTTTTTCCCTCTCAATGCTTGCTTTATTGTATGCATAACTTTGGGTGTTGTCTGATTTCTGAAGATAATGGTTTTGTCAGGAATTATTCAACATGTCTACTCCGCCAAGTGATCCACTTCTTCAAGTGGAAACAACGTGTGGAACCCTTCTATATGAACTTCAGGTATTGATGAACATTTAGACCTGGCAATTTGTATATTTGTATGGTGTAAAATACTGAAATTTGTGTATTCATGCTGTATTTTACATGAGCATTATGTGTCACAATTCATGTCGAAACAAAAACATGAAATACATTTTTTTTTTTAAACCCAATCATAGTTATTATTAAAGTTTTAAACCGTGCCACTTTTGTATCTTTTTTTTCGTATTGTGTTTGTGTCGTATTTTAGATTGCCAGGTTTATGAACATTCCACTGCAATAAATACCTTCAAATCTTTTTTCTTTCTCTTGCCAAGATGATGCCTACTAACTATCCTGTTTTTATTTAAAAATTTGAACACTAATCTAATGTTCATACTTTCATGATTCCATGAAAAAATTAGATAATCTGGGATGAAGTAGGTGAGACAGATGCTGACAGGGATAAAATGCTGCTTGAGCTCGAAAGAGAGTGCCTGGAAGTATACAGAAGAAAGGTGGATCAGGCAAATCACTGTAGAGCTCAGCTAAGACAGACAATTGCTGATTCTGAAGCCGAACTTGCTGCCATCTGTTCAGCAATGGGGGAGAGGCCAGTGCATATTAGGCAGGTCAGGAATGAAATGATAACAAATCCTGGATGAAAATTTTCCAATTAGATTGAACCATACACTTATGTTATGGTTCAAACTTTTTTCAGTCTGATCAAAACGCTGGAAGCTTGAAGGAGGAGCTCAGCAAAATTCTTCCACAATTGGAGGAAATGAAGAAAAGGAAGATCGAAAGAAGAAATCAATTTTTAGAAGTTTTAGAGCAAGTACAGAAGATCACAAATGAGATTTATGGATACACCGATTCAGTTTCTTCCAAAACAGTTGTGGATGAAACTGACTTATCCTTAAGGAAGCTTGAAGAATTGCACAGACAGCTCCATGAACTTCAGAAAGAGAAGGTCAGCTTTCTTTTTTTCAATTCTTTATTGTTTTGACCCTATGAAAACAAATGCTTATCTTTTGCTCACTGAATGATCTCTCCCTTGTGCAGTGTGATCGTCTGAAGCAGGTTCAGGACCACCTTAACTTGTTGAACTCACTCTGCTCAGTGATAGGTATGGATTTCAAGCTCACAGTTACTGAAGTCCATCCTAGTTTAGTTGACTCTGAAGGATTTAGGAGTATTAGCAATAATACAATTGGGCAGTTGGCAACATTGATAAATAAGTTACGGGAAGTTAAGATACAGAGGATGCAAAGGGTAAAATGTTAATTTCAGCATTTTGTGTTTTGCAAAATTCCCCGTCCTCCCCCCTTCCCTCCCTTCCTTCCTCTCTGACTATAATAATGATTCTTTGACCCTTGGCAGCTACAAGATCTTGCAATTACCATGTTAAAGTTATGGAATCAGATGGATACACCCATTGAGGAGCAACAGATATTTCAGAGTGTTACCTGTAATATAGCTGCTTCAGAAGATGAAATTACTGAACCCAACACTCTCTCTGTGGATTTCATCAACTATGTAAGTGATGCATGTTTAAATGCCAATTTTACTGATCTTCTCTATCTTCTCTTTGTTCTATAAAATTTTGAAGGTATTAAGTGCTTTCCTCCACATTAATAGAGAAGTAATTATGATATATCCGTACAGGTTGAGGCAGAAGTTTATAGGTTGGAAGAGTTGAAGTCAAGCAAAATGAAAGAGCTTGTTCTCAAGAAGAGATCAGAGCTAGAGGAGATATGTAGAAAGACCCACCTGGTTCCAGATTCAGAAAGTTCAATAGAAGATGCCATTGAAGCTATTGAGTCTGGTACATGCCAATGCTATATTATTGTTATCATACTATCTGTTATATCTCACTTTGACCCGTCTTCCTACTGAATGTTATTCTTACTTTTTTACATCCAGGGGCTGTTGATGCTGCTAACATACTAGAACAACTTGAACTTCAAATTGGTAAGGTCAAAGAGGAAGCTTTTAGCAGGAAAGAAATACTCGAAAAGGTGGAGAAATGGTTGACGGCATGTGATGAGGAGTGCTGGCTTGAGGAATACAACAGGGTGGGTCTTTTTGTCATCTTTGACCTTTAAGGGTCTTGAGGAATATAACAGGGCTTTATATTCCTCAAACCCGTTAAAGGAATATAGGAGGGTCAGAGAGGAATATAACTGGAAAGAGTACTTTAAAAGCTTTTAGCAGGAGTGCTGGCTTGAGGAATATAGCAGATTTTAGTTTTTGGTTCTTCTAGTATGATTTCCTTGCTTAATGGTTTGTTATTCAACAGGATGAAAACCGATATAACGCGGGAAAAGGTGCTCATCTTACACTCAAGCGTGCTGAGAAAGCCCGCTCCTTGGTTAATAAACTCCCAGGTAAATAATACATTCTAGATAAAAGGTTAAGAAATGTAAACTTCACACTACTAGGCTTGGTTTTGTTGTTATGATTTCACATCATGCAGCCCAATTTTTCAGGTTCTTCTCAATCAGTTTCTATTTTCTACCTGTTTTGAGTAGAATCAGTTGACATAGTGCTGAAGTTGTTTGATCATATTAACCCAGGAATGGTGGAGGCATTGGCTTCAAAGACCATGGCATGGGAGAAGGAAAGAGAGGTTGAATTTTTGTATGATGGTGTGAGTAATAACCTACAGTGCTGATTGTTGAACCATTATGTTCCATATTTACCTACACTTTTGGCATCTAACTGACCCTTTTATACACCATCCAGATTTGTCTGCTTTCTATGCTTGAAGAATACACTATTTTACGACAAGAGAAAGAGCAAGAACGACGTAGGTTGCGGGTATGATATTAACCAATTCCCTAATCGCAGTGCATATGTTAATACTATTTTACCAAGTTATGGGCCCAGGATTGATGCAATTATGGACATATATTCCTTGATGAAATTGAGCTAATAGTCTGGCACTATTCTTTTTGTGTTCCAGGACCAGAAGAAACTTCAGGGACAGCTAATAGCAGAGCAAGAGGCACTCTATGGGTCAAAACCAAGCCCATCAAAGCCCCAGAGTGTAAAAAATGGTCCTAGGTATTCATCTGGAGATGCAAGCAATAGAAGAGTCTCCTTGGGAGGAGCATTGCTTCCCACTCATAAACCTGATTCACTTCACTCTGCAAAGGCTACTCCTCAAACACGTCCTAGTAAGAAAACTGAGCGAATGTTTCACAATGACCATTTAAATCATCGACAGGATGATACCATTCCAGCTTTCTCAGCTGGTAAGTTCTTTGTCTCTGCTTGTTACAACCAAAAAACATCTCAATTACTTTCAAGGGTAACTAACAATCGACATTTGTTTTAGTAAATCATCTTGGATATTTTTAAATGAGGATCAGTTTGAAATTTGTTTATCTCTTTACACTTTCACCATTGTGCAGTTAGGAGAGGCCTGGACATTGCTGACATTCCTGTAAGAAAGCGCTCATCCAGTGCTGTAAATGCTAATGAACCCGAGTCACCATTGGTTCGTAAGCCATTCTCGCCCATCTCTTCCACAATATCATCAAAAGCCAATATGACAAACAAGCTAGAAGATAATGGTGGAACTTTACAGAAAATGCTTCCGACTAATGATCTGTCATACACTACTCCCTTCAAGACAATTTGTTTGGTTGGCGAAGAGAATAGGACACCAAAGGCAACGCCTATTCCGGTGCCTTGTACACCTTCAACAGTGTCAGTTCCGATGCAGACAGCCATGACACCGGCTCCACCAATACCTTTCACTGCTACCAAACCAGTGGAAGAAATCCCTGAAGAGATTGAACAGTCGTTTGAGGAAAGAAGGCTTGCGGTTGTGCTTTCTCAAACACAAATAACATCACTGATTCAAGTATGATGTTTCAGAAGCCTTAGTTGAAACTGAATCAAATTGATTTTATTCTTTGTTTTTCTTTTCTGTTTCCTCTCCGGTTTATAATGGCAAAAGTCAATTGTAATTGGCTGTTCTACTGTGTATGTAGTCTGCGAGCCTGAATGAGGACGAAATTGTTGCAACAATTCTTCTGACTAATGCGAGGTTTCAAATTTCATAATGCTTAAACATATCAAATACTCCCTCCCAATCAGTGATAAGCATTGCTTATCATTTATCAGCATTATCCAGAATTATAATTTTTTTTATGTAGTTTTAACAGTTTAATGGATTTTTTCTCACAGGAACTATATTTTTTTTAATCTTTTGCTTCTAACATTTATGTTTTTTTTTTCTTTTTTTGTGGAGAAAGGAAACATTCACAGATCATGAAAATAAAGTACGATATATCATCATCCCATTAGTCTCAGCTAATAAAAGGGAGATAAGAAGAATTCAAAAAGGAAAGGACTAGAAACATGGGAAGAAGATTCCGGCAAGACCTCGCTTCCCCTCCTAGTGAGGCCATCGGCACTTTTGTTTCCTTCACAGAAGGTATGCATCAGCACTGTCTGTTGGAAACTCTTCAATAGAATCCTGCAATCACAGACGAGTATTCAGAAACAAGTTGCTGTGGTCAAGATTATTAATCAGATTTATCACCACCATAGCATCCAAGTCAACCACAAGTTTCTGAACTCCCGCTTCACTGGCCATTTTGAGGCCATCCCTAAGAGCCCACAATTCTGCTTCTACGCTGGTGGCCCTTGGTATGTGTCTTGAAGATCCTGCCAGCCACCGCCCTGAGTGGTCACGAAGGACTGATCCAATTCTTGCCTTGGATTTCCAAGGGATGATCCATCTGTGTTAAGCCTGTGCCAGCCTTAGGGAGGGGGTTTCCGTTGGACCCCAATGAAGGAAGGAAGTGGAATTCTTTTTGTTTTGCCCATCAAAGCTTAAATTCATAGGCACGTTCAGTGACCTTAGCCACAACCCTTGTTGGATCAAAATTACCTTCAAAGACAAGCTTGTTTCTGGCTTTCCAAATTTTCCATAGAAAAAATGTGAACATTACCTTCCATGGGATATTGTGGTTCATGGTTATGAAGTTTGATGTAGCATTTGCTTTAACCCAATCATTCCAAGAGTTAAAGTTGGAGTAGCATTCCTGGGAGGCACTGACAAGGGTCCACCAGGGTGCAACAATAGGGCATTCGGTAAAAAGATGGTTAAGAGTTTCGTCCACCTGGATCTCCATTCCTCTAGCTCTAAGGAACTCCCTAGTAGGCAATAGACGATGCATGCACTCCCACGAGAAGAAACGAAGTTTGGGATATAAATTCAGCCTCCATATCCATGTCCACTTCCCTTTTTCTTCAGTTGGGATTTGGAAGTCTTCATGTGCCGCAAGCTTGTAGGCACTACTAAGAGAAAATTCTCCCGTTCTTGAGTAGTTCCAACGCATAGTATTTCCCCGGTCTGTCATAGGGAGAAAGGGATGTTCAAGATAAAGTTGAGAACCACCTCAGGTAGTTGAAGAGAAATCATAAAGCAGCCATGATTTTCCCAATTGGTCCACACGTCCCTAACCGTGATGTTTGCTTCCTCTCACTCAAGAGGTCCTTCAATGAGAGCTCTCATGGCTCCCTTTGCCATCCAATTGTCGAACCAAAAATTTGTCTTGGCTCCATCGTAGATCACCCACCTTATCCCTTTTTCAATGAGAGCATGACTTTGCTTTATGGATTTCCATGCAGCTGAAGAGTTGGAGTTGTTGGGGTTTTTTCCAAAAATATATTTGTTTGCCAGGACTTTCCCCCAGAGATCATCTTGCTGATGTATCATCCTCCAACAAAGTTTAGTAAGTAATGCCTGGTTTCGAGGTTTGCTCCTTTTTAATCCAAGACCATCCTTCTTCTTTGGCTTGGTCACTTCACATCATTTTAGTTTGTGAAGTTCTGTTATCTTCTCCCCCTCCCCATAGAAAATTTCGATCGATCTTATCCAACTCAAGACAAGTGTAACTTGGAAGGGCTCTACTTTGCATAAAGTAGGGACAACTACTGTAGTGGACCATACGGCCAACTGGGGATAACAACTTGGCTTTCCAGACCGCAAGCTTACTTCCGACCTTCTCAAGAATAAAGTTGAAGTTCTGCTTTCGCTGTCTCTGCTTATGCATGGGGAAACCCAAATATTTGTCAAGCTCCTCTGTGTTTTCAATATCCAAGGTGGTGGTGATTCAGCCTTTCGTCCCAGCTTTGGTATTTTTGAAAAAGAGAATACGGGACTTCCCAGTGCTCACTTTTTGTCCAAATTCCTCTATAAATTTGTCCAGCACCCTTTTGATTGTGCCACTGCCCATTGATTTCTTATCTGCTCTTGCGAATAGGATGAAATAATCCGCAAATAGCAAATGAGATAGCTCAAGCCATTTCCTTGAGACCTGCATCGGATGCCACTTCTTGTCTTCGCACGCTTCTTGAATTATTAGGCTGAGGTATTCCATGCATAAAATAAAAATGTAAGGGGATAAAGGATCCCCTTGCCCTATGCCTCTAGAGGGTTTGAATTGTGAGAGCTTCTCCCCATTAACAACAATGGCTATGCTGGACGAAATAATGCAGTCCGTGATCAGGGATATCCATTTCTCCGGAAATTTGAAGTAGGTCAGCACTTTTCTTATAAAACCCTACTCCAATCAGTCGTAAGCCTTCTCCAAATCGAGTTTAAGAATCATATTTCTCTGCCTCCATTTCTTTATTTTCAGAGAATGAATTGTTTCCTGCACAATAATCACATTGTCAATGACCTGTCTCCTCCGGATGAAGCTGCCTTGGAGCGGCCAGATCAGTTTGTCTAGTAAAGGTCTCAACCTTTAAACCATGATATTCGTCACCACTTTGTACGTGGTGTTGAGCAAGCTAATAGGCCGAAAGTGATTTACAGTATTAGGAGCTTGATTTTTCAGAATTAAGGTAATTATAGTATCGTTCAGACCTTCCTGCAACTTCTCATTATTGAAAGCCTCCATACATAAAGCGTTGATCTTAAACTTTGACATCTTCCCATAACTTTTGGTAAAAATAAAAAAGGGTGCATCTCATCAGGCCCTGCTGCCTCAGAAGGTTTTAAGAACCAGAGAGCCCTTTTCACGTCAACTTCGGTAACTTGGGCCTGCAAACTTTTCCCCTTTTTGTTTTTGCAAAACTCAAAGTAACAGTTGTAAAGTAAATTATAATTTTAAAGATAATAAGATACGAAAATAATATAAAAATAACATGACTTAAAATATTTATAAAAAATTATATATATATTTAATAAAAAATTAGTTTTATATTTATCATATTAACATAAATTATAATATAATTTTTATGTTTTTTATATATTTAATACCGATTAAATAAATACAAATAAAAGAATTACCATGCCTAATTGCAAATTATTATAATAATGGCATTAATAATAGATTTCTAAAAATACAAAGACATCTAACAACTATATAAACTAACTTCCGACTCACCTTCAGTGTCATGAGCCACCCTTGTATAGGGCCATGACCAGGACTTAGGTTGCCATGAGCCACCATTGTATAGGGTCATGGTCGGGTAGATCACTTGTACTAGGAAAAGTGTCCCTATTTCAAACATTGTAACGGTTACTGGTAGCATAGCTCTAAAAGTTCTAAGGCTCTTTAGGGGGGGTGAGCCGGCAGCGTAGTGTTGGGCTGTCTCACCGGGTGCTATGCGAGCTTAGGCCACCCACCAAGGGCTGCCCCCTGGCCCTGGTGATGGTGGGAGGTCCCGATGTATGATTCCCGTTTATAATATAATTTATCCCGATTGAATGCCCGATTGTTACCTCGATGTGTTTCTTTCTTTCTCGATGTGAATGTGCCTTGTTGTGTGTATGCTTGAGATTGACCTCGCTATATTGTGCCTTATTGTGAATGCTTGAGACTAACCATGGTTTATGGTTATTTGTTCAGATCTCGATCTATTGAAGGCTGACTTGGGTGGAAGCGTCCATTCAAGTGCCACACGGGCTAGTGCTTGTTGAGAGAAAGCTTAGTCCGTGACACGTGGTATCAGAGCACGGTTGAGAAGTGCTAGAGAAATGGATGAGATGGCCACAAGTGGTGGACCGGATCATCAGCAGAGAATTGAGGAACTAGAGGTCGCGGTGGCCGCTATGAAAACTCATATGGTGACAAAAGACCGAGTGAGGGAGATCGAGACAACCCAACGGGAGTTGTCCGATACTCTCCACAATGTGAGCGAAGAAGCTAGAGATGCCTTGATCATTCTCCAAAAGGAGTTTGAGGAGCTCAGGGCCCAGGTGAGCATCCTACAATTGGCTGTGGCCAGATCGGGTTCGAGCTCGATGGACAGGGGACAAAAACCCAAGGTGCCGGAGCCTCGATGCTATGAGGGGGCAAGTGATGCTAAGGAACTTGAGAATTTCTTGTTCGACATGAAACAATACTTCTGAGCTATACACACCAGTTCAGAGGAAGACAATGTGACAATGGCATCGATGTACCTCGTAGGGGATGCCAAGTTGTGGTGGCGCTCCAAGTTTGTCGATGACGAGTGTCTGATAAGACTTGGACGGATCTGAAGCGAGAGCTAAAAAACCAATTTTTTTCGGACAATGTGGAGTATATGGCTCGAAAGAGATTTCGAGAGTTGGTGCAAACCGAAACGGTGTGAGAGTTCGTAAGGAACTTTTCTACCTTGATGCTAGATATTCGGGACATGTTCGAAAAAGACAAGATGTTCTATTTTCTTGAGGGCCTCAAGCCGTGGGTGAGGACAGAGCTACAAAGGCAGAAAGTGCAAGATGTGGCCACGGCCATGGCTGCAGCGGAACGCCTTCATGATTACAATGATGGCTCCTTAAAATGGAAAAATCCTCCATCAACGGGCAGTAGCTTTAACCTTGGGAGTGGGGGAAAGATCACTAGGTTGGACCGACCCTTCAGTGGGAGATCAGATAGGAGGTCCTTTGGGCGAGATAGCACCCAGCCCAAGACAAACAACACGGGGATTTTCAGGCCCAGACAACCGCTAGCTTGTTTTCTTTACAAGGGACCGCATCGAGTGGCTGAATGCCCTTACCGAGGAGCCCTGAATGCCTTAAGGACCTCATCCTAAGAGTCTGCGAAAGCGCCAGAGAGCGTTGAAGAAGCTGAAAAAGAGCCAGTCAGGATGGGCTCAATAAGGTTCCTCAGTGCCCTCCGCACCCAATTGAACACTATAAAGAAAGAGCAAAGTAGAGGCTTGATGTACGTGAACTTGACGATCAATGAGAAAACCACCAAGGCCATGGTGGATACGGGTGCAACCGACACTTTCATCACGCCAGAAGAAGCAAAGAGGTGTGGTCTTCAGATTAGTAAAGACTGTGGGCGAATGAAGGCGGTCAATTCGCCAGCCTTTGCAATCAGTGGAAGCTCAAAAAGTGTGACAACCCGATTAGGGCCATGGGAAGGGAAAGTAGACTTCACAGTCTCCCCTATGGATGACTTTGATGTAGTTCTCGGATTGGACTTCATGACGTTGGCTCAGGCGATCCATATCCCCACGGTTAGCTGCTTGTTGTTTTTAGGAGAGCACCCATGTGTGGTGCCAGCCAATATCTTACCAAAGAGTGGGAAGAAAATGATTTCGGCTTTGCAATTCAAGAAAAAGGTAAAGAGAGGGGAACCCTCGTTTGTGGCCATGCCGATCTACAAAGAAGGGTCGAAAGTAGAACCAATACCCGATGGCGTAAAGAAAGTGTTAGAAGAATTCGAAGAGGTGATGCCAGAGATGCTGCCTAAGGTTCTACCCCCTCGACGAGCAGTGGACCACGAAATTGAGCTCTTCTCAGGAGTAAAACCCTCTGCTAAAGCTCCCTATCGCATGGCCCCTCCAGAGTTGGCCGAGCTGAGAAAACAGTTAGATGAGCTTCTACAAGTCGGGTTCATCTGACCATCAAAGGCTCCTTTCGGAGCGCCAGTGCTATTCCAGAAAAAGCATAATGGGAGTTTACGCTTATGTGTTGACTACAAGGCCCTAAACAAAGTCACCGTAAGAAACAAATATCCTATCCCGCTTATAGCCGACTTATTTGATCAATTGAGCCGGGCTAAGTACTTCTCCAAACTGGACCTGAGATCTGGATACCATCAGGTCAGAATCATTGAGGGAGATGAGCCAAAGACCACTTGTGTAACACGGTATGGCGCATTTGAATTTCTTGTTATACCCTTTGGACTAACCAATGCTCCTGCCACATTTTGTACGTTGATGAATCAGGTGTTCCATGACTACCTTGACAAATTTGTAGTCATTTATTTAGACGATATAGTGGTGTACAGCTCCACCTTGGAAGAACATCAAGAACACCTACGCCGGGTTTTTGAAAGGCTGCGGGACCACCAGTTATATGTAAAAAAAGAGAAATGCGCGTTTGCTCAAACCCAAATCCACTTTTTCGGTCACATTGTCGAACGTGGCCACATTCGAATGGACATGAAAAAGGTTAGGGCCATTAAAGAGTGGACTACACCAAAGAATGTTAGTGAACTTCGCTCATTTTTGGGACTAGCCAACTATTATAGAAGGTTTGTGGAAGGGTACTCTCACAAGACCACAGCCCTCACGGAGTTATTAAAGAAGGAGCACAAATGATGTTGGACCAACGAGTGCCAAGAGGCCTTTGAGAGATTGAAAGATGCTATTATGAAAGATCCCATTTTAGCTCTCCCCGATATTGAAAAACCTTTTGAAGTTCAGACGGATACATCAGATTTTGCTATTGGAGGTGTGCTTTTACAACAACATCACCCGATAGCATTTGAAAGTAAGAAGCTAAGCGAAGCGGAGAGGAAATATACGGCCCAAGAAAAAGAGCTCCTGGCGGTGGTTCATTGCTTGAGGGCTTGACGACATTACTTGTTGGGTTCACACTTTATCGTGAAGACGGATAACGCAGCCGTTAGCCACTTTCTCACCCAACCAAGGCTTACAGCGAAACAAGCTAGGTGGTAAGAATTTTTAGCGGAGTTTGACTTTCAGCTTGAGCATACCGCTAGAAAGACCAATCAAGTGGCGGATGCATTGAGCAAGCGATCAGAGTTGGCGGCCCTCAAAAGAATGGCCTCAATGGTAACCAGTAGAGCCACTACCAACATTCATAAGTTGATTGGAGATCATCTAAGGAAGGACCTGCAAGCCTGTGCCATCTTGAAGCTAGTGGAAGAAGGGAAATCCAAATACTTCTGGCAAGAAAATGATGTTTTATGGACCAAGGGGCCTCGAGTGTTTGTGCCGAGAGCAGGAGGGCTGAGACAGATGCTGATGAGAGAATGCCATGACACCCCATGGGCGGGACACCCAGGCTGGCAACGCATTTTAGCGTTACTGAAACAAGGATACTATTGGCCTCACATGCGATAAGATGTGATGGACTACACGAAAACTTACCTCATTTGCCAACAGGATAAAGTCGAAAAGAAGAAACCTGCGGGCATGCTGGAACCATTACCAGTACCCACCAAATCATGAGAAAGCATCTCCCTCGATTTCATTTTGAGCCTACCCAAGGTTGGGGATCTTGGAACTATCTTGGTGGTAATTGATCGATTCTTCAAGTATGTCACATTCATCCCCGCTCACAAGTATTGTACAGCAGAAGACACAGCTCGACTATTGTTCAAACATGTGGTCAAATATTAGGGCCTCCCTCAAAACATCATCAGTGATAGAGATCCGAGATTCACGGGGTCCTTTTAGAGGGAATTTTTTAAGATTTTGAGGTCCCAACTCAACATCTCTTCGAGCTACCATCCTCAGATCGATGGTCAAACGAAATGCTTCAATGGATTGTTGGAAGAGTATTTGAGACACTTTGTCCAAGCCAACCAAAAGGACTGGCCTTCATTGTTGGACGTTGCTCAATTATGCTTCAATTCTAACAAGAGCTCTTCCACTAACAAGAGCCCATTTGAGGTGGTCACTGGACAACTACCAAGGTTACCTTACACTTTCTTGAAACAATATGGAGGAAAAAATTCGAGAGCTTTTAACTTCAGCAAGGAGTGGGAACAAAACACAGAGATTGCACAAGCTTACCTGGAGAAGGCATTAAAGCGGATGAAGAAATGGGCAGACAAAAATCACAGAGCTCAGTAATTCCAAGTTGGTGACTTGGTTTTGGTCCAACTAGTTTCAGAACAAACCAGGTTCTTAAGAAAGAGAGATCGCAGACTGGTGCGTAAATATGAAGGTCCAGTAAGGGTCATTTCCAAGGTGGGGAACATTTCTTACAAAATCGACCCACCGAAGTGGATGAAAGTGCACCCAGTATTTCATGTAAGTAACCTGAAGCCTTTCCATACAGATCCTATAGATATTAGTCAAAGGGAGCCAACCAGAGCTGCCATCACCATGAAGCCACCCTCAGAGCATCGAGTCGAAGAGATCTTAACCGACAGGGAAACCAAGATATCTCGAAGATCAGTTCGAGAATACTTAGTGAAGTGGGAGGACTTAGGACTAGAAGAAACCAGCTGGGAGAGAGAACACAACCTCCAGAGATTTCAATGGAAGATCGAAGAGTTTCAAGCCAACAAGTCGATGAGGATGTCGATAGAATAGGTGGGGGAGGATGTCATGAGCCACCCTTGTATAGGTCCATGACCCGAACTTAGGTTACCATGAGCCACCCATGTATAGGGCCATGGTCGGGTAGATCACTTGTACTAGGAAAAGTGTCTCTATTTCAAACATTGTAACGGTTACTGGTAGCATAGCTCTAAAAGTTCTAAGGCTCTTTAGGGGGGGTGAACCGGCAGCGTAGTGTTGGGCTGTCTCACCGGGTGCTATTGGAGCTTAGGCCACCCACCAAGGGCTGCCCCCCTGGCCCTGGTGATGGTGGAAGGTCCCGATGTATGATTCCCGTTTATAATATAATTTATCCCGATTGTTGCCTCGATGTGTTTCTTTCTTTCTCGATGTGAATGTGCCTTGTTGTGTGTATGCTTGAGATTGACCTCGCTATATTGTGCCTTATTGTGAATGCTTGAGACTAACAATGGTTTATGGTTATTTGTTCAGATCTCGATCTATTGAAGGCTGACTTGGGTGGAAGCGTCCATTCAAGTGCCACACGGGCTAGTGCTTGTTGAGAGAAAGCTTAGTCTGTGACACTCAACATGTCATGTCGTCTCTTAAATTGTAAATGAATCGATGTGTTTTGTATTTCTCCATTGAACACGACAATTATAATAAGAAAACCAATAGTTTTGCATTATGCAAACAGTGAATGGGGTCAAGCCTGCTCATCTCAAGGCAAATAAGATTCCAACAGGTCTCCAAGCAAGAAATGGGGTCAAACCTGCCCACCTTCTTTATGCAAACAGTGAAATTCTTTTTTTTTTTACTTTTTATTTATCCTTTATGCAAATAGTGAATTATTTTGACTTATCTTATTTCTCCTTTATGCAAACAGTAAAATATTATTTTTCTTTATGTGGTTTTAAGATTGTTTCCGTTTGTTACCTTCTTTTTACCCTATTTGGTTTTAATATTTCATTTGGATCATTTTTTGTTCTTAATTTTTGTTTCGAGTTTTTATCTATTCTATTGAGTGTAATTTGAAATTTATTATTTTTTCAATGACAATGGACAAAAAGAAAGTGAATGGTGGAGTGTTAGGGGAAATGATTTTGGGTAGATTTTAGTGTTGCATTGAAGAAGGAGCATATTTTGTCAATTGGGAATGAACAATTTTGGTTCAATTGGTGGTTTTCTTTATTTCTTTATCCTTTCCGTCTTTAGAAGTTGGAACCTGCTTTGCTATGGCTATTACCTTTGGTTTTTTTTCTCCCATAATACTAGTGATAATAAAATGAAGAAGGAATCGAAGAGAAAAGTTGCATCTAAGAAACAAGATAAGGAAATAAAAGCTTCTTTGTCTTTTCGTAAGAGAATCAGAAGAAGAGCTTTAAACTTGTTTCAAAAGCTAAATGTGTTAAGACCTCTAAGCCTCAACCGGAGTACTTCAAAGATAAGCATAACTTGGTATCAAATTTGTCTTCCTTTCTTGAGTCAAAGTTTTAAATTTGTTGTTTAGGTTTGTATTTTAAAATAAAAAAAGATAGCCTTTTGGTTTTTTCTTTTATGGCTTCATTGTTTTGGCTTATTGAATATTTGGATTAATACTACGTTAAAAGATTTAGATTATTCGGTAAATTTCTTAATGCTGTTGACTTTTTAAATTAAAGTTTGAGCTTTCAATTCTAGATAAATTTGTAGTTAAATTTAACTTTATTGTTGGTTTAAAATTCTCCATAGATAAGTTTGATTTTTATTTGGGCCAGGGGGACAATTTTTTCTTTAGCTCTTTCATTTTTTACAGGTGCTATTGTATTTTATTTGTGAGAATCTCAGTTAAAGCTGGTTGGCTAAATGAACGTGATGGTTTTTTTTTTTTTTCTGAAGTATTTGGGTTTTTATTTGGTAATAAGATTTTCTTCATTTTATGGTCAATGTATAGGCAAAATTTTTATCACATCTTTTGGGTTTTTTAGGAATTTTTTAAATTTTATTAGACTTTTTTAATAGAAAATAACTTGTTTGTATAATGTTTGATGGTTGATTTGTATAATTTGTCATGATTTTTTTTGTTTTTTAAAGACAAGTAATTTGATATAAATGATAAGCACTTTTAAGGACTAATGTTAAAGTTAGATAACTATCAATCTTGGTAATGATTTTCTGTAATATGCTATATTGCAATATGTTTTTAGATTATTAAATATATCATATAGCGAATTTAAAAATTTTTTTGACCTAAATTATGTTTTTTTTAAAGTTCAAATAGGTGGTGTAAGTGATAAGGTGCATTAGATATTTTTATTAGATGTGATTAGATGTAAATATAAATGTTGGTAATGATTTTTTGTCATGTACTATTTTATTAAAGATGTGATAGATTCAGGCTTAAATATTTTATCAAATTGATTGTATGCAAAAATTATGGCATCTCATGGTAATTCATGCTTTGCTTTAGGGGATGTGTTTCTAGGTTCTTCCTTATCTTTTTTTTAAAAGCCTTATTTTCTTTCTGCTATTTTAACGTTTTAATATTATTGTTCTGGCTTTTCTACTTAGGGTTGTTGTTCTCTGGTCATCATATCCTTTGTATGTTGGTTTGGTTTTAGATTTATTTTCCTTGATTTTTGATTGAATTTTCTTCTTTTTTTCTTTTGTGAGTGTTAGTTGACTTAAGGTTTTGTTTTTGTTTTTTTGTTATTTGGACAACTTTCACAATCTTTATCTGATCATTTACTGCTTGAATTCTTCTTTACAATTGCTTGGAGAACGTGGCTTTATTTACCTTAGCTATTTCTTAGGATATCTTTCTTTATTTTGTAGTTCAAGGTTGCTTTCATTTTGTGGGAAAGTGATTTATTATTTAAGATAACCTTTGTAGGTGACAGAATTAATTTGATTGAAAAAAATACATATATATTTACTTTTTCTCATTAATTACGAAGACTGATCATTTTTATGTTATGGTTGTTGTTATTTCTTAAATAAAGTTATTTTGGTGTTTGTTTATTGCTTATTAGTAAGTCAATTAAAAAAAAATTTTTATCTTTAACTTCACATCTATTAGTATCATTAATGTCATTTAATTGTTCAATTGTTTTTGTTTTGTTTGGTGTGTCATAGAGTTTCGATTCTGGTTGGTTCATCTTTGTCCCATAAAACAAACAAGTATTTTCTCACTCATATTCATATTTCATTTATCTTCTCTATGTCATAATGTATAGATCCATAAACCTAAAAGTATAGATCCATAAACCTAAAATTAGATATGATTTTAGAAGTCGTCATCAATCTTTTTTGTTAAGGTGTGATTGGCTACCTAAATGAATTTGTCTATTTTTAAAGATAAATCCTAAGCTTCATTTAGGTATATTTAAAAGGTAAATTTTATGTCTATGAAAGCAAAACTAGATTCAAGAGTACGGTTACGTGTAAGAAAGATTATAGCATCATCATAACGCTCATCAAATGATGGTACCAGTTTGATTTCATATTATCCAAGTTATAAAATGTGTTTGTAATTTTCCTAGTAAATTTAATATTGAAAATTTTTCTTAAAATTACTTCAATTATTTGGTAGCAATTTAAGATAATTTTTTTATTTTAAGAGTATTCATGGAGACTCATGTTCTACTTTGAAGAGGCTACATTGTCAAATTTATTAACATATTTTCTAAGAAATTATTTTTTGAAAGCAAATAATAAAATCCTTTAATCGTTTAGTTAGATTTTATATCAATGCATATCTTTAAATCGTTGGTGGGATTTTTATTTGAAAACCTTAAAATTTTCTTTTGAAAAAAAAATCATTAAATCCTCTAATAGTTTAATTAGATTTAATGAAAATTTGAATCCTCCAATCGTTTAGTAAGATTGTAAAATTATTTTTCAAAAATTCACTATAAAATTCGCCAATCGTTTGGTAGAATTCATAATTCAAAATTTAAATCCTCTAATCATTTGGTAGGAATCATGAATTCATTATAAAAATTTATTTAAAATATGCATAAAAGAAGAAAGAGAAACAACTAAGTAACATAAATAAATATACAAATAAAAAGAAAAAAAAATAGAAATTACCTTGTCTTCTTTCTTATTTCTATACAAAATAGCGTATGGCTTTGCTAGTGCCTTTTGTTTGTGGTGATTGCCTTTCTTTCTTGTTTAATCAAAAATCAAATAGAAATTTAAAACATATATACCCAAAACTTTAAAAAATTTTGCTGTAAAAACTTTTTTGTTGGATGCCTTTCTTTTGTGTTTCATCTCAATTCCTTTCCCTAACAAAGAACTCCAAAGAGAAAATTCTAATTATCTAAACCCAAAACACTAGAGAAGATTATAAAAAAAACTCTTAATTTTTTTTTTACTCTTTCTTTCTTTATTTTTTTTGATTGATTCTTCATTATTTTTAATTAATCCTAATAGGGTCTTTTTATAGGCTTCGAATCCCAATTACAATAGAAAAATAAATTTTCTTAGTTTGAATCTCTTAATCAACTCCAACTTTGGATTTTTAATCCAAATTCACCTCTCAAACAAATTTTCTTTTACAGTCTTTTTTCAATTAAAACATTTTCAATTTGACAACCTAATTAGAATTAAACCCTCTTAAAGTTTCAGCAAAATAATTCTTTCTTTTTAAAAAAAAATACTAATAATAACTATAAACTAAATATAATACCAAAAAAAAAAAAATTTAAAGCCTAATTTTAAAATATAAATTAACCTTGGACTAAATTGGTATTTATAACTACTCCTCTTTGCATATTTTCTATATAGCAAGAAATGCGTAAAGATAAAAACACCCATTACGTCTCGATTTGATACAAAGAAAAATCTAGAGATTCACATATATAAAAAGATTTGTAATTCGCAACTAAAATTCAAAAGTTTGCAATTGAAATTTAAACATTTACAATTTGAATTTTAAGAATTCTCAACTTGAAATTCAGAAATTTGCAATTAATTTTAAAGATTTTCAATTTGAATTTAAATACTTGCAAAACATTCAAAGTTTTCCCAAAATTTCAAAGATTCACAAATAAATTGAATAAAAAATTCAAAAAAGTTCAAGGTTCACAAAATATTTAAAGATTAGCAAAAATTTAAGATTTGTAAAAGATTCAAAAATTTGCAAAGATTCAAATATTTGCAAAAGATTTAAGATTCGCAAAGATTCAAGATTTGTAAAAGATTCAAAATTCGCAAAAATTTAAAGATTCGTAAAAGTTTAAAGATTAGCAAATTTCAAGATTTACAAAGATTCACAAGTAATTCAAGATTCACAAAGAATTAAAATTTGCAAAAAATTAAGATTCAAAGATTCACAAGTGATTTATTCATATTTGAAATTTTTAGAGATTCACATTTAAAAGTTTAGAGATTTACATTCAAAATTCAAAGATTTACATTCGAAAAATCTTATAAATTCATAGGTTCACATTCGAAAATCTTAGAGATTCATATCTAAAACTCAAATGTTTACATTTGAAAATCTAGAGATTCACATCCAAAATTCAAAGGTTCACATTCAAAATCTTAGAGATTTACATTCAAAATTCATGTATTCACATTTAAAATCTTAGAGATTCACATTCAAAATTTAAAGGTTCTCATTTGAAAATTTTAGAGATTCATGTCAAAGATTTGCATTTAAAAAAGATTTTCTTAATAGTTTTAAAATCTCATTTTAATAAAACCTCGTGGACTAAGGCTTAGCAATTTTTAAAAATATAAATGACTCATCTCATCAAAGACTCAACAATTTAAAAAATATAAAAGGCTCCTCTAAATAGAGACTCACAACTTTAAAAATAGAGGCTCCTCATAATAGAGGCATACAGCTTTAAAAATAAAGGCTCTTCTATAACAGAAGCACACAGCTTTAAAAATAAAGGCTCATCATAATAAAGGTACATGACTTTAAAAATATAAAAAGGGATTCTTATTTGAATGAAATTAATGGTTCATTTAAATATTCAAATTAAAGATTCAAGATTCTTACTGAAAGGTTCTTGAGACTTACATAATTTTTTAAGATTCGCATTAATGATTTAAAGATTCACATTTAAAAATCTTAGAGATTCACATCCAAGATTCAAAGATTCTCATTTGAAAAGTTTATATTTAAAATTCAATGTCTCAAGGATTCATATATGATTTTCTCATCTTGTGGAAAAAAAAACTCTTCTAAACAAAGGTCAAGAAATTTTAAAATTGGAAGAGCTTCTTAACTAAGATTTACCAACTCATTTTGAATTCTCATCATCCAAAGGTTTCAAACTTAATCTTTGCAATATTTTCCTCATATGAGGATCAAAACCTTATTAAAATGTCTTATTTTTTCGAACTTTAGTTTTTCTGAGAGTATGCTGGAGGTCTTAAAAATTATGTTTGGAGGTCTTACAAATTATGCTTGGAGGTCTTATAAATCATGTTTAGAGGTCTTACAAATCATACCTGGAGGTCTTGAGAATTATGCCAGAAGGCCTTACAAATTATGCCAGAAGGTTTTACAAATTATGCTTAAAGGTATTGAGAATCATACCCACAGGTCCTACAAATCATGTCCAATGGTCTTATAAATTATTTTTTATCTTTGAAAAAGCTTATGCTTAACATAGGTTTTGAAACTTTAAAAAATATTATTTCTTTTGAAACAAAAACATCTTATCTTAGGAAAGGCTTCACTCCCTAATCACAACTAAACACTTTTACAAATCTCATTTTAAAAATTTTCTTAGCCCAAAACTTATCACTTTTGTCATGAAAATTTTTCCTTAACCAAAAATTGAAATCTCATACTTAACAATTTTCCTCAATCGAGGGTTAGAATCTTATATTTCGAAATTCTCAGCCTTTCAAAATCAAAATCCAAAGTCAACTGAATATGTAATGAATGAGATGAATGTTATGCATGTAATGCAAAAATCAATGTCATGAATCCTTAATTGTAGTAAATGGGTTCTCAAGCCCTTTTTCATTTTCTGTCGCAAACCTTTAGAACTAGCTAACAAGCTAATTTTCAGCAATATTCCTTTATCCCTTTCTTTTGACTCAAAGCATTCCATTTTTTAAACCATTTATCTTATCCATGGATCTTCTTCAAACCTTTTACCTTGACCATTCTCTTTGTTCCAAAAAGTCATTCTTACCATAATGATCTCAAATCACCTATCTCTTATCCACACCAATTTATGTTAATTAAAATATAAATGTCTTCACAACAAATGCCTCAATGTTTATGACAACCAATGAAATTGACCATATAACTATTTCATGATCCAAAAAACGCATATTCTTTTGAAAACATGTGATTGAATCTCTTAGAAATTAATGATTATTGCATCGAATGATGAAAATGAATCTCAATATGGTCTATTTAAGGGAATGAAATGGTTTGACACACCCAGATCTTAAAGAAGATTTTCCCATTGGACAGAAAAAAGCAAATAAGTATGTCTTCATTTAAGCACACCAATGAAAAATCATCTTTTAAAGTACAATCCACTTTTTACAAAAAATCAAATCATTTTAGGTTTAAAACTGTTTACAGAAACACAAAACTTTAAATCTTATGTTCTAAGCTAGACTTTAAGCTCACTACTTTTCTATAATCATGTCCAGATGTACTTGGATTGTTGGTTAGCATAGAAAAGCTAGGTAGCACATGTATTGGAGACAACCCTCGGGAGGTGACATAGAGAAACTTGCAAATATGAATTTGTGAGTATGTGTTGTTCATTGTAGTTTTGTCAGGTTTATTATCATTTGACCAATCAATATAGTTTGTGCTGTTTTTTCTTTTTTTGAACAGGTAGTATCCTTTTGCAGAAATGATTTGATTAATGTAACGCTTTGGGGTGACTTTGCAAACTTACTTAGAGAAGATCAGTTTTTGGGTGATGCAAATAAACTAATAATTTTGTTTACTGCCATGACTGTCACAAAATTTATGGGTACGTTGTTACATTTATGGTTCAAATGGTGTTGCATGTTCCATAATTTGAACTTATAACCAATTAAACAATTTTTTTATCAAAAAATTCTCAACCCTTATCCATTTTCCAAAAATACACATAGCTCGTGTACTTCATGCATAGACCAACATGCATCTGGTCCATTTAAAAGAAAAAAAGAGGTCGGTTATCTGTTACAACATGTTCAGCCTCAAGGATCATTATCAATCCTGATATTGAACTTGCTATTGAGCTAAAAGATAGGTATATCACAAGCTAACAAACATGAATAAATTACAATGCATGTGATAGCAATAACAACAGTTGAAATGATATTTATGATTGCATTCTTAGGTTTGTAGCTGAGAAGACAAGTTGAATTGCTAGATCTCAACATTGTGCCTCGCCTCCCAC
Source organism: Durio zibethinus (assembly GCF_002303985.1). The sequence goes on along the minus strand of NW_019168381.1, from coordinate 16,101,964 downwards.
CACAAGAAGAAAAAGGAAAAAACAGAATGACCATTGAAGAGCTGCTTAAACTTGATCCAAACAAATCTATGGTATTTCATCAACTCGTTTGGCTTCATTATTACTTCTTTTTGTTCTTAGCAATAGGAAAAAATAACAAATTCTCCACATTTTCTCAACTACAGAACATTAGGTACACATGTGCAGCAAGGATCCTTGAAATTGATACCTCACAAGGTTGGTTTTACAACTCTTGCAACCAATGCATCCAAACAGTTATTGTATGTGATGGTAAATTTTAGTGCTTACAACACCATGAAAGGATACCCACACCCAGGTATACTCTAAAACTTGGCAAAAGAAAATACCTCTAATAGTCATAACCATTTGACTTAAACATTGCCTGTTACATTTGTAATATGCCCATTGTTGTTGAAGACCGCACTGGAATTATACAGTTTATGTTTTTTGGCGCCCCTAAAGACAGGTTATGGAGAGGTTCGATAATGAGCTTGGTAGCATTGGCCAAAGGGGATCCTATGATCCTTCCCCAACTATCAAAAAGACTTGAGAACCAAAAAGGAGCTTTCCAAATATCTATGACAAACCAATTAATAGATATAGGAATTCCTCATTTCTCTATTCATACCGCTTATCAACCAAATGAAGGTGGTGAAGAAAGTCCACTGTTGCTACTACCACCTAAACTAAGAGGAAGATCATCATCTGAAATTCATATGGAACCTACATAGTTGACTTAACAAGAAATGGAACCTAACCAGTCAGAACAAAAATCCCCATCGAAGGAAGAACAGAAAGAGCAATTGCCAAGCTCACCAACACAACAGAAAATACCTGCAGACTTATTTCCTAAAGAATCACCAACAAAAATGCAAAAAACAAGGTAGGCATCCTTACTATTCCAAAGAAAATACATTCTTAACATTTAATTAGAAAAAACATTGACTAAAAAACTAATACCTCCTTGCTTCTTTTTTTATGGCAGTGGAAGCAGCAAGGGGAAAGACCCCTTACACAAGTAGAAGACGGTAGCAACTCTGCAACATGTACATATGGAGTATCTTATTTTGCCCAAAAGCAAGATATTAACCCAAAATCTTGAAAAAAAATCCTAACCTCGTATTATAAACCAAAATTTTACGTTACACTTTCCAAAAACTACTAAAAAATATTTGATTTTCATATTTGTTTCATTTTCCTGCTAGGTCCAACTAGTAAAAACTAAGAAACAAAAGCCACAATATGTTAAAGCATGTAAAGCAAAACAACACTGGAGGAAATAACTTCTTGCTTGCATCAAAGAATCAAAAAAAAAAAAAAAAAGGTTAACCCAGCTTTTCGGCTCAACCCAAAACATAGGGATAAATTTGTGATGGAAATCAAACATATCGGGACTGACATATGCTTGGCTAACCCTCATAAAACCACTTAATCTGTACATAAATATGTGACAATAACAAACTTTTGCTTCTCACTTTTGGATATATGCATAAAACTTTCAATGCTATATAATATAAGCAGTAACATTGATTATTTTGCCAAATATTTATAAAAATCTATAAATTTAAAAAATTTGCGCCCTACAGTCAGTTTCATTCTCGTATTAAATTTACTAAATTTTCTCACCCTAACTCAAAGAATATCTTTCTATTTTATGTTTTAATGGTATGAACAACTTAATTAGTATATTCCTCTTATAGTGATAGATTAACAACGCCGTGCGAAGACGGGGGGCGATTTCTAGTTTAGTTTAATTTAGTATTGTCAACTTTAGTTTAACTGAAAAGACAAAGAAGATGTCAGTTGTAGGAAAATGGCATGGCTCCAATGTTAGCTTTGCAGCTTTAAAATATATATTTTTAAAGCTTTAAATAATTAAAAAAAATGGGAATTTAAAATGGAAAAGCAATTTTCTTTTCCCAAATTTTCATTTTCTTTAATCTCCCAAAATTTTCTATCTTTGCCATTTATTAAATTTCCAAGACGGACGTGAACCTTTTTCTTAACCAAAATTCATACTTTGAATTTTGCAATTAAAATAATAATTATTAATTAAATTCACAATATTAAATCATATATACTATATTTTATTTTTTATAATTTTTTATTTTTTCCAATTTTTTTTTTTTACTTTATTTATTTATCTCCTTTCCCTGCAAAACCCTAAATTCTTGTTTCCTGAACAAATTCTTGTCTCACTCCAAAAGGTTTGCATTTTCTTCTTTGTAATTCTTGATGATTTTTTTGTTGAATTTTTTATGAGCATTTTCAAGCTCTCTGCAGTCTCTGCAATGGTGAGAATTTAAGCCACAAAATTGTTTTTATAAAAAAAAAGTAAACCCATTTTCATGCTCATAAAACTGGGTTACTTTTGATCTTTGAATTTTTAATTGAAGTTGTTGTCTATTTTACATTTTCTTCTATTTTCTGGTATGTTTTTTACTCTGTAATTGAACTCAAGTTTTGTTTTCTTTCTTTCTTTTCTTTTTGATGATTTATTGGCAAAATTAATTCTTTTGAACCTTCTGATCACCCAAATTTTAGAGAGAGTTTTAAAGTTTTATGCGTAGGTTGAAGGGGTTTTAGGCAGCTGGGGTTTTTCTTTTTTCTTGATCTAAAACATATATGAATGGAGGACAAAGAGGGACCAACGCCCGGGGTCTCAGTGAAAGTGGATGAAGCTCCAAAGGGCTACCACGTGGCGCCCAGAATGGAAAACCCCACCCCATATGCGGGGCCCACAATGCAGGCCAACGCTGCACCTCCAGCGAGCATAGCAGCGCCTCTGGGACCTGGCACCAGCACCGAGATGAAGAAAAAAAGAGGCAGACCAAGAAAGTACGGACCAGATGGGTCTTTGGCAATGGCATTGTCACCGATGCCAATATCGTCGTCGATTCCACTGTCGGGAGAGGTTACCCCTTGGAAACGGGGAAGAGGGCGGTCGGTTGACACGGTCAAAAAGTCAAACCAGTATGAGTTCGAGAGCAGCCCAGGTACTTTGACAGTAATACATTTGTTTCTTTTTTTAGTTTGCCTTGAAATCTTAGAAGATGTTTTTGACTGATGTTTAACACTTTTAATGTTACATTGGATATCAGGATCTGGGCCGCTTAAAAAATGAAAATCTGTTTTAAAAAAGGTTAAGAGTTCAACTAACGTTTTTGGTATTGCGAAAAAGCTAAAGGCGTGGTACATTTTTTGAGTTTTGTAGAAAGGGATGAAAGGATAATTCATTGATTTGAGTTTTAGGGGTTCAGAGAGACTGTGTTTTTGTGGGGTTTGAAATGGGAGTGGGACCGTTATATCTGATTCTAGCCCCTATCTAGAATTAATGGTAGTTATTGAAAGACAGGCCGAGTTAATGATATGATGATGTTGCAAAACGAGGAGAATCTCTCTCTTGTCTGGAGTACTGTACTGCCTTTCCACAGGGAAAAATGGCAAGGTACAGAATATTAGTCAAGGTGCCAGTGCCACCTTCCTTTGTGTTTTAGCCTTTTAGTAGGTAAGCTAGAATAAAATATAAGTATTAGATATTGCAGCTGATTAAGTCCACACCTCTTTAACCTGGGAATCAGGTTTCAGCTACAAGCCTACAACCATTTGACCTTAAACATGAACCTCAAGGTGATGCCTCTAGAAGTTGAATTGACCTTTTCTAAGCTTTCATTTTAATTTTCTTAGTATTTAGAATAGTTGTCAGGTTCTGTGGTGCAGTTACTGCTATACTTCTATTTTCTTTCCATCTCTGTCAGAAGATGATCCTAACTTGAAGTACAATTACTGTCTTTAATCCACAGTTGAGCACAATAATTAATGTATATATTTACTCGACTCACACCACTTTCAGTCTTCCTTGGATACAATTAAGCTTAACTGCAGGATAGGGTCGTGCAACACATGTAGGGCGCATTGGTGAATAGCCAATTACCTTAGATGTCAATGATTCAGATTTTTCTCATCGCCTCTTTGTACTTAGGCACCCAGCTAGAGCATCAAGTTCTACTATAACTGTGCTTGGTTTTTTTTTTTTTTTTTTTATCTTTAAAAAGTTGTTTATTTATTGGTAAGACAAACTTTTTATTTGAGATGTGATCAATCAATATGCTTAAAAAATCTGCTGCTTCATTTTTGTTTACTAATTTGATTACTTTTTATAGGTGACGGAATTGCATATTTTGTTGGGGCAAATTTCACACCTCATGTGATCACTGTTAATGCTGGTGAGGTATGCCCTGGTAACTTAGCATGCTTCCTTGACCACTATAAAGTAAGTTGCATATGGCATTATTATTGTGTGGTGTTTTCTGCTGGCATTATTCTTGTGGTTCTACAGAGGAAACGTAATTTAGGAAATGAGTTGCGTTTGCACAGTTATATAATGATTAAAAAACGTTCAAGCTGCACCTAGGCATTGGGCTTCTTGGTTGGTGCATGATTCCTTACTCAAAAGAGCACAGTTCAAATCCCCTTCCCCAACTCAAAAGAAAAAATGAATTTCAAGTTGGTATTTTTTCCAAGGCCACATTCCACTCCTGATTCCTATCAAATCTAAACTTTAATTTTCTCCCTCTTGCTCTTAGGGTTTAGTATCCTGACTCCCTTTGAATGTGGTTCAAAGAATGGAACAAATTTATTATAAAAACTCAAACACAATTTCTCAAACTCTCTCAGTTTGTTACATAATCTTCCTATTGTTTTTTGTATAGAAACCATAGGATAAATAAATGCATATCTATAATCAAACAAATATAGAAACATAGACATGCATGCATGTTACATTTAAGTTGTACTGTTTTTCTTTTATCTTTTGTATTACTTTGGTGAATGTTAATTGCACAATGAGCAAAATATATATATATATATATATATATAAATTTATTCATGATATTAGGGGTGAACAATAGAAGTAAATTGATTGGGAATTTTTTATTTTTAAAAGGTGACTTTTTTTCTCATTTCAGCTATTATGTTTTTTTCTGTATCTCTTACTTTCCTTATGATTGTCATAGGATATTATAATGAAGGTGATGTCTTTTTCTCAACAAGGCACTCATGCTATCTGCATTCTCTCTGCTAATGGCACTATTTCAAATGTTACCCTTCGACAGCCTACTTCATCTGGTGGTTCTCTGACATATGAGGTGCCCCTTTATTCCTCCTCTAATTCAAGTTCAATTGCATAAGGATATATGAAATATTAGATAAAAAGATTCCTTGTTTTATTGAGGCCCATTAAACCAATTAAGAAGAACGGTTCTGGTTTACTTCTGAGGCAGAGGAACAACTCCTGTGAGTGGGTGTTAGTTTCTTTAGAAGTTCAATATGTGATATGCTTTGAAGCTTTTAATTTTCACTTAATTATGGAAGAAGGGCAGAAAACATGTGGCATTCTCTGTAGAACTCAGTTACACATATGAACATGGTTGTGTTTTTGAGGCCAATTTGTTTCTTCATATGAACCCAAAAAGTAACTCATGATGCAATCTAGATTGCCCCAAACTTGCTTTTGCATTTGTATCACAAGGATGCTTCCAAGCTTGGACAGTTAGTGATTATCAAGTGTATCCTATTTTTTTCTCCTCATAGCTGTGAAGTAATAACCCAGCTTCCCTATTATTTTCTACAGGGACGTTTTGAGATCCTTTCCTTGTCCGGTTCATTTATGCCTACTGAGAATGGTGGAACAAAGAGTAGATCTGGTGGGATGAGTGTTTCTTTGGCAGGCCCAGATGGTCGCGTTCTAGGAGGGGGGCTTGCTGGTCTGTTGGTAGCTGCTGGTCCTGTGCAGGTAAAACAATATTATATAAAATATAGCATTTTTTTTTCTTTTAAAAAAGGCAAATAATAAAAAAGTTGAGGGTCATTAAGTTGTTAAAAACTTTCTAATTTTAAGATAAGGTTTTGATGATGATAATTTGTTTTGAAAAGAAAATTCAGACATTTGTTATTGACATAAAATATAACAAAAACTCAATGGTAAATTTTATTGCAATGGACATAGAATGTGCCACCTGGCCAGTGGACAACACTAGGAATATGTGTCACTGTCTAATACCTCCTGGCCAGTGGACAACACTAGGAATATGTGTCACCGTCTAATACCTTCTTTCTCAATCGTTTTGAGCAAACAGGTTGTTGTGGGCAGTTTTCTTCCAGGTCACCAGCAGGAGCAGAAGCACAAGAAACAGAGAACTGAACCGGCAGCAGCTGTTGTGAGCCCAATGGCTGTGCATACAATGTCTGCAGATGGAATTAAGGTTTCCTGTAGTGGAGTAAAGGCAATTCTCACCTCTCCATCATTCCGTGGAGACAGTTCAGGTACTTTCAACCTTATCCAGGGCTTGAGAAATTCTACCATTGACAATAAATCATCTTCAAGTGGAGAGGAATCAAAAGGCCACAGTCTATCACAGTGAGGTTTCCAGTTGATAGCATTTGCATGCTGGAAGCTAGTTCATCATCATTGTTCTTTTTATGTGGACACAACATACTGTAGCCTCCAAAGTCAAACTCGTCCAAAACCAGTATAATTTCATTGGCTTCTAACCAAGGGAAAAGTAGGTTTAATGTCATGATGGTTTTAACCCATAATTGTACTGCCTTTTTAGGTTTAGGTAGGATTTCTAATTTTTAGATCGGTATCCGGCTTTCTTAACGGTGATGGTGTATTACTCATTGATGTAAAATTTTATGAATGATTGAAACCTGGTGTGCCTTTCCCCTGATCAAGTGCCTGTATCCGAATGATTTGAAGCTTAAAATGCATGTTTTGATTATGGTTTGTCGAAACTCAAGATGCTTAATTAAATAATGAATTGCTACATTTCCAAATAACAGAGAATCCCGCATCCCACCATTTCAAGTTTGCCACACGACAAAATAGAATTTATTTCAAGTTTCATAGATATTTGACCTTTCCAGAGCTCGGCTTTAAGGGTTTCATCATGGGTCACGGCTAGTTGTGTACTCATTGTCTTTGAAATTCTAACTGCTGTCAGACAACCTTAAAACCTTTTTTTTTGGTCAAATACAATCTTAACCTTGATGTCAAAATCTGCGTTATTTGCAGAATATTACGTTCGATAAAAAGAGAAAAAAAAAATCAGGCCTTCAAATTGCAGCATCAAGATAACAAAGTTGCCATTATTAATCTGGCCCTTTATTATTTGACTAAAGTGAGATTAAGGATAGCTCAAAAGACCAGAAGAAAAAAAAAAAAAAAAAACAGAGTTCAGAAGACCAGTTTATATTTAACCTTTTTTTAAATGAATTTCTATTAGTTTAGTGGTCAAGAATGCAGCATTTGGACAGCATAGAGAGAAAAATAATCCATCTTTAATCTCATTTTATTCTTCCTTTGATCATCGAAACTTAGAGCATTCAGTTACATAGGGAGCCAAGCCATGGTACAATTCTAAACAAAGCTGCAGAAAATGTCTTGTATGGTCTCAGCTATCAGCTCTGAGATCATGTCCCGACGCTTTTTCCAAAGAAAAAGAATAGAAGGGAAATATTTTCCAGCAGCCATGACCCCATCAATTAAAAAAAAGGCTTTGAAAACCTTGATTTCAGATTTATCTCTGAGCTGAAATAGACATCCCTAACTTTTCTGCTCTCCATTCTCTGTTGACCTTGACAATAAATTTACTCTTCTTCTTAACTCATCAACCCCTTCAGCGTCTTCAACGGTATTGTTGCCATTACAATCATTTCTGTTCCCTTTGTTTTCCTCCGTAGCTGTCTCATGGGCACTTGACACTCCACTGCCCTTCGTTGCTTGTTCACTTCTGTTGGGTAACTGCTTTACCTCTAAATCTTGCTTTATCATTTGTAGATGTCGAGAGAGAAATTTCATAATCTCGATCGAAGTTGGAACTATGCTTTGAACCCATGAAGATCATGAAAATGATCAAATTGAAGAGACAGAAAACATAAAGATTGTTGCAAACAGCTTGGCTGATCAAATCCAGTGTTGAATCAAGCATGTTAGCAAAAACGTAAAGACAAGAAGATGAATTGAGGAGAAGGGCAACATTAAATCAAAATATCCAATTAATTTTGGAAGACATGCTGAACGGATAAGTCGTCTAATTTCTTTTTTTTTTTTTTAATTTTCTTAATATTTTTTTATTTATAACTTTTTTTTTCTTTCACATGGCTCAATTTATTGTCTTTTGTATGTGAATAAAAAAATAAAGAAAGAAAAGATTGATTGGATATTATTAAAAGATTGATGAAAAGTTACGAAAGTTGGCAAAAAAAAATGACAAAGAAAGTAAGAAGTAAAAATGCAAAGACAAAGCCAAGGTACCCCCACGTAATTATTTCTTTTTTTTTCCTATTTTGCTTTAATTGCAGTAAGAATAAGAGAAAGATTGTAAAAAGTCAAAAGCGATAAATCTATACTGAAATTATTTCGTAACTTTTCAAATACTGATATAAGGATAGCTATTAAATGAACAAATGGAGTGAATAACTATGATTTAATTTTTTTTTAATTTTAGAAAATATTATATTTTTTATATTTGAAATGTAATAGATCAATTAAAATAATAACAAAATAATATAAATATTTTTATATCAATGATGTTTATGATATGAGAAATGTAATAATTAATGTAATTTAAAAAAAACCTATGATGCTTAAAAATGTGATCTTTCCTAATAAAGATCACATTTATTAATTTAAAAATGTGATTGATAATTTAACAAAAATCACTTTTTTTAGTTTTAAAACATGATTAATAATGAATAAAAAGGATTAAATTTAAAAATTATTTAGAGTATTTTTTTATGTAAAAAACGTAATTTTTAAATCTAAAAACCACATTTCATACATAAGAAATGTAGTATTTAACATATAAAAAAATCATCTTTTTCAACTCCCATTTTGACTTTCATCTAAGTTATCTACATGTTGATTTTTATTTTTTTTTCATTTTTCCTTTCCTTTCTTCTTCAGCTAGATACTTAATCTTTGTTTTTTTTTTTTCCTTTTTCACGCCATTTCCTACCCACCTTTTTTTTTCTTTTTTATTTCATCTTTTTTTTTCCCTTCTTTTGCCCATTACTTGACCATTCTTTTTTTTTTCTCTTTCATTGCAGTTCCACCAAACATTAATAATGTAAGAGATGTTGCATTAAAGGAGGCCAAGATGAAGAACCCTATGATTTGCTAAGTAAGGTTAATTGGTTGGTTCCTTACTAGGGATAGAGAAATGGAAGCAAAATGGAGAAATAAAAAGCTTTATCCTTTACTAAGAATACTTTTACTTTCGATTAAAGTCATTATTGATCCCTTAGACTTTTATCATTAAAAGGTAAAAACTTGTTTCCTATAAAGATAATTGGGAACCATATAGGCGTAACAAGGAAACATTACGTGAGAAAGTAGAGGAAGATCAAAGTACTGTTGTGACAAAAAGGAGTTTCAGCTAATAATGAGCGAAGGTCCAAAGCTTTATGACAACAAACCTAAAAAAGGTATCTCAAAACCTATCATTTTTTTGTTCTTCAAAAGCTCATTTTTTTTTCTTTTGTTTTTAAACCCAAAAAAAAAAAAGTTATCATCTTTTTAACTTTTGTCCTAGCTTTTGCTTCTCAAATAATACAAGTTTATGGGTGTTTGAAATTTGATTCTTTTTCTTATTCCAAAAACTACAGCTCAACTGAAACAATTTCATGAGCAATATAAAGGAAATAATTTTGCTTCAAAATCATCAGGTCCAGCAACATCATATCAAATTGGTCCTTTACCACCACCACATCAGCCTCTCAAAGAATTGTTTGCAAGGCGTTACAAGTTTCCTTAGCCTTTTTTTCCTTGACTGTTAACTTTCTTATAAGAGGTCATTTTTTTTTTTTTTGAAATTGTTTAATGCTTAGGAGTTTAAATGGGTTCTTTTTAATTTGGCTTGGATCTCTTCCTTGGAAAACATTGGTACCAAGTAGTTCATTATATTTGCATATGGTAACTTGGTGAATAACAAATATGGTGTGTAAAGAATTTTGGTTAATTTCATTTTTGCTATATGTTGCCATGTTCTTTCACAGGATACCTTCATTGTTAACTATTGATGTTACAAAGGATTACTTGGACAGATCGTATGTACATTACAAAGGCTATTAGAAACTCAGTTGTGGATCTAAATCCATTTGGTAAAGTGGTCAAACTTACTACTTTTCAACTTTACAAGTTCATTGTTGATGCCCTCAACTAATATAACTCTGTTTTTGAAGTTATTAAAAGTTTTCACCTTTTTTTTTTTGTTTTGTTTTAATTATTTTTGAATCATTTTGTTTTTCTAGCTTTTAGGTTTGTTTTGCTTGTTCCTTAGTGATATTATCTTGGTTATTTGGCTTTTTTGGATAGATTTTTTTTGCATAGGCTTTTTTAATTACAAGTTTATGATGTTTTAGTAATTTTTTTATGTAGGTTATTGTCTTTAATTTGTGGTGTCATTAGGAGTTGTTAGAATAATTGATTTTGTCACTTTTCTGTATATAGCCGTTGTTAGATGATTTTTGTTGATTTTTTAAGTTGGTCAGTTGAAATGAATGTGCCTTTCTATATATGTGTCCATTTCTAATGAACATAGCTGCGTCCATTGGTATCAATTGTTTGCATTACATTTTATGTGGGTTCATGAAAGTTTAATATCAATTGTTTGCATTACATTTTATAATAATGAATTATTGTTTTGGGTTTACAGATAGTCCCTTCATGAAAATGAGAGGGTTTAATTTCTCGTTATGAGTATAATGTGGTAATTATATTTAAGGTTTCACTTAAGTTTCTATTCATGTTTTTGTTTTTTATGGTTATTTTTTTTTGTAGATTATATGTGTACAATATCCTTACTACAAAACCTGTTTTTTCTCTTTCCTTTCCTTCTATTTATGAATAGAAACTTTGCATTAGGTAATTAATATTTAGCATTTTATTTCTTAAATGCTTTCAAGATTTGTAGGTAGAAAACAAAAAGCAAGAAAAAGAATGATGGTACAAAAAATTGCCAATTTGATCTTAGATGCATTGTTGTAGGGTTTTCTTGCTCTTGCTAGGTGCTGCATTACAACTGCTTAGGTCTAGGTTTCTTTTACTCATTGTTCTATCCATTCAATTGCAAATTTATTTTAAACTGATGTATTATTTTATTTTCTTGAATTTGATAATAGTCACGATTTTTAATATTGGAAAAATTCTGGAAACTTTTTATTTTAATTATTAAATTAATGGTATTTTATGTCAAAACTCTTTATCTTTGAAAAATGTAATCATAAAAAAATTTGGATATAGTACAAAATGGCATTCATCCTCTTAGAACATAATGTTTGCAGGGTACATGAATGCCAAAAGAAGTTCAAAAGAAAAAGAATTTATAAATGGATGTTAATTTTTAAATGTGGATTGCAAAAAGAAATTGAATGTGTTACTTAGCAAAGGTTGGCATAAATGCATGTCAATACATATATGGATTTGAAGAATTTATATTTAGAATTCAAAGAATGTGTAAGTTTGGCCACGTTTTACTTTGTATATCCATTTTACATTCATAAGTTTATTCTCAAGATATTTTTTCTTCAAACAAGAGAAAGAAAAATGTATATTTTATTTCAATATAACATGAAAAGAAAAAAATCATGCATACAATAGACTAATTTAAAGATTTTGATTCTTTATCTCATCTCTTTATATTTTATGCTTTGAAAATTTTGATTTGTTAGCATTTCAGCTTATAATTTTACACATATAAATAATTTTTGTATCAAATGAAGCTTAACGCTGAAAGGGGAAATGAATATGTGACACGTGGATGATCTTTGTTATTTTATTATACCTATAAATCATTTGATTCTTTATCTCATCTTTTTATATTTTTTTATAGTTTGAAATTTTAATTTGAAATTTTTTATCTATTTTTTAATGGTTATTAATTCATGTTTTTATGATTAAGATGATGTTGTAGATCATGAGAAGTGGTCAAAATGGTTTAGATGTGATTGTATTTTGCACTTTAAAGATGTAAGTGTAATCTTTATCTATCATCTCTTCTATTAAGCTGAATTGTTTTCATACTTGCTTTGGTGCCTTTGGTGTTCTTAACTTCTCCATTTACAACTTCTGATTTATTAATCATTGATAATTAGTTTAAATTTTAATGCTATAATGTTATTTGCAGTAAAAATATGGTGGAGAGTTCTAAATGAGTTGACTAATAGCAAAATAGAATTGTTTTTCATGTGTTCACTCCAATCTTGATCACTATCTATGAGTAAGAAATGACCATAAATAAATGTTAATTCATTTTTATGTGAAGTACCAATTGATATGTTGATATGTTAGAAGAATTATTATGTTTCTTGAATAAGAGTTTTATAACTTAATTTATAGTTTTTTAAAAGAGAATTACAAACCTGATGTAGTTATTATCATTTTTATGTTGTTATTGTTCCCAATTATATATTTAACTTTTTAAACACATTTTAAAATTATGACTTATTCTTCAATGACAACAGAAAAAATTTTAGACCCGCAATAACACACAATTATTTATTAAAATATTTAATAATTAATATAATCAATCATACCCGTGACGAAATGTGGCCTACCATTAATTTTTGTAACTTCGGGAGTTTAGTTAAGTCTATTTGTAGCTTTGCATAGTTGAAGAAAATAATGAATTAGGATGTGAAGCTTTTGTAGCAAAAAAAAGTTAACTGAAAGGTATAATTTAATAAAAAGTGACAAATGATTAAACATTTTTTATTAATGATTAATGGGTTCTTTTTCTTTAAAAAATCATTAATATATTGATAGTCTTTTTGATGAATGAGAAATCAGATAAGGAAGAGAAGAACAAGGCAAATAAACAAAGGGCTAAAGATCAAAATGAAAATTCTTTTATTCATAAGATGACTAGTGCTTCATTCTAAATTTTTTTGACTTTCTATATTTGTAATCATGTTAATTGAACATGTTGAACTCAAAATTTCAATGCATTATACGAATAAGGTATATGGAAGAATCTATAATGAAAGATGTGGTAGAATAAAATTCAGAATCAAATGAGTACACTGAAACACCAACTACCTCGCATTATTGATTTTTTTTCTCCTTTTTGGGTAACATATGGGCATTATTCTAAAATTTTTTTCTCATTCCTAGCTATTGAGTTCGCTTCTGAGGCCTGAGTAGGCATTGGCTAAACTTGACACAAGGCAAATCCTATGCCTCCAAATATATTTTTCTATTACAGAATGAAAGGTTGGATCAAGCAACAACTATTCTATTAATTGAAAAATAATGGATCTTAGTTTACCATTATGAGTCACATGAAGTAAATTATGCATATTGGATGATTTTCTTCATAAATTCAACCAAAAAAATAGTGACTAATATCATGACTTCAAATTTCCATTACTCAACCAGAATATCAAAAAGATACTTAAAAAGATGAAACAACAGGTTAAAGTAAATATAAAAGCTAAAAAAAGTAGGAAGAAGTGAGAAAAGGTCCTAGTTATATCACATTTTCCTTTTCTTATTTCCTGTAACACTACCTTTATTAAAACCCCTAAGATCATTCATGGTTTAGCAATGTTCTACTTTTTCAAACCTTTCTTTCTTCCAAATCCAAGCTTAGAATTATTGAGCTCCTTATTTTTCATATTCTTATTGTTTATGCCAAGCTCTAATGTGGGGATGGTCTTGGACAGACAAGAGAGAAAAATAGTTAAAGGCAAAGGCATAAAGTATTTCTTGTGTTTGCACTCCCACACGTAAGTTAGAAAAGAGATCAGAATGAGAGAAAAATATGAAATTAGGATTAGGAGAAACCTACCTTAATAATGCCTAGATGTTTGTATTTATAGATGAAAGGTAATGGATCAGTAAGGGACAATAATGATATAGCCAAGCTTATATGGTACTGAGCATGTAAGGCTGAATTGACATATCAAGTCAACATAAATATCCAAAATACCTCTGGCTATGTGCCAGGGGTCCCTAATAGGGGAAGAGACTAACATACCTTTTTTATCACTAAATGTCCCTAACATTCTGTTCCTCTATCAAGCAATTTAAATGTCAGACTGTAGGGTATACATTTAATCTATTTTGTATAGGTCAATCGAGTGAAGGGAGACGATGTGAAATCCTTTCTCTTCTAGTTGAAATTAATTTAGAAGTCGACATTTGGGATAACCAACCATAAACTGTGGTCTAAACTGGTGGGAGTTTGATCTTGTGCACATATTTTAGGTTGAGTGCATAGTTGGCTTCAAGGTGGCCAATGTGCCTTTTGTCTAGAGTGATCTGGAATTACAATAAGAGTTTGTTTAGTCAACATAGAACTTATACATTTTTTTGAAAGTTTGGATTCAAGTCTTCATTTTGAATTTTGGTGATGAACTGAGGCATCAGTTCATCAAGTTGGTTCAGGTTGGGGAATCTGTCGAACCTATCCTGAAAAGTTATCCGATCTGATCAATCTGACTTAGGGGGCCATCTAGTTTGGTTAGCCCGATGGCATTAAATAAGAAGAAATGTAGCTTGAGCGAAAAAATATAAAATGGGAAAGACAAAAAGATATCTTCCAATTTGTGCTCTAACATATGGCGAAATCTAGGCCGCCTATTTGATTTGAGATGTAGCTATATAAAGAGCCATTAGGGCCTTCATTTTTCACCTTTTTGCTTTCATTACTCTTAATCTGACTTAAATTTTTCAACTTCAAAAGCTTTTTGGCATTACAGTTCTTTTTCTTTTCATCCATTCTTACTAACTTTTTTGGTACATACTTTTCATTAAGTCTTCTAGTTTTAGTTATGGGGAAGCTAAAAGTTTTAGGGTAGAACTTAGGAAAGGTCAGCTCAGGGAAGACAACAACGACCTAATTTTATCAATCTTCAGAGGTCATGATTGTCAAAGGATGGCATACTAGTTCAACCAATGTCTAAGGAAGGGTAACAACAAAATGATAATAATGCTCAAGCAAGAAGAAAACAGGTCCTAAACATAGAGAAGTTATGTGCTCAGATAGATTTTGAATTAAAAAATCACATCCACCTTCTTGTCCTATATCTTAAGTCAGTACATCTTTTATGGATGACCTTTTTTTTATTTGATTGTTCCCTTTTTCATGGTACAATCTCATCAATTTTTCTTTTTTTATGTTCTCTCACCCATAAATGCTCCCATTTTTACTTTCATTCCTTATCAGTTAACTCTTGTTAAGATTACTTTTTTTCTCAAGGGGTTCCACTTCACCTTTTTTCCCTCAAAA
Organism: Durio zibethinus; assembly: GCF_002303985.1. The sequence continues at coordinate 16,086,671 of NW_019168381.1, read as the reverse complement.
TTATGTTGCTCTCAGCCATTGTTTTATCTCGAAATCTTATTCCTACTCAAGATTCAAAGTCTTCTAGCAGTGAAGATTCTGACGATGAGAAAGGTTTTGATGAGGAACAAATGAAAGGCATCCTAGCTGGAAGAAATGACAACGATGAAGAGAATATTTCAGAGCAAGATGAGTTAGGCGAGGTTACTATATATGCTTACTGTGACCTCAATGTGATCCCTAAAGATGTGATAAGAAAGTTGAAAGGTAAGGCCAATCTCGAAGACTGCCTTATCATATGTTCAGCTCATCACGTTGTACTTTGGTAACAAACTTCTTTTTCCCCAGAGAGGGGTATAGTATATTAATGTCAAACTCCTCATATTAGGTCATTGATAAATTGGAGCCATATGGGCGCTATGTATATTAAGATTCATTTATGGTTGGTATGAGGTTTTCACTTCATTTTTTATTTGTTTTTAATTTTTAATTATTATAATTTAATTATCACTCAGCTCACTTCTAACTCTATATGATACATAATATATTTTATCATTCTTTGCCAACATGTAGATATTCTTTCCAATCTTCCTCTATTTAGAGAATTTTTTTTCATTAAAAGGCACTTTAGTGATAGGAGGTGGTATTACGTAACAACTTGGCCTAATAAAAAACTATTCGCTAATTGCCCAAGCTCTATAAAAAATTAGAAACTACTTTTCTTTTGCCTTTAGAAATAAAAAATAAATAAGGACGGTGAGATCGATGTCGAGGCCTAGGAGATAATAAATAAGCCCAATGTTTTTGTAGATATGCCAGTAGCTCTTTTCGTCCTAGACTTATCAAATTAAGATAAAATAATAGAGTACACTCGTAGGGGAGAGTTTGTTATAGATGCCCACAAGCTGATTTCTCCCGAAGTAATAAATGAAACAAAATACTAGGTTAGGTATGAGGAACCTCATGGGATATTTGTTTTATTTAATTTTTTATCTAACACTTAGCTCAATTTTACAAAGATGTCCACCAACAAAGACTTTAGTTTTTCCTTGTTCAAACACAAACCAAGGCCTAAAGCAAGAAAATTTAGCTTGGGGCCCCCTCTTGCAAGGAAAATAAGGTTATCAACCCCACAATAGGTAGACCACCGAACACTTTAGCCTAACACTTCCTCACTGATAGAAAAACAAAGTTAATAGCTCATTTAGAGCTTTTCTCGATGGACACCCCTTATACCAAAAAGCCAAGGGTCAAAGTCTTCTCTTCTACTTTGAAAATCTTGAGTTAAAGGTGTTAAGGCTTGGCTCGAAAAAAATCTACATGAGATTGGAATACACCCAGACTGATAATCCCATGAAAAACCTCCACGTGGTAAAAAAGATTCTGTAAAGTTGTAGTCCCTCATCTAGATGAGCATTACTTAACTCTAGTTTAGCTTTTTCATTGTTCTTCATTATTATTTTTGCTTAAGTCAGAGCTCATCTTATGTAGTTCATTAAAAACTCCCACTTCAGCCTCTTAATAATACCAGCTAAGCCCTGCAGCATGCCTACCTTGCTATAGCCTACTTGCTTAAGGTTGAGAAAGATATAGGCATCTTGAGTGAAAAGCACAAAGGAGCTCAGATGCTCAAGGTAATATTAGGTCCAGTCTTAATGTGTCTTATAAAAAGAAGGCCAAGCAAAGAAAGAGAATAGACAAGTTGACGGACAAATTAGAGACCGTCCATATTAAGAAGGCCCAGTAAAGTCAATGAGGAAGCAAGTTGAGCTAAAACTTAGTAACGCTCAAGCTAAGATAGCTAGGCTAAAATATGAGCTAAAAGCTAGGGAAAAAGAAAAAAAAGAGCTAAAAAAGAATGTCATCGAAGACTTCAAAGCCTCAAGTGAATTTCATAGGCTTTAATTAAAGTTCTCCAATGATAACATGCTTGCCTTCGAGTTGGCCAAAGATAAAGTGCAATTCAAATTTACTGACCTCAACCTTGATCTCTCTGATATCGATATCAACAATATCATATCAATGCCTTTTTCGAATCAGCCCAAAAAGGAAAAAAAAAAGAAAAGGATGAAGATAGGGCACTAGATACTGAGCTTGAAATTGCTTTTGGGATCGAAGCTAAAATAGACTAGGTTAAGGGCCTCAGGCCAAGGTTGTTGCCGCTACTCCTGATGATGAAGGTGTCATTGCTACTGTTGATGTTGTTAATACATAGCTCTTTTTCCTTTTTAACCTTTTGTAAACTTTTGTTTAGAATTGTTGACGTAAGAGGTTGGTTTTTGTTGTGACCTCGAATAGGAATTACTCTACCAAAACTTCTATCTAAGATAATTTTTTTTGTACTGATTTAAAATTAAATATATTTACTCAAATGAAGTTTAATTTCTATCAATGATAAGTTTAACATTATTTTTTTCTTTACTCAGAGAAGTTTAAGCTTGGTTAACTGTTGTCAAGACCGTCGTGACATAAGTTTTATAAATTTACCTCGAACTATCTAAAATGAATTAACTAGTATTTGATTTGATTAGAAATAATCCCAACTTTAAGTTTGATTAAAGTGATATGAAGATTCACCAAGTATCCAAAAATAAATTAACTTAAGAATCTATCTAAACTCTCAGGTTAAATTTTGTTAGGTTAGTTAGAGTGAAGAGTAAACATGGACGCTGTCAAATAAACATAATGTTACAACTTCATTGATTTTTGGGTTACAAGTTTGAACTCAACGTATCCAAGCTATTGATAATACACCTCTAGTTTATTCACATTTTATGTCCTTTGAATGGTGTTGTCGTTCATGTCCTATAGCTTGTAAGTCATGTCTTAGACAATCTCTTTGACTACATATAGTCCTTTTCAGGTCAAAGCTAATTTGTCACCTCAATCATTAACTCCTGAGGCTTCAACTTTCCTAAATACCAAGTTATCTTTTGAAATGCTCTTACATTGGACCCTTTTGTTATAATAATTGGATACCTTTTATTGATAAGCTACTATTCATGTAGGGCTACATCTCTCTGTTCTTCAATGAGTTCTAGGTCGGCCCTTAAAACATCCTTATTTTTTTTTGCTGACATTAATTCAACTTTTAAACTTAAAATGTTGATTTTAATGAGCACTACAATTTTTGTTCCAAATGCTAAATGAAATGGGGTTTTTTCTATTGGTACCTTAGTGGTTATCCTCAAGGCCTACAGTACTTTAAAAAGTTCATATACCTACTTATTTTTTACTACATTCAATTTTTTTTTAAAGCTTCTAATATTATCTTATTTTTAGTTTCAGCTTATCCATTGGACTAAGGGTATGCCATCGATGTGAATCTTAGGTTGATCTGAAGGTTTGAACATTATTTCTTGAACTTTAAGTTTTTGAATTATTTGCCATTATTCGTTATTATAGATCGAGATAGGCTAAATCTATAGCTAAGGTAAATGGTCCAAGAACATCCATTTCTGACTTTATAAATGGCCAAAGGCTAATGATAGGAATGAGCTCAGTCAAGAGGATATATTGTATGTGGGTAAAACTTTGACATTTATTGTATTTTTTTACTAGGTCAATCACATCTTTTCTGATGGTGGGCCAATAGTAACTCTATCTAAGCACTTTATAGGCTTATGGTCAAGGTTCAAGATGGCTTTTGCATATTTTTTCATGGATTTATCATAAGAAATAATTTGCTTCTTCCTTATCTACACATCTCAAGTAAGGCAAGCTAAAAAATCTTTTATATAATTTTTCATTAACCATCGTGTATCGAAGAGCCTTCTTCATTAGTATTTTAGCTCAGACTCTATCTTCAGGTAGCGCTTCCATGGTCAGGTATGTCCTTATTGGGGTCATCTAAGTTTCTTTTTCTATTATTTATCCTACGAGCTTTTTTTCAATATTTTTTTGTACCAATTCTTCCACCAGGACTTGATCTACACTCTTTGTTGTTATTTTTGAAGCCAACTTAGATAAGGAGTCTACCAATGAGTTTTCAAACCTTGATTTTTTTTTACCTTAGCTTTCTCAAAATTGAAGATTAGGGCTAATGTTTTATCCAGATATTTTTTAATCCTTTCTTTTTGAACTTTGAACTTTTTGTTTATCTGATCAACCATTAATTGGGAGTCATTATGCATGGTTATATATTGAATACTCAACTCAACTACCAATCTTAAGCCAGCTATCAATGCTTCATATTTCATCTTATTGTTAGATGCTTTGAATTTAAACCTCAAGGTATATTGATATTCTCGTCCTTCTGGGCTGATCAAAATGTAACCAGCTCATCCACTATGGTTTATGATCGGTCCATCAACAAAAAGCTTCCACTTTTCCTTGTTTGGAGTTTTTTCATTTTTCTCAAGTTATCCTTTAAGAAGGACTAAGGTAAGCTTTACAACAAAGTATGCTAACACTTGAGATTTCAAGGCTGCCCTGAGCAGTATATACAGGTCAAATTCACTAAGCTTAACTACTCACTTAATTAATCTTCCTAACAATTCTAGCTTCTGTAAGACTTGTCTCAATGGTTGATCAATTAGTATAAAGATCACATGAGCTTAAAAATATGGCCTAAGCTTTCTGACCAATATGAGACCACATAAGCTAATTTTTTTATATTGCTGTAGTTTATTTTTGACCCTATCAGTACCTTACTTACAAAGTAAACTAATATTTACCTTTTTTTTTTTCTTCTCTGACTAAGATCGAGCTGATGGTCTAGTCTATGGTGGCTATGTATAGGTACAAGGTGTCGTCAGACCTCGACTTGGATAAAATAGGTGGAAAAGATAAGAACTCTTTTAGTTTTCCAAAAAAAATTTTGGCACTGAAAAGTCCACCTAGGGTCAGAGATGTTTCTGAAAATTAAAAAAAAAAAAAACAAACATCGTTCTACTGACATAGATATGAACCTATTTAAGGTAGTTATTCTTTTAGTTAGTTTTTGTACCTCTTTTATCGAGGTCGATGCTTTCATGTTTAAAATTGTTTGAACTTTTTTTAGGTTCACCTCTATCCCCCTCTTATTAATCATGTAACCTTAGAATTTTTTTGACATGACTTCGAAAGCACATTTGCTTGGGTTAAACTTCATATTATACTTTTTCAAGGTTTAAAGGTCTCTTCTAGGTCTTTCAAGTGCTTAGTCAAACTTTTAATTTTGATTATCATGTCGTCTGCATATACTTTCATATTACAATCAATCTGGTGTTTAAAGATCTTGTTAACCAGCCTATGATAGGTTGCTCATGCATATTTTAATTCGAAGGGCATCACTTTGTAATAGTGAAAGCCTTTCTTGGTAAAAAAAATTTTTTTTCCTTATTGTTCTTCAATATTTTAATTTGGTTATAGCTAGAATAGGCATCCATAAAGCTAAAAAAGTCATGTTCGGCTCTATTATCCAATAGTCATCTATGTTGGAAGGGTAAAACTATCTTTTAGGCATACTTTATTTAGGCTGATAAAGTAACACACATCTTTCATTTTTCATTATACTTTTTGACTATGACCAGATTGGCTATCTATTCAGGGTAATAAACCTCCCTGATGAAGCTTGCTTGTAATAGTTTGTCAACCTTTTCTTCAATAGTCCTTTATCTTTCCTAGATAAAAGTTCTCTTATTTTACCAAACTGGTTTCACATCGAGATTAGTGTGCAGTTTATGGACTATTACCTCGGTATCAATTTCGGGCATATTGAACGATGTCATAGTAAAAAGATTGGCATTATTTCTTAAAAGTTGAATTAACTGTTTCTCGTGCTTAAGTTTAGTTTTGATCTACATATATTTTTTAAAGATGTTATCTCAGAAAGGTATAGTTACGAGATCATCTACCGATTTAGGTTGATTTTTAGGTCTTTGATCAGAAAGGTATAGTTACGAGATCATCTACCGATTTAGGTTGATTTTTAGGTCTTTGATCAATTATCTCTTTTTATTCAATCAGGTCAAGATCATTTCCTATAAAGACAAATCCTGACGTGATAATTACTATGGTAATTTGCTGAAATACATGGTTGAATTAGTATGTATTTTTCATTTCAAACTATGTTTTGGCCAACGTATTAGCTTGATCTAGATATCATGTAATTTGTTTGTACCTACTTTAGAGCTTAGTCATCTTCAAAATTATTTCAAAAATTTTAAAAATGGATAAAAAAATGTCTTTTAATCTGAGTTTAAGAGCTTGGAATGACTTAAGAGCACGTTTCCGTCAAGTCAATCTTACATTGTATGTTTTTGCTTTTACTTTGTTGCTTTTTCTCAATTTATGTTGCATGTTTTTCTTCAAAGTTCTTAGTCTCAGTCGAACTACTAGTCTATTTCCCAATCTTCTCTTTCATTATGTTAACGTAACACTATTGTTAAATGGACTAGTCTCCCATCACCTATCTAATTCTCTAGGGTGTTAAAAATTTCACTTTTAGATAGGGAGCTGAGCTTATGAGCTACGTAACAAATTGGTTAGGTTGACTTAATATCATATTATAGGCAAATAGAACATCCATAACCATGAACTCTATGATAGAGGTAACCATCCTCAATTTTATGCCTAGAGAGTTGGTAATTTAATAGTTCTTTTTACTGATACATGCTAGTTCCCAAATCTCATTAAGGTTGAAATGATTGATTGTAGCTTATTTTCACTGTTTTCTTTTTTTTTATGGTGCTGTAGTACATGATATCGATAGAGCCCCCGTTATCAAACAAGATTTTTTTTACTACATAATTATATGCCACAACTATAATTACTATAGCATCATCATATAGGTATTGGATTCCTTCCAAAATTTTTATACTGAAATAGATCAATTCATCTTTCCAATCTTTTTTTTTTGTTGAAGAACCAATTGCCATTATCATTCTTGGATTGAACCTTCATTTAGCTGAGGTTAAGCTCCCTCTAGTAATCACATTAATCATTCAAGCGATTGGCCTATTGTTATCAATTTGACCTTCTTTCCGTCTTGATTAATATTTTCAAACTTTTTTTTTATTTTCTTTTGGCCTACTTTTCCTATCCCTAGTGGGTTCTTTTCGGTTCTATCCATAGCCTGATCTAGCTTGTCCTCATCTTTGTTATTTCATAAATCTTCTTAGCTGATCTCTCCTAATCAGAGCTTCAATCTCATTTTTTAGGTTAACGCAGTCTTCAATTTTGTGGCTTATGTCTATAAAAAATACATCTTTTGGTCGAATCCTTCTTTATGTTATGTCTTAGTGGCTTCAACCATCTAAGCTTCGAGATCCTTTCAATTTGTATCAAAATTCTCTCTCGAGAGGTATTCAGTGCTATATAATTTCTTTATCTACTAGAGCTTGTAACCCTATGTCGTCTCCCTATTGAGGCAGAATCGTAGAAATCTTTATCTTTTTTACAATAAAAAAAAAGAGATAAACCTTTCTCACCTTGGTTGTTTCTCATTATAGCTTTAGTATTTATATACTTTTCAGCTACAAGTAGGATGTCGGCCAGAGTCTTAGACGATTCTAATGATAAGGACAACTTCATGTGATACTCTCTATCATTGAGTCTACTTATTAAGGTGACTATAGTGATCGTTTGTTCTAGGTCTTTTACTTATAAAGCTTTTATGTTAAAATGCATAACATAGCTTTTCAAGGATTCATTGCATCCTAGATGGATTGACATTAAGCTCAAGGTTATCTTTTTCGTTTTTTGGCTACTTACAAATCAGGATAAGAAAAAATGGTTGAGTTTTTTAAATGTTATGATTAACCTCAGCTCCATACTGCTATACTAGGATTGAGCTGTGCCCTTAAAGGTGGTAGCAAGGCCCTTATACATCAAAGCTTTATCCATGGTCTACATCATCATGTTAGTTTTATATAGTTTCAAATAATCGAAGGGGTCAAAATTACTGTCATAAATTTTAAGGTCAATATTTTAAACCCCTTGAAAGGTATGGCTCTATCAATCTCTTCACGATGAGATCTGCAAATATTTAAGCTCATCCTTGAAGGCCATTACTTTTGCCTTTAGCTCTTTCTCCATAACTTACATTCGAGCTTTCAAGCTTTTTGTTCAACTGGGGCTCTGTATTTATTTATTTAGATTTTTAGGTTGTGCCATTTGTCATCTTACGGCTGAGGTAGTGACAAGCTGGTTTGTTATGTTCTTCTTCTTTTAAGGCCAATGAAGCTTCCATCTCTTTGTAACTTAACTATCCTTTTGAAGCATGTCTATCGAGGGTAACTAAGTCTAGCACTTTTAAAGCTTGTGGTGAGGTTATAGTCTACAATATTTGTTTAAGGGCTTGTGTCTGCTCGATCAAAGCCTAAAACTACTTCATGGTCAAACCAACCTATTATGGGGCAGGTCAATCCGAATGTTGGCTATGGTGTGTTTTCTTTTTAGCCGAAACGATCATTTTTCTTTCCTTTAAAGATCTTTTCCTAGGTGGCATTGTTTTATGCTTGACTAATAAATAAAAGAACCCCTACCTAGCACGCCAAATATTTGTGTCGAGCTCCAATGCGAAAGTGTTTCTAGAAGAACATGAGAAAAAATAGTTAAAGTTAAAGGCAAGGAGTATTCATTGCATTTACATTTCGATGCGCAAGTCAAAAAAAAGTCAGAAAGAGAGAAAGATATAAAATTAGGATTAAGAAAAACCTGCCTTAATAATACATTGATGTCTGTATTTATAAATGAAAGGCAGAGATTTAATAGGAGATAATAATGAAATAGTCAAGTTGACGTGACACTAAGCGTATTGATTAGTCGTCACAAATATCTTAAATTCCCCTAGCTATATGCTAGGATCCCTTATTGGGGAAGATATCAACATAACTTTTTAACCACTAAGTGTCCCCAACACTTACCTTTTTCGTCACCTTGTTTTGCGATCCCCAACAGACACTATTGGCCTTTTTTTACTTGAGCTCTCAAATGGCTTACCATATTCAAAACCTAAGTCCAGGTCACTATTTTTGCCATCTGCAGGAAAGCCATTGTGCTTTTGTCATCTTCTTAATTGCCTCAATCTCTTATTTTATCTGCTTAGCTCTTTTTTTTAACTTATCAGCTTGTATCTCTTTAGCAACCTCTTGGCCTCTCTCTACTTTCTTCCTCTTCAGCCTTTTAATTTGTCTTTTGTGCACCAAACGCTTGATCTTCACATTCAGCACGTAGGCATGTGTCTTAACCATCTCTGCACAATAGGTAGAATGCCTTAAAAGATAGCCCTATTGACTAAAACTTCTCAATGCAACTAGTCCCTCCATCAATGCTTGTGTATAAAAATCAATCACTCTTCCAAGTCATCATTCACATCCACATTTTTTCTCTTTATCAATATCAAGGAAAGCTTGTGCATCCATTCACATTTTTTGGCCATCTGGTATCTTTAAGTTTTCTCAAGTTTTTCAATAAAATCATCTCTGTTGTATATAGAGTTCTACGAATAAGGCTCGGTCGACTTCATATCTTCTTCTTCTTATTCTGACTCAAATTCAGACTCTGCCTCACTAACATCATCCATAACATCATCATCATCATCCTCTACATGTTTATCTAGTAAGATTGATTCTTTACTAGGCAACCTAAAACCTACCATCCAAAAAAGGAGAAATTCAAAAAGGTTGCTAGGATTTAAATAGCACTGGGTAATTTTTTTCTCACTATTTTTTATTCTTCACATAAAAGCAATCAAAATCGAAAGTGACGAGGCAAAGAAAATAGCAAATCAAATTTGGTATTTTTTTTTTAAAAAAGAAACTACACATTGAAAGCAAAGTATAGGTCATCAAATGTAGCAAAACATTTTCCAAAACAAACAATCAGAAAGAAAAAGGGTGCCATTACCCATAAACCATACTAAATTGTGAGTAAGAGCCCAAGACAGGACCTAGATTTATAACAGTTTCCACAGCAAAATAAAAAAAGTAAAGAAAACAAAAGGCAATTAAAACCCAATATCTGATGTTAATGTTTGTGCTTGTATTTGTGTTTTTCAGGAAAAAAAAAAAAGAGAAATACAAATACAAATACAAATATCTAAAATACCAACAAGTGGTTGACTCAATTGGTTAAGGCTCATCCTCCTAAACAAAGAGATTTTGGATTCGAGTCCTTTTGGTGGTCGCTTGTTGGGATTATCTTGAATGCACGACCTGCAGTCACCTGTCTTAGGCTGTCAAGTACGGTACATCTTATCCTGACTTGAGGGATTGAGTAACCTATCTACTCTCGGATTTTTCTTACCAAAAAAAAAAAAATCTAAAGTAAAATCATATCAAGTCATACACCAAGAATTGGAAACAATAAAGATAAAACAAAATAAATTTGAGAATAAAATACATGTTGCTTCTTTCAAAACTTCAGCAAAACCCTTTATTTTGTTTAGAAAAACCAGAGGTCTTGAATATTTGAATTTTAAATATCTCTAATGCAATATTTGAATTACAAATTTATTAATTAAAATATTATTTATTTTTAAAATAATTAATTTTAAACGATTACATATGACGAATAATTTTTATATCATATTAAAAAAAGGTTCATAATTTAAGTGTTAAATTTAATTTTTTTATTATAATTTAAAAATCATTTACATCATTAACTTTAATATGAATAGTAAGAGAAATTATTTTGATTAATTTTTTGCTGTGTTCTCCTTTAACATTACATTGGATTCACTAAAACTAAGGTACCCATAATAAAAAAAGAAACCTCTAAAGCATTATATTTTTTCCTTTTTTTGTTTTTTATTTTTATTTATTCTTTTGTTTACTTAAATATTTTATTTGAAATAATTATAATTTAAAACAATTTTCACAAAACTAATCAAATATAAAAATTAAGACATGTAAAAAATATAACTACATAAAATATAAATTATACCAATGATTTTTAAATCTATTCAATAAATCAATCCAATCATAGCATGCCGATAATCAACTAGCATTATGAATTAAAATAATATTGAGCCTTTGGTTAACCATTTTGTCAAATGTGAACTTTATTTTTAATGAATAAGCTTTGTTTGATAAGATGACAAAAATGGAAGGAAGATACGAGATGAATAAGCTTTGTTTGGTAGAATGGTAAAGTGGGAGGCAGATAGTGCATGAGAAGTAAAGTGAACAGAAAATAAGTCTTATTGTTATTCTATATGGTTTATTTTGGATGGTAGGCAGATAGGACATGAGAAGTAAAGTGAACAGAAAATAAGTCTTATTGTTATGTTTATTTCGGATGAACAATGAGATTTATTTTAATTAAATTAAAAATAATTATAATTATAATTTAAAATAATTATTATAATTATAATTAAAAAAAGTCAAGAAAAAATTTATACTCAATGAATTTTATTGAAATTAACATTTAAATTCATCTTATATATCCCTACCAAGAGAAAAGTTTTAAGGAAAAAAAGATGAGAGGAAAAAAACAAATCATTGAAAATAATGTTAGAGTGTCAAATATTACAAAGTTACAAGATAATTTATCATTTTTTTAATTTAAATTTTATATATTTAATTTAATTTATTTAGTTATTTTGAGCCATCAATATTAATTTCTTATAATTTATTTGCTTGATAACTTATTACACTAACTTAATGAGATTTAGGCGACATGATAAGAAAGAATGCAAGGTAAATTAGGTAGTTAATTTTTTTTTAAGACTTTTTTTTTCTTTTTTGTATTTGAAGACTAGATATTATTAGATAGTTTTCAGCGCGTTGCGGTTTGATATTCTTTGAAGCATTTGTATTCTCATTTGAAGGCCTATTACGTAGTAGATCAGTCAAATTCCGCATTGTATGGCACAAACGAAAAGAAAAAAAAAAATCTAAAATAGTATAAGATCTTGTGAAGAAGCAAAGGCATTGAAGGCATATTACATGGTAGATCAGTCAAATTCTGCATTACATGGCACAAACAAAAAGAAAAAAAATCTAAAATAGCATAAGATCGAAATTGTTTATTGTTAAGTAAATAAATCCATTGGCAAACAATACGGGAATGGTTGGATAAGGGAAGGGATTTAGGCATATCGAGAAGGGGAACAGATCAAATCTGGAGTTGGTGGGACTCTAAAAAAATTGAAGGAATTAAATTTGTGATAAAGGAAAGAAAGCTTTTGCAATTGTTAAATTTAAGATTTAAACATTCCACTGGAAGAGATGCAAAACGAAAAATCTTGCAATTTTAAATCTAAGACAACGATCATGATATGATTATTCTATTTAAAAAGTTTGATATATAAAATATGGATTTACCTGCCTTGGATTGAAGGAGAAAAGGTGATACTGGCATAAAAAGCGATGACCCACACGTAGCTTGATGTTGCCCAGAATTTGGTGAGAAAATCACAATCCATGTATTTGGGGCTATAAATGATTGAAAAATGCAAGCATGAGAAAATCTCATAGAGATGTATTGATTTGAAGCATTTGGACTTTTGGGATTTTTAAGGAAATTTAAGATAATATTTAGGATATTGCTGTAGATTCAATGAATTTAAGCAGCCAAAAGGTTTGAATAATTATAAAGGATTCTAATCGAACGGGTTAGATGAATGAACGGGTAATCGGTTGGAATTTTCTTGTTTATTTTTTTCCAAAAAAGCTTTAATCAATTGAAATTCTACATCTTCTCATGAAAAGGCCGATACTTATATTGATTAAGCTTTTGCCACGTGTTGAAAGAATAGGGTCTGAGGACAAAAATAGATGTGCGCTAGATTGTGATCTTTAGAGAATAAATCAAAATTAAATATTCAACCCGTATTCAAAGCATAATTACGCAGAGAAACACCAAAGTTGAAGCATCATAATTAATAACTTATAAACAACTGTTACAAATGCATTGCTCCAAAAACGGCTCAAAACCACACCTACACAAACAAACACCTCATATCTATGCTTAACTAGTTTCAAGTCTTCCCTACTACTACCAAAGTCTGCTTGACTTCCGCAAGAGCCACCATGAAGCTTATTGCAATCCAAGGTACCATCAATGAACCTAGTAGGGTTCTACTGGAGCTCTGAACTTTGCTCCTGCATAAACTGCAGCAGCTCCAAGCTCTTCTTCTATCCTCAGAAGCTGCAATAGAGCAATCCATATCATAAAATAGTTAGCCAAATGCAAATGCAATCGATATTTTGGCTCCCTATAAAGAACGATAGAGATAGCAGAATGTACCTACAAGCTAACAGCAATATTGAATAAGATTTTTACCTGGTTGTACTTTGCAAGACGTTCTGATCTGCAAGGAGCTCCAGTCTTGATTTGGCCCTGTTTTGGAAAATGGCAGGTCAATACCTCACAAAATGGAAATAGTAAAATTAAAAACCAAGGAACATTTGTGTTTTGGTGAAAACTTAAAACAGTAAAATATGATTAGCATAACACATACTGTTGCCAACCCAACTGAAAGGTCTGCTATGAAAGTATCCTCAGTTTCACCACTACATGGAGAAAATAAACACAATGTAAGTAGGGATATATGTAACACTGATATCTCAAACCATCAGGTCGTATCAAACAATTTTTCCTTCAAATAAATGACATGGAGGATTACAAAGCAGAGATCAATATAACACAAAACAAATCATGGAGGGAGGCATACCTCCGGTGGCTTGCCATGACACCCCAACCAGCATGTTTAGACATTTTTACAGCTTCAATACTTTCAGTTACAGAACCAATTTGATTCACCTGACAAATAAACGGAGCATCAATATCATTGAAGAATTTAATTCATCTGAACAATGAACCAACAGCTACAAACAAATACGCCATTAATTCTACATCACGCACGAGGTTACTTGAAGAAGTAGACAAAATTAGTCAAAAGTACCTTCAATAGAAGAGCATTGCAGGTTTTCTCGTTAATTGCTTTCTCCACACGCTGAATCACGCATAAAACATAAAGTATTTAAAAACTCCACGAAGCCAACCTCTATATTTTAATCCCAATCATAAAACCTTTACCTTAGGATTTGTGACAAGGAGATCATCACCGACAATCTGCACTTGTTCACCGATTTCACTTGTCAATTTTGCATAGTGCTCCCAATCATCCTGATCAAATGGATCCTCAATGGAGACAATTGGATAATCAGTCACGAACGACTTATAAACATTCTTCAAACTGTCTCCTGATATTTTTTGTGATCCATCATTGTTCTGCAGCAACAATTCTTTGATAAGCAATCCAGTTTACCTTAAACCAAATGAAGACTACCGGAAATGGACATATGTCACATGAAAAAAATATTTTACCTCTTCCTTGAAATTCAAGTCATAGGTTTTATCCTTGTTATCATAGAACTCTGAAGCAGCAACATCCATTCCAATAACAACCTGCCGACAAAGATATTCGGTCAATTCAATTTTTATGATAAGCTTTCACCAAAAACACAGCAGATAATGAAGCAACCATGACATTTTAGGTTAATATGCCAAATGTTTCTGAAACTAACCTTTCCAGTATACCCAGCGTTAGCTATAGCTGTCTTCAAGAGCTCAAGTCCCTCCTTATTTTCCTGCAAATTATATCATCAATCCAATGCAAATTAAATTCTTTACTCAGATGATTCAAATGATCAGGACCCTGAGCTCTATTGCTCATTACAAATCTAAGCTCCTGCGAAGTAGTTCATTTTATTCAATACACTGCTTTTATGAAAATAAGAAAAGTGAAAGGCCTTTCATACTAAACCACAGACGTAGAATTGGGTTCATAATTAAAGCAAGTAGTTACAGACCTGAATGTTAGGAGCAAAGCCACCTTCATCACCAACATTGGTAGCATCTTGCCCATACTTCTTCTTTATAACAGCCTGAAAGAGCACATAAGTAAAAACAAACTACAAGGGTTGAAAAACAACCAGCCAAGGGAACGGGAAGAAAGTGACAAAAAGGAAAATAAGTCTACCTTCAGGTGATGATATACTTCTACACCGATCTTCATGGCTTCCTTGAAAGAAGATGCCCCAACTGGGAGAATCATGAATTCCTGAAAAAAGTACCAAACAATCAAAGACTTCAACAAAGAGAAAGGGCATCCAAACATCGTTCACAAGATTAAGTAATTATACCTGCATTGCTAGTTTATTGCCTGCATGGGAACCTCCATTGATAACATTGAATGCAGGTACAGGCAAGACTAAGGTCTTGTTACCAGCAAGATTGGCAATGTGCTGCAAGTTACAAGACACAAATCGAATTGAACCTACAGAAAAGTTATATTGGGAGAGGAATCAAACAAGTCGATACAAGAGCATAATACATACGTGGTAGAGGGCAACCTTCTTCACCATAGCGCCTGCTTTACAAACAGCAAGTGAAACAGCCAATATAGCATTTGCTCCAAGCTGAAATAGTCATCCGTTAACTAATTAGAAAAGAGCAATTAAAATAACAAAAAGATTAAAAATAATAAAAGAAAAAAAAACTTACCTTTTGTTTGCACCAACCCCACTCATTAACTGTTCCATCAAGCTGCTGTACCATGAAATTATCAATTTTGGCCTGCTCTGTTGGGTCCTGTTAACACATAAGGAGTAACAATATATAAATCAAAATACATTAATGATCTTGATTTTGCAGTCGATGTAAAAAAAAAAAAAAAACGAAAATCAGAACTTAAAGCTGCATATAATACCTTGCCAACCAAAGCAGGTCCAATAATTGTATTCACATTCTCCACAGCCTAAACGTCATCAAGATGATAAAACCATTACAAATAGTTCAAAATCATCAATAGACACTGTAACACACACAACAGTTGTTGGAATTCATGCGTAAAGTTATCAAAAGAAGAATAGTTCAAAATTTGACTCAATCTACAATCTATACAACAACGAAAAAAAGAAGTTACCTTAAGTACACCTTTTCCAAGGTAGTCAGATCCTCCATCCCTCAATTCCAGGGCTTCATATATACCTTCCAGAGTAAATGAGACGAGAGTCAGTAACCACAGTGCATCGGTATATATTCAGTTTTTCCATTTTCAACTATAACTATCAAAATGAAAAAATAAATAAATAAATATAAGAGAGGATTAAATTACCAGTGGAAGCACCACTAGGCACAGCAGCCCTTGCTACGGTCCCATTACAGAGAATAACATCAACCTGTTAATTTTTCATTCAACCCAGATTCATCACTCAACTCAAAAGGAAGTTACATTTAGGGCTTCTCCTCAACCAAACAGAGCCAAAGAAAACGATGACTAAAGGGAAAAACAAAAGCCAAAAGGAAATGTGTATGCCATTTATAGTATTATAAATCGGACGCCAAAAATGAAATCAACAACTTACTTCAACGGTGGGGTTTCCACGACTGTCGAAGATCTGACGGGCTTTGACACACTTGATGGTCGCCATTGCTTGGTTTTTTTTCGATATAAACGAGGTTCGTCTTTAGTATTACACTACCGCTTCAGTTTTTCTTGTTCTTTCCTTGCCCTGAGAAGAAAGCAGGTTCCAGGGGGAAATATAATGAGGTTAGAGAATCCAATCCAGACCGTTCATCGTGGGAAGTTTGGTGATAAGTGGACGGTAGAGATTGTTTTATTGACCGTGAGGGCCACGAGATTTTGGTGCGGCTACAAAAGCAGCATTGGAATTTGAAAAGTGAGGGTAAAAGTGGAATTTGAAGTGGCGTGGCCATGAAAAGATGTGATTGGGGGGCGCCCGTGGTTCGGCTAAACCGGGGCAACTCAAATGGTTTAGACTTTGAGCGTTAGAAGTAATTGTTTTTCCTAGAAAATGACGTATTGTATTGTACTCTGACAAAACTAAACAAGTGACTAGCGAGAAGTTTCTCGTCAGGTACAATTCCGGGAAGCGTAAATTTTACAGAAAAAATAAAATCTGTTATTTAGTATTTATTGTTATATTATATCTGTATTTAAATAACAGTATATATTGATATTAAATATATATAGTTGTATATTATAAATATTTAAAATTAATAATATATATCTCTACCACATCATATTAAAAGAATTTAAAAAATATTCAAATATTGACAGCTATCCATGTCTACTATTGACTGAATATTTACTCTTAATTTTTGACATTTGTATTTGGATTTTATTTACATGAAAAATCGTAATGTGATCCATTAGGATTCAATTTATCATTTTTCATGAAAAATGTTTTTTTGTCTAATTTTGTTGGTGTGGATAAAAATTTTTCAATAGAAATAAAGAATTTACTCACTATATTTTATGGTTGAGATCTTCCAGAAAGCTTTATTTCATTTATCTTATATAAATATATAAAATCCAAACCCTTTGATAATAAAGAAAGCAGTTCAATGTGAATAGTTCATATTTTTTAATGTAGATGAATTTAAACATGTGTTCTATAATAAATGTATTTTATTTATTTAAAATATTTTTATTATTTTTATAATAATATTTTTATTACTTAAAAAATAATTAGTTATACTAAATTAATTATATTTATTACATTTTAATTATCTAATATTTTACTTTATACGAATAAGTTACAATTAATTTAGTTAATAATATAGATTAAAAAATTAAATTAATAGCTAATTACTCATTAATATATTTTCATATCTCCTTGTTACTTATGAAAAATTAAATGAAATTTAATGTAATAAATAAGAAAAGAAAAATGAGTCATTTAACAAGTTAACAATAATAATATCATTAAATTAGAGAAGATTTTATTTTATTTTTAAAAAAAATAGAATAAATAAATTTGTAATTTAAAGAAAAAACTACATTAATTTTACATCTTTAAATACTTATTACATTAGACGGTTAATAATGTAACCTTTTAATACATTTACGATAATATTTCTTGATAATAATATAAAATATAAATATTATTCTAAAAGGAATATTAAGTAAACTAAATTTAACTATTCTTCAACTTTGTTTTGCTGCAATTTTATCTCTATCATCTTATAAAAAATTTATTTTTTAATCCTGTTTACTACTCTTTTGTAAGTTTATTGAGTTTTTACTTCTTTTTTTTTTTTTTTGGTTTGTGCAAATGTTAGGTTTTGTTTTTAGAATAGTAATTTTATTAATTATGTATTTTAGTATACTTTATTTTTTTCTAATTTATAATTTAAAGGTGAATCTATGATATTATATATATATATATATATGTTGAATATGATATTTTTAAAAAGTTATTTTCTTTTGTGAGGTAATAATTAGCATAGACTTAATGATTTTGGTTTATTTTAGGAGGTTACTCTATAAGATTATGTTTATTTGTAAGGTTTTACAATCAGCTGCTAAGAACGATTGATTAATTTAGATGCTATCATATTGGGCGTTATGTATTAATTGTAAACTAAGTCATAAAGATTCACAAATATTGTATTATAAGCAAAATCAACCTAAAATAATATAGTTGATTATGGCTTGACTAAACATGTTTTGTTTCAATTAAAAATGAAAATTTTATTTTTTAAATTCGTAACGAATGAAGTTTTAGATGATATAAGTGGTACTAGTTTTATAATTTTTAAAAATCTTATAAAAAAATGAAACAAATTCTTCAATTTTGTGAAATTTACCACTTATTTCATTTAATAAGTCCTACAATTTTAGAAATACTAAAACTATAATTAAAACTTTTATACCCAATTTCCTATATTCTTCTACATTTATTTTTTAGATAAACACTTTTTATTCAATTTTTTTTTAGATAAATAGATATTTTCAAGATTCCATATTGATATGTTGATATGTCACAAATTCATAACAAAAACACATACAATATTGAAAGAAAAAATGCTAACAATTTAATTTTAATATAAGTTCAACTCTTTCATAATATAAGATATATGTGTGTGTATATATATATATATATATATATATTATTACAACTCATTCATCCTTACGAAGAAAACATACATATAATAAAGTCCTAAATTTAATATATTAATATTATAAAAAATTCTTACAATTAATATCAAAATTTATTTTTGCATTGATTTTCTTAACATATAATTTTATCTAATTAATTATTTCTATATCCCCTTAAAATTAGGTGAATCTATGGTATTAAATTTAAAGTAACAATTATATTCTAGATATTCAACATAGATTCACAAGATTAGAATAAGCATAAAGTTTTTAATTGTTACAAGCAAAATTAGAATTGTTAATTTTGCCTATACCTTTAGGGAAGCAAAGTAACAAACTATATTACTGATTATTTAACAAAGACGACAGTGCAAAAAACAAAATTATTTTATGCCTGTTGATAGTAGACTCCAAAAAGGTTGGTTGTGTGTATTTTTTTTTTTTTTTTGATAAATTAGATTGTGTGTATTATTAGGAGTTGTTACAAATATTTTTTTATTTATGCATTAGAATCTTTTTAGTGAGATTCTTAAGTTTTGTAATTCTTTAATTTTATGAATAAATTTATCTTTTTAAATGAGAAAAAGAATCTATATCACACTTTTTACTGTTTTAACTCTTATAGTTTTATTTTTACTAATCAAATCAAAGTTATTTATTAAATTGTAAATAAAAATGATGATAAAAATTTATTTATGATGATTTAAGTTTTTTTTATCAACCATTATCCATATATTTTGTAATCATGAAAATAAAATTTAAATTGCTATAAAAAATTATAATTATATTAAATTACAAAATTATTATAGATACAGTTGCTTCGTGTGCACAGAAATATAAAACTTTAAATGTTGAAATAAATAGTATTTGACAATTAATTTTTTAAATTGAAAAAAATAGCAATTTTTTTTTATCTTAAAATTTTGAAATTACATAATATTCTTAAATATTTGATAGAAATCAAAACTTGACTTTTCAATATTGTATAAAAAAAAAAAGTGGATGTATTAAATATAGCCATGTATTTATTATAACAATATAGATATTCTAATATTTTACTCATATAATTATTTAAAAACTAATAATGTTATGTATAACAAAAATTATAGTGGTTTTATTTATTTGTGCACAGCACGGGCTTAAAACTAATCTAAATGAATATATGCTAACTTTATTAAAAATAGTTCAACTTTACGTAGAAAACAAAGTAAAATTTTAAAATAAAATTTTAAAGTGATGAGAATTTTATAAAATTTATCAAAGTATTAATGAAGTCTTTGGAATTTTTAAAATTAGAATTAAATAAATTCAGATAAAATTTTAAGGTTAATAGATTTTTATTAACTCTATAAAAATATTAAAAAATTTTAAAAATTAATTAAATTAATAAACAATAAATAAAATTAAAGTCACAAAATTCATAAAAATGAAATATGATAAATAATTAATAATGGATGAAAATATGTAAATTATTTGAAATAAATTTATTTTTTGATAATTTATTTATAATAATTTTTAAATTTTTATAATTTTTAATTAAAATTAATTTAAAAAATACTGCTACAAAGTGCGAGATCTATTCTAGTTAACATATAATATTTGTTCCGTTTATAAAATACACAAGAATGACAATAGGTTTATTACTTTTATCCTTAATGTAAACTTAAATCTTTAAAAAATTTAAATAATAATTATATATTAAATATATAATTATATAAAAACAATTCAAATTAATAAAGTGAATATTAACATGTAAAATTTGTTTCATGTACATTTATATATTATATGTTAATTAATATAAATTTTTATTTTTAACATTAATATAAATTTAAAACTGAAAAGTACAATGTAATGTTTAACTCATTTGCATTTATCAAATAAATTTATTTAATAAAAATCTTTCAAAAAAACAAACTTCTTATTTATAAATTAAATCAATCTTACTATTATAAAAAATTAAAATCACAATTCAAAAATATAATAAATATATTTATCTTTTTATTTCACATCTATAGTTCATTACTTATTTTTCATATTAACATAATTAAAATTTTTGAATGATCAATTCCAGTAATAGTAAAAATTTTAAATTTAAATCTAATCGATAATCACTTATTAAAATCATTTTACAATATGAGACATATTTTACTCTAACATGAGAATCCTGAATTTTTGTTAAAAAATAAACCTAAAATTCTCGTTTATGTTTGGAATCTTTGCCTCTTTGTACTTTGCATAATTAATTTTTCCGGAAAAATGACGATTTTTTTTTTTAACTAAAAACTTCATACAGCATTACCCTCAGTACGTAAAACACGAATACGTCCTTTTCATGGTTGATTTGGCAATGGAAGTTCAACTTCCCACACAAAATTACCTATTTTCATTTCATTCAGCAGAAACAGATGACGCTTTCAGCAAAAACTCGTCATCACGGCTTCCCTCATACTCATACAAACTCAAAATTCAGACAGACTATCGGATGAACTTGTAAATTTGCAAGATAATTAAGATTGATTATCATTGTTTCTTTTCAGGTTCATGATCACTCAAGCAGTGAAAAACTTTTTCATAGCTTGAGAGGTAAGAAAAATAACAGGCATTAGCGGACTCCAACCAACTCCACATCAAACTCAAGCCATGAATTTGGAGGTATCCTGCCGCCAGCACCCTTAGAACCATAACTGAGAAAAAAATTGCATTTAAACATGATCAAAATTGCCGGTCACAAGAAAGGTACACAACATTATACCACTAATCTACAAAAGCTGAATGTGATTACTTAAGAAGTATTGCGTACCCCATTGATGGTGGAATTATGAGTTTTCTTTTATCTCCAATGCGCATGCCTAAGAGCCATATATGTTCCAGAAATATATAAATGCTTCAAAAATGAATTAAAGGAACAAGAATAACCAGAATTAAACAAATTGGTAACAATTCAAATTAAATTACCTTCAACCCCAACATCCCATCCTTTAATGACTTCTCCTACACCTATAAAACCAAAACAAAATAATTAAACATGATTAACTAATCAAAAGTTTCACTCCAAAAAAAAAAAAAAGTTTTGGTATTTCACAAGTCTTAATGTCACAATACCTAGGCGAAACTTAAAGGGGGCCCTTCCCACATTGGAATCAAATATTTTGCCATTCTGCTTGAGCTTCCCAATATAGTGGACACTAACCTGAACCAAGTGAACAGACTTGGGTAAGAATCTCCGACTAAATCCTAGTGACATGGGCAGTGCACATAATAATACACATGATCTTCGCATCAAATATAATTCAGAATCACATCACATGAATAATTGAAATCTATCAGAGTTATACAGGCTCCATTCTCTTTTCAGGCAATCTGCTATCCATTCCCTTCAGAAAATATCCAAAATATGATTAAAGCATTCATGATTGCAGAAAAATAGAGCAAAGCACTAATGTTATTTTTCTTCAGATGAGAAAATTGACCAATAGAAAACTAATGGAGAAAGAATAACCTGCTTCCCACGAGATGCTCTTTTACCATCTGGTTTGCCCATTGCTAACTCCTGGACGACCAATCCATTAGGAAAGGTTCTCACTTGAGAAGATTTGGCAGCAGTTTGCTTCTCTTCAGACTTCAAAGTGGAAGTATCCTTGTCTCCACTTTGTGAAACTGATGCATTTGCACCCTCTTGATTCTCCTGCGAAGTCTTACTCTTTTTTTTCTTTTTCTTCTTCTTCTCAGAGAGCTTCCCGCCAGGTATATTGTCTGCTTCTGAACCAAGGACCCTGCCAGGTATGTAGTAACATTTTTGGGTAACTAACATATAAATTTAGCTAAGGGCAACATATAGCATCATCCTACCATGCAAATCACATTCTGTACATTTCTGAGAGAGAAAAAGTGGGAGAAAAGAAAATCCTAACATCCTAAGTCACTTCCAAGTTTCCACCACTTCAAGACTTCGGATATGTCTATCAAAAAGTACCATTGAACATTAAGCCAGCTCTTCTTGCTTATGTAAAGCAAGGTCAACAGATTAAGGAGAGGAAAGTCTATTCTCCCTACAATATTTTACCTGAAAGGTTTTAACTTAAGACCCTACCTAATCAGTATACTTGTTTATCATGCAAATCAATTTATGATCCTTTTCTTATTGGAGAGGGTTTAAAAAGAAAATATAATTGAGTAAATGTACATGCATGTGCATATCCACAGATAGGCACTGTCTATCTACAGTCATATCTCTCTATGAATACAAAAATGTGGAAAGGAGTACTCACCTATCACTGGATGGCTGATCATGTTTCTTTCCAACAGGCAAAACCTGCTCTGGATCCAGGCTCTCTTCCTTCACAGGCTGAACTTCATCATACAGGAAACCATTGATGTTATCTGTACCCTTTTCTTTTTGCTTCTTCTTCTTCTTCTTCTTTTTCCTAACAAAGTTTTTGTAACCATCTCAAAGATCAATGGATTGAACATATCATTAGCAAGTTAGGCGGCCAGCAAAATATAAATAATAGAACCAACTATGATATCAAGTTCAGGAAAAACTGTTAAGTTGAAGGCCAACTCACCTTTCTTGTTGACCATCTTCATCAGTGCTTTTGATTTTTCTTTTCTTTTCTCTACCATCTTTTGTTGTCTTCTTGCCTTCTTCAGTAGTTAATTCTTCTCTCTGTTTCTCAGCTTCTGGCTGAGGCTGTTGAATAGCATCTTCGGTTTTACATGAAGCAGAAACCGGAAAGCCATCTTCATCTTCACTTTCCAAAACCGTCACACCAGCACCTCTCTTGACAACAAGTTGACGCTGGGAGTCATTTTTGTCCTCAGAGCCAGTTAATTGATTCTTTTTCTTGAATCGTTTAGATTCCACATTTCCATTTGTAGGTTTCTCATCATCCACTATCTCCTCAATTACAACTATAGTTAATTCAAAAAAGAATAGTAAGCAAAAAGCATGTCAAGTACCAGTACAAATGCAACAGAAACCTGTAAGAATGAACATCTAGAAAAATTGAGGCACAATTTTCAGAAAATGGGCAATGGATCAACAAAGTGAAATAATAGATTAATCTATTGGTAATGCTTTGGTAATGTGTTTAAAACATTAAAATTTCACCAAAATTTTACCTGTCAACCACAGAAATAATCTTCTTTTTTTTTTTCTTTTTGTATAAAGAAAAGCAGCTATATTTACTAAATTCTCATCGTATCTATCAAATGGTTCTTAAATCTTCCTTTGTGTCACATTGATTTTGGCTGATACTTTTCATTCTAACAATTTTTTCATTTTTATCCCTGGGCCATGTTCTAGACACTTTGATAGACAGGTTTTCAACAAAAGAAAGCTTCTCTATCATCCAAACTTCTGCAGTGACGTCAATTTTAACTGAAGCTTCAATTTGTTGAAAACAAACCCAAATTCCTGAACCAATAGGTCAAAATTTTGGGAACAAGCTATTAGAAAATTATTAAGAAATCAAAATAAAATTGGTTTGGAAGGCTACAGATTGAATCACATGACATGATGGAAAAAGGAACATGTATGATCTAATTTCTAGTTAATGAATTCCCGTAAAGCTATCCAAAATGCCACATACCTCCGCTATTTGGGACAGGTGAAGGTGGGAAGAACTCAAGATCATCATCATCTATGAAGTCATCTTCATACTCATCTTCAGAATCATAATCAGAGGACTCATCTTCTGACTCAGTCTCAGCAATATCCTCCCCATAAGAATCACTTCATAATGTAGTAAAGGAATGAATAAATCGCGATATATACCATATTCTAAGTTCTTTCATGAAACTTAAAAAAAAAAAAAAATGGAATGCACAAATTCTTGTTAGTCAAATTGGAGAAATTAAACAAAAGGATACGATTCATATTCATCTCGTAGGTGATCACCATCTTCAGCAACAAAGTAACCAGAGAGGTGGATGCTTCGAGGGCCAATTACTGAGAAAGCAATTAAATTATCATCTTCATCAAATTTAAGATCTAAGGAGCAAGTCTCATTCTGATTTGGTAACAAGGAACACAAGATAATCGGACTCTTGTGTCTGACAGAACACTGAAGTACAGCCCTCTCTGTGGACGATCCAAGGCCTAAAGTTGCCTGAATTATCACATAACATAGATTAACAATGGAACATACACAGCATCAAGAAAAACAAAACCAAAAACCAGAACTAGAAATCCAAAAATGCTTTGGAGAAGCAATTCAGAGAACTAAGTCTAAATTCTAACTAAAATTAACCAAAATTGCATTGTAAATGTTTCGACTTCATTCCACTCCAAATAAGCAAAGCACTCCAGTAATGAAGTGTAAGAACCTCAAAATAACTCATAAAAGCATGTAAACTACTAAAACTACAATACCTTACCGCTACATTAATTATTAATTACTAATTAGATAAAAACGAAAACTCCAACATGAACCACAATTCAGAAAATGAAATGATCTAGTTTTTTCATTTAACTTTCAATTAATGAACCAGAAGAATGTACCTGTGTAATGTGAAGCTTTCCCCGCACATTGTCCGAATGATAAGGGTGCGGTTTTCCAGGTTTGATTTCAATTCCTGATACCAAAAAAATTAAAAAAAAAAAAAGAAAAAAGAAAAGGGCTATGAGAACAGATAGAGAATTTCATGAATAACAAATACAACTATTAATGAGCCGTTTGGTTACTCGCAAATGGCAGGATGATGATAATGAAACTTGGGGTTTTCATTTCATAAGCATACATGTCGATCCAAACCCGTTATCATAATTAAATTTGCAATTTCTATATGCTTAATCTTTTCTCTGCAGTTTGCCAGTAACCAAAGATATCGAAAAATGAAATCTGAAAATGGAAATAGTAAGAATTTAAAGCGAGAAAAAATGGCCTTGCTCAAGATATAGAAGAACTGACCCCAGAACCCCATTTCTTCCTGATGGAGAAAATATTGGTTACAAAAAGCAGCTCCTTCTAAAACCCTAGGGTTTTCGCTGAGCCAGTTTATTACATACTTCGCCGTTTTCAGGTTAGATATGGTACATGCAGTATTATCGAAAAGGTATACAACCTTTATGAAGAGATGACACGTGGTCATTAGATGATTAAATCCACAAAATAACACGTGTCTCTTCAATAGGATATGGCACGAATGAAAAAATCTATGCTATATATCGAATAGAATCCCTAAAGAATTGTTTATTTGATATAGCAATTGATTGCTTGTCTTTGATAATTATTGTAGACATTGATTTTGTTTGAATTTATTGTCTTTTTTGAAATAATTATAATAATAATAATAATATATTTTAAAAAATATAATAATAAAAAAAGAAGACAAAAATCATAGGGTTGGTACGGTATCATTGCCACCCCTGTCCAGCCTCCGACCAATCTCTTTCCAACCTTTGATCAACCCCCTTTCCAGCCATCAGACCAGACAGTCACCCTACCATGCCTATGATCACTATCTATCCCCTTATTTGAAACTTTTTAAAACCCCCAATTTCTTCCTTTTTGAAAGGGGTTGAAACACCAAAAAAAAAAAAATCCCAGCTCATATTGCTCCAAAAAAAAACCCCCCAAACAGAAGCCAAAAACACAGACAGACCCATGCCCACCAGAAAACAAAAAAAATCAACACGAAAAAAAAAAACGCAAAAATAGAAACCATAGTCCCACCGAATCGACTATGAACCCAGGGCCAAAGAGATACCTGCAACAAAAAAAAAATCATTAGTTTCAGCCTTTAAAAAAAAAGGTTAGAAACTTTAAAACTCGATTTACGTCAATTGGGATCGTTTTTCATAAAAAAGGTGACGGATCTAAGCTAAGGAGGTTGAACGGAACCTGTTGGTCAAAAATTTTTTTTTCGATCACTGGCGATCACAGCCGATGGTGACCTAGGTGACGGCCAGCACGACAGTCCAACGATCGGACAGTGAGAGCCTCGGAGCTCTCCCTCAAAGCTCTCTCTCTTTTTTTTTTTCTGAAACAGAAAAAGAATGAATAAAATTTCTTTTCAGTTATATATAAAAGGCCTAAATGCCAAAACGACGTCGTATTGGGTAAGGGAAGCTCCGTGCATGGATCCGGATTCGACCCGGGGTCCGTGCAATCGACCCGCGAACCCGATCTTTAGCAGCCCTGAATCGGTTTGATCAGACTGGACTGAACTGCTCCCTAAACCGACCTGAACCGCACACCAAATCAAACTTTTTTCTGTCCAACTGAATTACCGTTGATCGATTTGATTCAAGTAAAAAAAAATTTTTTAATTATCTAATTTTATATATATATTTTTGTTATTTTAAATATTTTTTTATATATTTATGCATGATAAGTTTTTAATTTTTTAGGATAAGTTTTTTAATTGTTTTAATAATAATAAAAATGAAAATAAGTAAGATAATAATTAAAAATATATATATTAAAAATGCTTAAAAAAATAGTAATAATAGAATAATTATTAGATATTGGAGGGAATAAAAAATATTTTTCTAAAGAAATAATTTCGCTTAGATGTTAGAGAATTATTATTAATAAATTTTCATAAAAAGAAATATATAAGAAATTTTTAATTAATTTTCAAAAATCATTAAAATCGAACTTGCTTCGAAAATTCGCTTAAATGTTGAGGATTTTTATAGATGTTCGTATTTTCTTAAAAACGAAACTTTAAACACTAATTCTTAATTTTTAAAATCCTAGATTTCTAAAACCCCTAAAATCCAAAACCCTAAAATTCAAAATCCTTTAAATCCAAACCCCTAAAATCCGAAACCCCTAAAATCTAAAATCCCATAAAATCCGAAATCTCAAACCTTTAAACTCTTAAATCCAAAATCCTTTAAATCCAAACCTCTAAAATCAAAACTCTAAACCTTCCATACCTTAAAACCAAACCCTAAAACCTTCAAAACTTAAATTAAACCTTTAAAATCCGAATCTTCAAAATCTTGAAACCCTAATCTTTAAAACCTCTACTCAAGCCCTTACTCAAAACATCCTAAAAATTCTAAGGACGCATGTGAAAATCTCATTTGAAGTAATTTGTTCCTAAATACCGCCTAGATGATGGGGTATTTAGAAAATTTTACCTCGTTAAGTCTTTTCACACGATTTCTTAATTCGCATTTGTAATAAGATTAATAAGTAAAAAGAATAATAGTAAATTAGAATCTCAAATATAAACAATCGCACCTAAGCTCTGCCTAGATGTTGGAGAGTCGAGGTGGTCTCATTATACTTAAGAACCTAACTTTTAAATTGTATTTCATTTTACATGACATTCATTAGCATTCATACGTTATCATGTTATCATCAATAATTATCTGCATTATTCTTTCTTTAATTTACTGTTTGATGATAAAATATTGTATAATAAAAAAGAATAATACATTTAAAAAAAATTTTTGTGATATTATAAAATAAAATAAAAATAACATTTCGAAAGAAATAATTCTTGGTATTCTGCCTATATGTTGGAGAGTCACTAACAATTATCTTCTATAAATATTGTTATTTCATTTTAAGGATTATCGTGTTAAATCTTAAGCGAAAAGAGTTATTTCAAACTCTGCCTAGATGTTAGAGAATTTTAAAATAATTCTTTAACTTTAAGATTTTTTCAATATTCCTAAATAAATAGCTTTAGCAAAATTTTATTTTTCCAATTGAAGGGAATTAATATTAAATTTCAAATTGAAATCATTTTTATCCAACACCGAAAATAGCGCGTAATTAAATGGTACAAAGTTATGGGCGTTGTGAGGGTGCTAATCCTTCCCCACACGTAACACACTCCCGAACCTAACCTGATTTTTTGTAAATCGAAATTTGTCTTTTTGATAAACTTTAAACTCATTTTTATAGTTTTATTAAAAAGATAAACTTTTGGATGGTCAATCACACCCTAACAAAGATTGGTGGCTACTCTTTTTTTATTTTTCTCGATTATAAAATACTTTATGTCTGACGGTCCCAAAATCGTTACGACAATTATTATTATTTATCATACACTGAAAAGACTCTCTTAAAGATTATTTATTTGGCATTTGACAGTAATTGATTGGTTACCTTGGTATTATTATTATTATTATTATTATTATTATTATTATTATTATTATAGTCTTATTAATTAAATAAATAAGAAGTTTTAATGCTTAATTTGGCCTTTTAGTCTTCATTTGTTTTGGATGGACTTTAACAAATGGGCTATGGGTTATGATATGGATTTTTGAATTTTATTTTTTTACTCAATTAGTAATTGGAATGGTTTCGTCTAATTTTTTGTATTGTGTTGAATTAATATTTTATTGGATAATGTTGAATAAAAAATGTTAATCGTTAAATAAAAAAATTATATAATTTTTAACTAATTAATACTTTAAATTTAAGGATTTTGTAAAAATTATAAACAAATAAATTTAAAATTTCTAAGTTCAATTATTAAGATAAAAATAAGTATAAATGTTGTTAAAAAATTAAACACAAACCAAGAACTTCAATATCATGACAAAGCTAGAAAGATCCAACAGAAGACAGAATCAAATTGAAGAATAGTTAGATGCTTTGTAGCTGTAGATGATCATTGAACAATTTATTCATAGTTAGAATAGATAACTATTTGAAATGTGTTGTTTGCTATCATAACAAATAAATAGTAATCGTTGATCTTTAGATCGTTGTCGGTGACAAATTTTTTCCATCATTCTGAGAATAATTTGTTTTTGTTATTATAATTTATGAGCCAAGATTTATTTTCTTCAAGAAGCATGAATGTGATAAAAGAATTATTGTTTGGTAGATGATTATGAAAATAGCTTTAAATATGTTGTAAAAATAATGTAATAAGAAATTGTTAGTGAAAATTTTGAATGTATGTTTTGTTATATCATGCACTAATAGTATATATCTAATTATTTACCAAGATGGGTTGAAGATTAATGTTTGTGTTGGTCATTAAGCAATGAAAAACAGAAGTCACAATAATCATCATTTTCATTTTCTACATAGTAAGATTGAGAAATGTAATGTAAGTTATAAAATATAATGAGTTATTTTAAATGAATTGAAATAAAAAAAGTCTATGAAATTTAAATTTTACCTTGTTTTTGTTGGAAGACATTTGTTGTTATAGTAGTGGATGATTTATGATGCAAAAATGTTTCAAAAGTGTTAGCATTTTTGTATGTAAAAGTTAGAATATTTTCTTATGCAAGATAATGTGTGATAACAAATTTGTGCCATCTATTTTAGAAGTATAATTGTCTACTGCTTTTTGCCAATTCCATTTTGAATGGATTTGGTAGAAAAACCCTTGATGTGCACAGTTGTTGAAGTTTGGATCATTGACACATATTATTGAGTAAAGTCTTTTGAAATTTCTTATAATTATATATAGTTTTGTTATGGGAATAGAAAATTAAAACAAAAATGGAAATTTTTTTATTTGTAAATAAAAAAGAAGATTTGGGAAAGATATTTAAAATTTTGACTTTTTCAAAAAAAATTATTAAAATAAAAAAAAAGTTTTTGATTTACAATTTTTTCAATACTATGTATTTCTAAATTTTTTCTAACTCTATTTTTTGGTAGTTGATGTTCTAATTGTACAAACTGAAATAGTATTTTTATTAAATTAACATCAAAATTTTCAACTATATTTTCAGTGCAAAATATTTTATGCAAATAAAATAATAATAGTTGATATGGGTTAATATAATTTGAAACTATAAATTAAATATAAAAGGGTTTTGTTAGAAAGATTTTTACCATGGAATGTTGAATAGTATCTTCATAAGTCAGATGCTTGAAGAATCATGGTAGTTATTGGAGATTTGTAGTGTTTTTGTTCTGAGAAGAAGTTTTAGCAACCATGATTTTTTTTTAGGTTGACTGGTTTTGATAGGGAAATTTGTAAGGTTTGTGCCTTCTAAAGTTTTTTATTTAGTTTTAGTTGTTTGTGGATAAAAGTTGTTGTGTATAATTGGGTCAAGTAATTTTGTGGGTTTTAAATATCATTAGATTTAGGTATTGCTCTAAATGGGTGTAGGAAAACAATTTAAGGGAATTTTTTTTTTAATTTAATGTAGTGAGTCCATGGTTTGAGTTAAATGAGTACTGTGTGATGTAGGCTTACTAGAGTTTGTGATCTGGAAGGAAAACTTGTCGGGTTGTTAAAAGATTGTTTGTTGTAAGAATTGTTTGGTCAAATTTTTTGTGTAATAGATTTTAAAATGTTGGGCTTTATGTAAAAATTAGGAAATTGTTGGACTTTATGCAAAGATTGGGTTAGGGTTTAATATATTTGTTATTATTTTTGGGTAGTCTGATATAGGTTAGAAAAAGTTGAACTTTATTATTTATTTAAAATTGATATTTAAGATAACTATGAATAGTGATTTTGTTGGAAAATTTTGATGTTTTTATTGCATTGTAATATTTCATATGATTTTTTAAAAGAAAACGAACAAAATAGCATTTTGTTTTTTGACAATGAGTGATTATAGATTTATAAAAGATTTATTTCATTGTTTTAATTGATTTTTAGTAATTTATTTTGTAAATAGCACTATTTTTTTTTTTTTGTATTTCATGCATTAAACAAAATAAATTTTGGATCTTGTCTTTACTTTTTATAAAGGACATTGTCAATATTTTTTGTATTTGTTATATTGAAATTGTAATTTTAAAGTTTAAATTAAAAATGTGTAACCTGAAATGTAGATAAAAAAATCTACTACAAATTGACAGTCCATAAATAAATTAATATTTGTAGAGATTTTGTCTATAAAAATACTAAATATTTTATAGCCAAATGTACAATTTAGTTAAGAACTCGAAATACTATAATGTATTTAAAATATATTTTAAGAATTAAATAGAGTAGAAAATTAGAAAAAAAATAAAATTTAAACAGTATAAGTTGTTAATATAAAGTAAAGATAAACTAAAAGTCGCTTGTTATAGATAGTTACAACTTTTAAAATAGTAATTGGGTGTTTATAACAAAAAGAATTAGCTAAAGTAATAGTAAGTAAAAAGAAACTCTCATAAACCATATTGTAGTTTTAAGTTATAAAAGTAGCTTAATTATAAAAGTAACAAAACTAAAAGTTGTTCTATGTAGTTTAGAGAAATTACTAATCACCAATTACCGTTATATGTAACAAATTGGAATTTTTTTGGACTAATTTTCATGAAAATGCAATGATCACCTAGGTTTAAATTGTTTTCAACTGTAAATTGACGCCAACCTTCAAAAAAAGCTTTGTTTTTTCCTTTGCATATATATTGAATGTTCTATTCTTGATCACTACTTTGAACAGAAAAGGTAATGGTTGACTATCGTTTTGGCATATATTGTTTAGCAAAATCAATCATAATATGTTGTTATCAAAACAAAAATGATCAAAATTAGTTGTCAGAGAAAAATATAGT
This sequence comes from Durio zibethinus, assembly GCF_002303985.1. Next base: position 16,054,412 of record NW_019168381.1, on the reverse strand, counting down.
ATAATAATATAAAAATAGTAAGTCAGTGTTCATTAACAAAATATAAGATGTTTATACATTCATTTTTGTTAACATGTAGTCAAAAGTTTCTATGTCATTATCATCATCAAAGATTTGTTCAGTGTTGAATTCTTTCTTATCAAAATCTTCATCATTGTAAATAATGAAATTTTCAAAATATGCATTTTAATTTACAAGGTTAATGACTTCAATGTCATTGTAATTGGATGAGCTTGGTTGATTTTGAGAATTATGAACTTTTGTTTTGACAAAATAAATTTCAAATTAAGGTATCATATAAATATAACATATAAGAAACAAAGAAATAACAAACCATTTCTAGTAAGAATTGTTTTAGAAATTAGGAGAACTTTCTCAAAGGTGAAGATGGACACATCGAATGTATTGTTGACTTTGTTATATTTAAAGATAGCAATATCTCTTAGTTGTAGGTGATGAGTATTTGTAAAATTCTCCAACTATAGTAGAAATGTACAGTGCATCGAATAATAGTTAGCTAAACTTAAAATGTCTTTGGATGTATTCCTTTTAGGTAAATAGTTTGTGGGAATTTTATGCTTTTCAGGAATTGATGAATGAAAGCTGATGGCAATGGTTAAAGTTTAATAGAGAAGAAATAATTTGTTAGTTTCTTTTGTGTGGATAGATTACATTTATACAAATACATTTTCACTTTATTTTATATAAAAAGCCCACAAATATTTATACTATGAACAGTAGTATATACAAACACATCTTCACTTCATTTTATATGGCTAAAGTTTAATAAAGAATAAATAATTTGTTAGTTTTTTTTATGTGGACAGATTACATTTATTCAAGCACATCTTCATTTTATTTTATACAAAAAGCCCATAAATATTTTGTGTGTAAAAATTCTTTTGTTATATAAATAGATAACAAAGAGAATATGATTTTATTGTATAAATAAATAATAATGTCATAACGTATAGATCCATGGACCTACTGCTAGACATGTATAAGAGGAGTTGCCACTATTTTTTTTTTTAGGTGTGATTGGCCACCTAGAATATATTTTGATCCATGAACCAGATGTTAGGTTCGAGAGTACAATTACGTATGGAAAAGATTATAACACCCCCATAACGTCCATCCAAAAGATGGTATCAGTTTGACTCCCAATTATCCAAGCCTTAATCATATTTATGATTTACCAAAATATTTAATATTAAAAATTAATTCTAAAATTATCCCAATAGTTTGATAGCAATTTAGGATAATTTTTTTACCTCATGAGTATTCATAAAGACTAGTCTCTCATTCTGAAGAGGCTTCATCATCGGATTATTAATGTACTTTTATTCAAAAAAATTAGTAAAATCTCTCAATAGTTTGATAAGACTTACTTTGAGGCAAATCTCCTAATAATTTGATGAGATTTTATTGTAAAAAGATTTGTAAAAATTTTAAAAATCTCATTAAGTCTCCCAATAGTTTGGTAAGACTTAATTTAGAAAATAATTTTCCAATAGTTTAGACAATGAAAATTATTTTTTTTTAAAACTAATTTTATGAAATTTCTCAATATTTTAGTGAATTCCATTTAAAAAATTAAATCCATAAAAATTCTCCAATAGTTTGATAGAATTTCATGAATTTATTTTATAAGGATTTTTTTTTGTTATTTATTGAAATGATTTTTTATTTTTGAAAAAACTTAAAAAGATCTTTTTTTTGTTTTTATTTTATTTTGAAAACTTATTTGAAAAAGATTTTTTTTATTTACTGAAAAGATTTTTTTATTTTTATATAATCATTTAAAAAAAAAACAGAAACAATTTTTACGAAATTTCTCAAAAATAAAACCATAAAAATAACAAAAACTAAAAATAAAATAATTTAAAAAATATAAACTAAAATAAAATCAAAAAATAAAAATAAAATGGAAAAGAAAACCTTGTGATCCGGGTTAGGTTGGTGCACGGGTCAACACGCGGGTTATCAAGTCAGAGCATGAATTGTGATGTGCCAAAACGACATCGTTTTGGGCTGTTATAAAAGCTACGTCTTAGCATTTTTCTCAGAATCTCATCTGTTCCTTCTCTCTTAATCGAGAAGCTCTGACTTCTCTCTAGAATTTCTCTAGAAACCATCGGCAACTTCAACTAAAAACTGAGAATTTTATCGATTTCTAGAAAAGTCACTGAAAATTTTAATCAAAAATTGGAAAACTCACTGGTTTCCAGAAATCTAATCGAAAATTGACCAGAAAATTTAACCGATCATTCCAAAATTCATCAAAAACTTCATGTTCTTCCTAAAAACCCAAAATTTTCCAAAAAAATCCCAAATTTTTGCAGATTTGCCCAGATTTCTTAAAAAATGCTCAAGAATCCAAATCCAAATCCAGAAACCTAAATCTAACCCAGATCTTTCGAACGAAACCAAAATCAGAAATCCAAATCCCGGACACTTCTATTCTACCAAAAAATTCCAGAACATCCACTTTTCCAAAAACCAACCTTTTTTCTTAAAATCCACCATCATCTGATTCCTTTGATCTTTAGTTCATTTTATAGGCAATCTTAGAACCAATTTTAGGAAACGAACAAAATCAATTTAGGCTTGAATCCTAGAATTTGATTCTACCTAAGCCTTAGTCTAAGATCCTGATTTGGACCCAATTGAATTTGGTCAATTATCCAGGCTTGATTCATCATTAAAAACATTTGACTGTGAGATTTTGATTTGGCTTATTTAGTTTTCGTTTCCAAAATTCTCGCCAAAATTTGGGAAAGAAAGGAAGAAAGATAATAATAATAATAATAATAAAATAACTACAATAACAATAATAATATAATATAATATAGTATAATAATATAATAATATAATATAGTATAATATAGTACTATAATAATAATATAATAATAGTGATATACTATACTACAATTCTAGTAATAATAATAGAAAAAATAAAATTGATCCAATTGACTTTAAATACAGATAGGTGTCTACAACTGCCCCTCTTTGCACATCTCTATTAAACAGGGATGATGCAAAGACTTAAACACCCATTCTGTTTCAAAACTCAACTTAGTAAGCAAAAATGACTAGGATTAAGCCACAAGTTGGGAAAATGATTTAGACAGAATCAGGAACGAATGGTCGAGATGAAATCGTAAGTCAAAAAGATAAAGTGACTAGGATCGAGTCGAGGCCAAATAAGGCTGATCGAGATGAAACCATGAATCAAAAAATGATCTGGACGGAACCGAGATCGAATGATCGAGATAAAATCATGAGTCAAAAATAAAACAACCAGGATCAAGTTAAGGTCGAAAATGATTGATTGAGACGAAATCATGAATTAAAAAGTGACTAAGATCGAGTCGATATCGAAGATGAATGACCGAGACGATACCGTGAGTTTGAAAGTGACCAAGACCAAGTTAAGGTTAAAGATAAATGACGGGGATGATGCCACAAGTCTGAGAATGATTTGACTTGAGCTAAGATCGAATTACTGGGATGATGTCACGAGCCTAAAAGTGACAAAAACTGAGTCAAGGTTGTAAATGAATGACTGAGATGATACTGTAAGTCTGAGAATAATCTAACCTAAGCCAAGATCGAATAACTGAGACAATGCCATGAGTCTAAAAGTGACCAAGACCGAGTCAAAGTTGTAAATGAATGACTTGGACGATGTCGCGACTCTGAGAGTGACCAAGATCGAGTCGAAGTCATAAATGAATGATTGAGACGAAGCCGTAAGTCTAAAAATGATTTGACCTAAGCCAAGATTAGATGACTGGGATGATGCTGTTAATCTGAAGGTGATTAAGACCAAGTCGAGATCGAAGATGAATGACCGAGATGATATCATAATTAAAAAAAATGATATGGCTAGAGTTGAGATCGGATCTAAAAATGAAATTCAAAATTTCACTCTAGATCCAAAGATTCACAATTTAGACATTCAAAATTTTGTGATGTTTCATAATAAAAGTTGAAAGATCCCAATATTTCAAGTCTAACAAAATTGCAAAGATTCAAGATTCACAAAGATTTTTAGATTCACAAGAATGAAATATTTGTAAGACTCCAAAATTCATAGAGGTTCTAAGTTCGTAAAAGTTCTAAGTTCACAGGGACTTTTAGATTCGCAAGATTTCAAGCTTCGCAAAGGTTTTAGTTCACAAAGATTCCAAATTCGAAGGAGTTTTCAGATTCTCAAGAAATATAGATTTGTAAGATTTTAAGTTTCGTAAAAGTTTTAGGTTCACAAAGATTCTAAGTTTGCAGGGGCTTTCAAATTCGTAAGAAAGATTCGCAAGATAAAAAGATTAACAAAATTTCAGATTCGCAGAGACTTTTAAATTCGTAAGAAAGATTCGCAAGATAGAAATATTCACAAGATTCTAAGTTTCATAAAGGTAAAAAAAATGATATGGACCTAGCCAAGATTGGATAATCGGAATAAAATCATAAGTCATAAGAAATGATCTAGTATGAACCAAGATTGGGTGATCGGGATGAAACCATGAGTCAAAAAATAAAGTGACCAGGATCAAGTCAAGGTTAAAAATAAATAGTCAGGATGAAACCACGAGAGTCATAACAAATGATTTGAACTGAGACAAAATCGAGTGACGAGGACGAAATCATGAATAAAAAAATGAAGCGACCAAGACTGAGTTGAGATAAAAAATAAATTATCAGGATGAAACTATCAGTCATAATAAATGATCTAGACTGAGCCAAGATCGGGTGACCGAGATGAAACAACGAGTCAAAATATAAAACGATTAAGACCGACTCAAGGTCGAAAATAAATGATTGGGATAAAATCACGAGTCATAAAAAAATGATCTAGATTGAGCCAAGATCAGAACTTGTGATGAATAACTATGTAATGATATGAATGTATATCTTATCTAGGCTACGAAAGTAAACGCAATATATGTAATGTTGATATTATGAAATTTCAATTGTGAAGACAAGGTTCTCAAGACTTTATCAGTTCTTTTTAGCTTCTCAGCATCTCAAAACAATCTGTCAACTAGTCCATGTCATTTTTTCATCTAGTCATAACTCGTAGGTCATGTCAATCAATCTATCACAGGATCACCTTACTTACCTCAATGTAAATCATTTTCTCATGTTTCTTTCATTTATCTCATCTTGTGATTCTTTCAAAAATGAAAAACTCTTTATGAAAAATGTTATTAATTTATTTGCCATCATTCAAATCAGTGACAGACATGATACATTTTTTGGTTCATTCAAGGGATGCTCATTTAGTGAAGGATAAGAAGAATGTGTTTTTATTATTAAAAGAACAAAAGGTAGGGTCAAGAGTAACTCAAGGGTGAACAAAGGTAAAATACTGTAATTTATTCAAATAGGACATTAATATCCATTAATATCTTTAATCTTTAAGTTAATCATCATCTTCATTCTGGGGACCTTCACATGAAGTTGTTTTTTTTCAAGTTTTCATCTTAAACCGCCTTTGGCTTTTTAGTTTAAGTTTTATTTTTTCCTCTTTTATCTCTTTTCTTTTTTTTTTCTTTTTGCACATTTTTTCTTAATTTTCATTTCTCTTTCCCCATTTATTCATCAATGACACTTTGATCAAAGCTTCACACAATCTAATGGTGAACCTATCCTAATTCAATTCATGATTCTCTAATCAAATATTCACATTTGATAAAAATGAACTTTTAAGGGATGTAACGTAGGCTAGGGTAAAGGGTGCCAAAGAAAAGGATAAAATATACCCAAATTGTACTTAAAAGGCAATCAAACCAAAGATAATTTCTTTATGTTAAGCACTTTGACATTTTAGCCCAACAAATTTTCTTCTTTTTTCTTTTTCTTTGTTTTTTGTTTTCTCTTTTTTTTTTGGTGGAGCATATTGGCATTTTACCCTATCAATTTTTTTTTCAACAGAACGGCTTTGCCTTTAAAATTACTAAAGATAAGTAGACTTTTCGACTTTGCCTTATCTTTAGTTAGGGTTTTTCAAAAAAAAATTTTAACCGACTCAAATGGGGTAACAAGAGATAATAATTTTTTAAATAATAGAAAAAAGATGACCATTTCTCATTTTGAACATGAAAACTTTTAATAAAAAACATTCATTGACTAAAAGCAGACTTATGAAGAATAATTACAAGGATCATGTGTTGTATCACCGCTAAAATTTTTCATCAAATTTATCTTTTTATTCAGTAGTCCCAGCAATCTCAAATTTATCAATCAAAACATCATGAATAGTATTTTCAAAGTTAAATCCTGAATTATCGTCACGATTGTCTGAACATTCATTATTCAAAATAAAAAAATAAGTATGAAAGAGGTATGAGAAGTTAAAGTAAATAATGGGTATTCACAAAAAAAAAAAGAATGGCATGAGAATGCATCAAGCATGTCATTTTATTAAAATGATGAAAAATAAGATAAAATTCAAGTATATAAAAAAAGATCCACATTTTCAAAAGATCTAAGATGACAAGCAGTTCCCATCAACCTCTTAAAATTATGCCTTTAGATGATTAAAAAATGAGTTACTACCGATATTGGATGTTGTGTTTCCACCGGTATCAAAATTTATTAGCCCTTCTTTAATCAGACTTTGCACTATACGTTTTAAAATGATACAATTTTACGTGAAATGGCCTATCACCCTAAAATGATAGTCATAGTGAGCAGTGGAGTCATACCATTTAAGATAGGGAGGTTCAAGTTATTTTGTAAGAATGGGGGTAATCAAGTAATTTTTGTAAAGCTCTTAGTATAGTTCGATATAGCTCATGGAGATAGGGTCAAATGTAGGTTTTTCTCTATTCCATGATTTTTGTGCATCACTTGTTGGGATAGTGGGATGAATAGAGGGCCTAAGAGGGGATGGTTAAGAGGGTCATGGAGTTGATTGGTAGAGTGCAACAAAAACATGACTTGTAGAAGAATGATATGTGGGATAGATTGGTTGAGGGTAGTTTTTAAATTGCTGCCTATTGAAATTTATGGCTTGAGTCTCACTTTTCTTTTTCTTATGCATCTTTTTAATAGTAGACGATTCTCCTTTTTCAGTTTGTCACTTTTATTGTATTTTTGATAATCTCTTCTGAAATTACCATGTCAATAAAATTTTTAGTCGCATTCCTTATCATCTTCTTATAGTATGGTGACTTGAGAGTGCTTACAATAGCACTGTCATCTTTTTTTTTGCTAAAAAGGATTGTACTTGAGCAGCAATATCCCATTACCTTTGGGCATACTATTTGAAAGACTTAGATACTTTCTTATTCATCCCTTATAATGAGAGATGATCAGGAGCCATATCATGATGTGATGATATTGGTTAATGAAATAGTAAGTTAGATCCTTCCATGACTTAATAAAAGTCCTATTCAGCTAAATATACCATCCTGCAAAAACTCAATCAAGCTGTCTTGAAACACATCCATAAACAGCTTTTCATTACTGGTATGAGCTGTCATCTTATGACAATACATTATTATATGCATGATAAGACACTTGGTACTATCATATTTTTCAAATTTTTGTACCTTAAATTTTGGAGTAATCATAACATCTGAAACTAGATAAAAGTTAGCAGATCCATGGATCCATAGAAATAACACCCTCTATAGCCCATAATCTTTTCTCAATCATGCTCATAGCTTGATCAGTCTTAAGGTTTTCTAAGGGTACAACCATCTATAGCTTTTCTTTTCTCTTTAGTCTAGTCCATTTTGGGAATTTGGATTGGTTCATTTGCCTTTTTAGTGAAGACATAATTGGTATAGCTCTGAACATTCTCTTAATTGAAATTTGAGAACGTGGTCTATTGTTGATGAAAGCTTAGAGTAGTTTGAGTTTGATATGGGTTGAAACTTGGAGGATTTAATGGCTTAGTATCTTCATATAAGATGTCTTCTTCTATTGTCTTTATTCTATTTCCCTTTTTCAAAACTTTAAGGATTTTGTTCAATTTTTTTTTAAGTATCTCCTGAGCCTTTTTTTTTTCTTTCAAGCCAGTTTACATTGTCTTACTCTATTTTCCTGGCTTTAGCTCGAGTATAGTATTAGTGTCGAGCTATCCTTGAACCTTAATTTCTCATAATTATGGTGCAAATTTAGAATGATGTTTATAAATCTATCAGATTATGCATGAAAATGAATGCAGTGATGCTTGAATGCATGCATACATAATAAAAAAAAGGGTTAGTAAGCATAATATGTAATCTACATGTATGTTTATGAATATGCACAAGAAAAAGAGAAATAAAAAGAAGATAAAAAAATTGGTTAGTCACTTTAATAAAAAAAATAAAGAATAAACATTATAAAGCAAGTAAATAATAACATAACCCTAAATTTTGGGTTAACCATAAAGGGTAGAATGACATGGCTCTATCGATAGTTAGGTTCTTAAAGTTAACTATATGCAGTTTGGATTACTTCTAAAATATTCTCAAATTATTCCTTACATCATTGTCCATTGCAAACTAATAAGGTACCTTGATCCTCACCCATCATAGGCTACAAGCGAAAATGGTTCAATCTGAGTGAAAATGTTTCGTAGGCTTATGCGAAGACATTAAATCTCTCAAGGATATAGGTACTTCACTCCTTCCTAAAGGTAGAGCTCGGGTGAAGGGCTTATGTTATGCACATACAAATGAATGACAAATATATACAGTAAATAAATGAATAACTAAAACAAATATAAGCAATGAAAAGAAATAAAATAAAGAAAAAAATAAATTTCAAGTTTATTATGCAAGGTTTAGATAATAAAAAATTATTTACTGGCCTGACTCTCGATATCCCTAGTGGAGTCACCAAACTGTCATAATGTATAGATCGGTGGACCTATCGCTAGACATGTGTGAGAGGAGTCACCACAAATATTTTTCTTTTAGGTGTGATTGGCCACCTAGAACATATTTTGATCCATGAAACTAGATGTTAGGTTTAGGAGTACGGTTACACATGAAAAAAATTATAGCACCCCTATGACGCACATCCAAATGATAGTACCAGTTTGACTTCCAATTATCTAAGCCTTGATCATATTTGTGATTTATCAAAATATTTAATATTAAAAATTAATCTTAAAATTGTTCCAATAGTTTGGTAGCAATTTAGGATAATTCTTTCATATCAAGAGTATTCATGGAGACTAGTGTCCCATTCCGAAGAGGCTTCATCGTCAAATTTATTAATGCACTTTTATTTAAAAAAATTAGTAAAGTCTCACAATAGTTTGGTAAGATTTACTTTGAAGCAAATCTATCAATAGTTTAGTGAGATTTTATTGTAAAAGATTTGTAAAAATTTTAAGAATCTCATTAAGTCTCCCAATAGTTTGGTAAAACTTAATTTAGAAAACAATCCTCCAATAGTTTAGAGCATGAAAATTATTTTTGTTTTTATTTTTTTTAAACTGATTTTATGAAATTTTTCAATAGTTTAGTAAATTCCATTTAAAAAATTAAATCCATAAAAATTTTTCAGTAGTTTAGTAAAATTCCATGAATTTATTTTGTAAGAATTTTTATTTGAAAAAGATTTTTTTGTTATTTATTGAAAGGATTTTTTAAAAAAAAACTTAAAAAGATTTTTTTTGTTTTTATTTACTAAAAAGATTTTTTTTATATTTTTATACAATCATTTTTAAAAAATAGAAACAATTTTTACGAAATTTCTCCAAAATAAAACCAAAAAAATAAAAAAAACTAAAAATAAAATAAGCTAAAAATATAAAATCAAATCAAATCAAAATAAAAAATAAAAATAAAATGAAAAAAAGAAACCTTGTGATCCGAGTCAGGTCGGTGAGCATGTCGACACGCGGGTTGCCGAGTCAGAAAGTGAATCTGGATGTGCCAAAATGAAACCTTTTTGGGCTATTATAAAAGCCACGTCCCAATGTTTTTCTCAAATCTCATATACTTTTTCTCTCTCTAGACTGAGAAGCTCTGACTTCTTTCTAGAATTTATCCATAAATCCACAAGCAACTTCAATCGAAAATTGAGAATTCCACTGGTTTTTGAAAAAGTCATTGAAAAATTCAATTGAAAATTAAAAAACTCATCGATTTTTAAAAATCTAGCTAGAAACTGACCAAAAAATTCAACTGATCATCAAAAAATTTATCAAAAACTTCATGTTTTTCTCAAAAACCTAGATTTTTTCAAAAAAAATCTCAATTTTTGCAAATTTGCCCAGGTTTCTTAAAAAATGCTCCAAAATCCAAATTCAAACCCTAGAAACCTAAATCTAACCAAGAATCTTTCGAACGAAGCCAAAATCAGAAATTCAAATCCCAAACACTTCTATTCTGCCAAAAAACTTTAAAACACCCACTTTCCAAAACCAATCTTTTTTTTAAAATCCACCCCCTCTCGTTCCTTTGATCTTTAGTTTATTTTATAAACAGCCTTAGAACTAATTTTAAGAAATAGATAAAATCAATTCAGGCTTAAATCTTAAATTATGATTTTGCATAAGCCTTAGTTTAGGATCCTGATTTGGTCCCAATTGAATCTGGTCAATTATCCAGGCTTGATTCATCATTAAAAATATTTGACCGTGAGATTCTGATCTGGCCTATTTAGTTTTCATTTCCAAAATTCTCGTCAGAAATTGGGAATGAAATGAGGGAAGAAAGAAAAAAAATGATAGTGATATACTAATAATAATAATAATAATATAATATAATATAATATAGTATAATATAATAATAATATAATATAGTATAATATAATACCATAATAATAATATAATAATAGTGATATACCATATTATAATAATAATAATAAAAATAAAATAAAATTGATCCAATTGATCCCGGACAAAGATAGGTGTCTACAAATAGCATTAAATTTTATATAAGTTTTGAAATTAATTGTATTCTAAACTAAGAACAGTAGTAAAATTTGTAATTATAAATGGGGTTATATTCTATAAATTATAAATTAAATCATATAACCATATACATTGTATGGTTGTTGAATATCATTAAATAAAAAGAGAGAAAATAGCATAAATTTATTTTTTATTGTGTTTATTTATATTTCAGAACCATGTATATATTGTATTAGTATAAATTCAAAAATGAAAAAAAAATAATTAAACAAATAAATTAATTTGGCATGTTTAAATTATATAAACAAATAAAATATTAAAATTTCTAGAATTTGATTTTTGATATAGATTCAATAATATGTATGAAGGAAAATAAATTAAATCAAAAGAAGTTATTTTTCTTTATCATTGAATCTTGTGAAACTATTAATTTTAACATTATTTTTAAGAACTAAGTCTAATTGTCCAATGGTGCCATCTTGAGCAAAAGAAGAAAAATATTATAAAAATGACATGAGTGGTTAAAAATGGGGAAAAATTTTAGGGTTCTTCGATAAGGAAAGAGGAATATTTAGGTTGGTATATTATTTGTAAAATGGTGGGCATTTGATTTGGTATAAAGAAATGGAAATGTTGAACAGCCTTTTAAGCTGGCTTAAAGCTATCAAAGACTTTGGTTTGTAGTTTTGAACTTTAATTTTTTGAAAGTAACAAATATTTATAGACTTTTTATATAAAAGATGTGAAGATGTGTTTGCGGGTTTTGTTTATTTTAAATGTACCTATTATTTTTTAAAGTGGCATATGGGTCACACAAATTGAATTGTCATTTTTGTTGGGTTTATAAGATTGAATTTAATGTTTTCTTTTCAATTTAACTTTCTCGATTTTAGTTAGTTATATGACTATTTGAAAGTAGAGATTTTGTTGTTGTTATTTGGTTGGAAAATTTATGTTTCTTTGTTAGAGCATCAAATTTGTTATGAATGAAAATCAAGGATTTTTTTTTGTTTTTAAATGAGCTTTGTTTTTTATTTTTTACAAAAAATATTTGATGTATTTTTGAAAGTTTTATTTGATTTTGGTATGTGCCCTCTAGACTCGACTATTTGTTTTGAAAAGCTTGATACCTAAGTTGATTGTGAAAACAAGTTATGTGTAGGTAAATTATGTATTCAAGTATTTACATATGGGTGTTTTTATAAGATAAAAATTTTATGTGGGAAGAGGGATTTGAGCTAGTTCATTTAGCTAGAGTTTTGGGCCTAATAGAAAATGCTATGAATCAATTTTGTTTTAAATTTTTTAGTTTATAAGCATGTTGATGCTGATGTGTTTTCAAAATTCTTTTAATCACAAAATTGATGTAAACCATGATTGGGTTTAGCCAAAAGAATTCTTTAAAGCTAAAACAAGCCTAAATTTTGGAATAAAATTATGTATTGAATTGGGTTGAGCCAAATGAATTCTTTACTTCTATACTAAAACACATCATCTAGTATTCCACAAAAATATAAAAGCCACCAACATTTTTTTGGACTCCAAGCTTATTGCAAAAGTTGTTGATTTTGGTCTTTCACGGTTATGTCTAGTTTTAGAAGAAGAAGGGGCTATGCCAAATCATGTGTCCATAATTGTGAAGGGAACAATAGTCAATTTACCTCTGTTTAGTATGTAGGATTCATTAAATATATTACAAGAAAGGTTTTTTTAGATTTAAGTATGACTTGTCAGTGAAATATGGCTAAATGACATCCCATTATAAATTATGCTTTCTCATTGTAGGAATGTAAATATGGTAGTATTTTAAATCAATTTTGACTGAACATATGATTTTTTATTTAATTAATTTCTTAAAAAATCAAAATTTCAAAAATGTTTGATATATTAAATGGTGCAAAAGATAATCGAAAAGAAATTAGTCCTTAATATGGGAATGCATTAATATAAAATATTGCAAGGATAAAGTAAAATTCATTTCTTAGAAACAATTGCCACCTTTAATATTTTAAGAGTAATAGTTTTGTTCCACATACTTGATACTATATATAAAGAGCTTAAAAGAGTACCAACAAAACAAAGAACAAAAGATACAAAAAATGAGTAAAAATTTTTAAGAATAGAACTTGACTATGATGGCATCAACAAACAATATAGAAGTTATGGTATTTGATGTTCTTCATAATGTTGTTGATGAAACATGTTTTGCTTAATGTAATTAATAAGAAGGTGGCTACGATCTTGATATGCTCTATTGAATTAATGAAACTATTTCCTTGTATTGTTTCAGTGATAAAATATGAAAATGTTATAACATTCACTGATATAATATAGTTAATATGTTAATTGTAGTAAAAAGTGGCTCGATATTTTGATGTCAATTAGAAGAAAAAATATAATAGATGATATAGAGTAAATTGTATGCATAGAAATATAAATAATGTTATGTATTTTACTTTGAAGGAGAAGTAGAAAATTCCTGAGATTCTTCTTTTGAAGCAATTTTTGTATCATTTCTAGGAGTCTAAGTATCATCTTTATCAGCTAAACTGTGTTTTTATAAAAATTACGCCAGATTTGACTTTTTCAATCATAACAACTCTTATAATCTTTGGTGAACTACTTATTACAAATAATATATGATATGTTAAATTTGCATACAATCTATACATGCAAATAAAAATTATGAAAAGTTAAAGTAATTGTATAAAAAATTTTGATGTAATAAAAATTAGAATTTTTTTAAAGTACAAAGTATGTAATAAAGTAAATAAGTTTTTAATAGTTGTTGAAATTGTTTCAAACCTAGTTGTAGTTCTATTTGTAAAAGTTCTGAGTCATTTGGTTGAAGATTCTTGCACTAAAAGTGATCTTCCTTATCGATTTGGGAGTAATAGATGCTGATAGTATTTGTTTTTCTTTATTGCTAGAGATATTAACATTAGTTAATAAATTGATGAGAACTTGTTGGTAGTGTTGTTTCAAAATCAATAGTCACCATGGAAGGATGTAAATCGATAGAAGTCATTTTAGTTTCTTATTTCAATAAATTGTCAATTTTTTTGCAGAGTACTCTCTACCAGTGTGGTTGCTGTCTTACTTGTTTCAAGTAGAAATGATTTAAATATTTTTGAATGCCGTAACTTTTTGTTGCAAAAGTTCATCCGTTTGGCCTTTAGTAAACTTCATCAAATATTTTGAAGTTTGATCAATGTTAGAATATTCAACTTCCAACCTTTTTTTTTTAACTATGAATATCAAAATCGAGTAATTAGTATGTAATAATTCCAGTCTTAATAGCTCTAGAAGTTAGCAAAACAGGCAAGGTTCTTATTTCATTTTTCAATGATTTGATTGGTCTTGAAAGTACCATTTTGTTCATCTGAAGTGTGCATGTGGCTCCTATCAATTTTTTCACAATTTTCCCAAATGCCATCAACAGCATTTGTCCAATTTCATCTTCAATCACAAGTTGAACTTGAGATCTGAATGAAAAAAAAATGTCATTATTATCTATCAATATATGTAAATATAAAGAAAACAGTTTATTTCATTTTCTGTTAAAAATAACTTGCAACAATAAAAGAAATTTTTCACCATGTTGTAAACACTAGAATTTTTCAGCACAAAATTGTAGAGTATCGACACATTCATTGCATGCATTATAAAACCAACCATTGGTTTGATCAATATTAGCAATCTTGGCTTTTACAACAAAAATACTATTCTGTCAAATAAATGATTGAATAATTTCATAAGTATTAATCAACATATTTTTTTGTTTACAATTATAAAGTTAAAGTGATGTAAGCAAACATGTGTCTTTGTTAGATCACAGTGAGCCAATCTATAAATTTTGCATTATGTTTTGGTTTTTGTTCAAGAATGTTCTCAAGATGAAGATGTTGGTATTATAGAATTTATGCATGCATTGGATCAAGCTTATAACTAACAAACATGATATATTAAATAGATAATATAATTAATAAATGTTTACAACATGTACATAACATATAGATCAAAATAATGAGAAAATTATAAATCTTATATTGCTATTCTTTCAATTGACTTTTTTCTAGAATATTAAGATTAATATAAAATTTGGTTGTAGAATTAGATGCCAAGTAAATTTCTTTTACATATACAAGTGAAACATAAAGAAAGAATATGATAAAAGAACAATAGTACATGTATTATTCGATATAAGTTAGGAAAAGTAGATTTTAACAAAAGAACAAACCCATGTCTTTTTTACCAACATTCCAACAAAATGACAACATGATTCTTTGTTTCTTGAGCAAAATCTTCTTCCTTAATTTGAAATACCATGTTACCATAAAGAACAATCTTCAAATGGTGGCCATTGTTTTAAGACAATTAATATTATAAAAAAGTAAATGACATTCCGTAATGAATATATTATTATATAAATAAATTGGATAGCAGGTAGTAAAATATTTCAAAAAATTAGCAAACCTTATATCTTAAACATATATATCTATTTTGATAATATTATAAGACCTATTGTTCAATCTAACTTGTCTAGTAGGTCCAATTAATACCAACATCCCCATAAAACCTATTTCCATAATAAGTTAATAAAGAATAGAAAAAAAAGAAGGCATTGTAAATGTAAATTTTATAAAAAAACCGAAACATGTTAAATATTTGTTATGATTAATTCTATCATTCAATCTGTCATAAAAGACAAAGTTAAAACAATATCGAGGATATAAAGTGACATATTCTTGTATTTCTTCAACTTGACTTACTCTGGTCAGACAAATATTAAATAAATTGGGAACAACATTATAATTATACTTGTAATTTTACAGCTAAAATCACGTCATTGAATACAAAGAACCTTTTTTTAGATTGAATCAAATAAAGGTGTATCAAATCATCTTATGTAGAAGTGCATTGCATTCCTCTACAAAAAAAATTAAATTAAATTAAATGGAATATATTCATATATGTTACATTAGCTAAAATTCTAACAGAAAGCAAAATTTTGTTAATATTCCACTAACCTGAGCATCTGTGGCTACAAATTCAAGACTAAGATTGTTATTTGATTAAACAAGATTAACACATTTTCAAAGTATACATATTCTAAATTTAACATCTTTCAAAGTCTTGAAAGGATCAAGTTTATTGAAAAATTGATAGCTCATCTTGTGGAATCTGAATATAAAATTAAGATTAGTTGAAATAAAGTATAGTATTCTGCATAGGAATAACCAAAAAGAAATAAAGAAAGAAAACATTAATTATAAAATTATAAAGATAAATGAAATAGTACGCTTAATGTCATTGAAAATTTGTTAGCTAATGTTTCAAAAATAGAATGCAGGAAAAAGAATAACTGAAATAAACTGTGCTATTTTGTATAAGACAAATAAAAAAAGGTAAAAAAAAAAACAAAAGATCAATCATAGAAGGTAAGTTAAATAAAATAGCTGATCAACTTGCAAGGAAAAGTCAAAAAAATCAATGAAAAAGAAAAAAGATCACAGAGTCAAATTTAAATTTTGGAAAACCATTTTGAAAACAATATTTTTTGTCTCATCTTTGGCTATTTCATGTTCATTATGAATCAAAACCTTCAAACGTTTTCTAGATGTTACTCTTGAAAAAGTTACATACAGTTGACCATGTACAAAAATAGACTTAGGTAAATAACGATCAGCAATGTCTAATGTTTGTCCTTGACTTTTATTAATGGTCATTCCATAACATAATCTCATAAGAAATTGCTTTTAATTTAAAACAAAAGGCCATTTATGATTTTTAACAATCAAAATAATTCTAGGAATAAAAACTTTATCATTAGCATGAGTTTCCATTAATACTTCACTCTTAATAACATTTGAAACTAATTACATAACTAAAAGTTTGGTACCATTGCATAAACCTAAATATTGGTTTATATTTCTTAAAAATATAATTACAACACCAATTTTCAAATGTAATTGATGGTTAAGAATATAAAAAAAATTAGAAAATTCAAAAATTGAGTAGGATAAAGTAAATCTTGATTGACAACATGGTTCGAGTCTTTTAAAATGTAATCATTGCTTAAGTATGTTTTTATTTTACCTAGAACCAAATCAAGAATATAAGAATTAATCAAATCTACACTTTCATTATATAAAGTAACAATTACTTTTTGTTTGAGGTAGTAAGGATCGAAAAAAGTTGGTATAAAAATCAGAGTATACTGCAGATACTATATTGGCTATTAGGTTGTCAACAAAATAGACTAACAAATCTTGAGAAATTTTTAGGTAAGCTACTTCTTCCTTATTTCAAATACTATAGATTCGATCTTGCCAACACCTATATCAAGTAACCATTGAGCAAATTCCACAATCTTGTTTTGCATTGCTTGATTCAAGTTTTGGCTATATAATTTCATATTTGTTCTTAAATAAAATATCTTACAATTCAGTCAAAGCCTTGATTGATTTATCGAAACATTCAAAATATTAGTCTTTGTTTTTGTTTGGACAACAGGTCCTAAAATCTTCACCTAAAATGATTGTTTTACCTTCAAATGATTTTTCCATAGAAACAGAAACATATTCTATAAGTACATCCCTTATCAACTTATCTAAAGCCTCAAAGCAATTTCTACGAACCATAGAAGTTTTATCCCAAAGAATCAAACTCGTCCTTTGTATCAATCGACCAAGCTATGTTCCTTTTTTATTTGCCATGTAGAACATTTATTAATAATCAAAGGAATTTTACATCGAGAATGTGTTATTTTATCCTCTGAAAGTAGTAAAGAAACAATACCTGATGACGCTATTACTAAAACAATCCTTTCTGTCGACTTAACACCATAAATAAGTGTATTTTATAAATATATTTTTCGTATTCCTCCATGACCATAAACAAAAAATATTTCACCTTTATTTTCATCAATTGATAACTTTACAGATTCTTAAATTTGCATATACTCTTGATTCAAAATACATAATAATTGTAAATATTCATGTTGAAGCTAAACCAAATCATAATTCAATTCTTCATGAATCAATCTATCATTAATACCATACAAATTCTTTTTAGTTGGTAAAAGCAATTTATACTTAGATAAGAATTGCAATTCCTGTTAAAAATTTGTTCATGAGTAATTAAAATATATATTTTCAATTCATCGACTAGAATAAAATAATCAAACTATCCAAATGTAACTTTTAATCTATATTCAATATCTTTAGTCATAAATTTTTTGATTTTGTTCTCAAGAACTTATAGGATTTTCAACATGACAAAACATAAAAATCATAATAAAAAGTTACCTAAGTTCTTCACTTGATGCCCATTGAGAAACTTGAAGCAAGGTATCATTCCATTCTCAATTATCACCTAACAAACCTAAAGCATGACATGCAGCTTAAAAGGTACAATAACTAATGCCATCCACTGTTATAATTTTCTTAAAATTTCTTGCTCATTTAATATTGTTTAACAATATCCTTAAAAAAATATAGCTCACCAAATGCAAAATGTACATATGATTCCACTTATAGATTTTTCTTGTTTTCTTAGCTGCCATTCTTTGATTTTTACTATTTCAAACCCATTTTTTAGAAAAATTAGCATATTGTAAAATCATAGCATCTTCATGCACTTAATTTGTATAAATCTATTGAGTCAACATTGTTTTTGAACATAAGGTCTTCTAATAACAGAAGACAAATCTTCATTATTTATGAAATATAAATATTGTTTATTAGGTAAATGTATAGGTAATTGACCTGCTGACTCTCTATGATGTATCCAAAAAGTAAAAAGTCTCCAACTCATTTCATAAGCTGATTGATACTTACAATCAAGATAAGTTTTTACTTCATTAATTTCAATAGAATGTTGATGATTAACTTTATTTTTAAAAGATGAAACACTTTCAAGAACAACCCTTGATCGATTTGGTCCTTTGTTTATGTATATGAATAAATATTTTATAACTCTAATTTTACTACAAACTTTGACATTAACATGAGCATCATATTTGACAACTAAATTTACGTTGTGCAGAATAACGAAAAGATTATCTAATTCAATTTTATTTCTAACGACAATGTTTTCTAACACAATTATTTCCCTCATTTTATACAGTGAAAATCTATTTTTATTAATTGTAGTCTATGACTGAAATGTTTTAGGAAAGAACTTAGAACATCGACCTTTAAACATACATGGCATATAAGGAAATGCAGAACCTCATATATCATGAATCATAAAATTAGTAAAAGCATTGTATCTAATAAGATCCAAATTTTTATTAAAAATTTTAGCCTATATAATCCCATCAATCTCAGTAGCAGTTTGACATTTCATATCAGGATGTAACCATTAAAAAATATGAATATGAGCTAAACCACACTTTTGAAACTTGATCGTATAAGTAATTGCATAAAACATTATTTAAAAAAATTAATCGATTATTCCTCGCAAAAAGAAATAAACAAATGATAACATTAATAAAAATAGAAAAAAAAAAAAGAACTAACCTACCATAACATGACCAAAATAATTGCTTTTGGTTAAGTCATCCATAAAATAACGTAGCTTAATACTGAAAACTCATGATACAAATGTTAGGATGATCATCAGCTCGTTAACCTAGAATTAAAGTCAATGTTTCTTGGATTTTTGGCCATCAAGCATTACATGTAATTGTTATAAATAAATCAGGATAACCATAAAACCTACAAATTGTCATGGCATCTTGATAGTTCTAAAATAAATATCTAAAATTAGTTGTAAAACTTGGTGGTAATATCACTCTTTTACTAACAAAATTATCCTAAAGCTCACCTCTCATAACTGAATCTCTAACATCTTTACATTTCAGACTTAATAGTTTTTTTATTATCCTTTATAAATTGTAGTCACATTTTCTCAACACTTGCATAAGCATCGATAGCAAATTATTGAAATTATCTACCTCATTGCAATAAAGTAGTACTAGAGTTTATTCTACTCCAAAGAATATATGCATAATACTCACAGATTGTCTGGTTTTTTCACTTACCTCTTTTCTTCTTTGTGGATTTAACATACATAATATCAACATTATAACCATATTGACACTAAACAAATAACAAAAGATATTGTAAAGCCGTAAAAGAAAGATGAAGATCACTAATTCTCTTCAAACTATCAAATCTATTATCAACAATTATATCTCGATGCCTATCATACTCACCAATATCTTCAACTATCAATGCAACAACCTTATTTCTAGTTAGAGAAACATAAGCTCTGTCTTTTTCTTTCCTTGGACCAAGTAACTTTAACCTCAGAAGAATATAATCAAAAGCATTAAACCTATCTCTAACTGACCTAAAAACTTTAACAATTTCATTGTCTAAATCAAGCATTTTGATTAAACCATCCACAATAGTCAAATCAATTCTTGAACCTTCATTACAATTCCTAAATATAAACATCCTATTCGAAATCTCATTCTCGGTATCATTTATGTATAACTGAGCAAACTTAGCATTCTCACCAAAAAGAGGAAGAAAAGACCCAATTCTATGATGATTCTAACCAAAAATCTTAAAAATTTCAAGAACTACTCTATTATTGACACTATTGTCTATTTTACCTCATGTTGAGGTAAAATGGAAAAAAAATTATAAACCTTAATATTTTTTTTGAAATTTGTACTTCTTTAACCTTCATCATAGCTCAACAATTCATCTTTTTATTATGGAATCTTCTTAAAAAAAGGTCGACAAACGATCCCTTCTTGACAATAAAGCATAAATGTAAAATTTAGTATTTTTTTTGAAAGATCAATCATCTATTTGTACCACATGATAAATTATAAAACGGACAAACAACTTAGGGCCACCAAAACTAAAAGGTTCAAAACACATTCTTTTAAAGAAAAAATATTTCAAATATCGAAGAAATAAAGGAAAAAATAATAATTACAGCACAAATAAATAAATTACATAAATGTAATAATACTTATTTAAACAATTGGTTGGACTTGTCTCCTTGTTATAAAAATTGAAATGTTCTACCTCTTCCAAAGAAGTTATCATAGAATTATAACACCTACACAAACCAGAGAAAAAAATCAATTCAAATATAAGTTAATTATTATTATAATATCTGTAGATATAAAGATTGACATATTAAATGAACATTACTATCAGACAATGTTAGGTCAATCTTGAATTTTAAGTACAAATAGAAAAACTTGCAGAATTATCCAACTCCAATATGAGCTTTCTTTTCTTTAAAACATAACAATTGAATCTTTTGTGATAATAGATTTGTATGTTTTAACTTTAATAGTCTATAATTTTTCAACAGCATTGATAGAGGAATGAAGTAATACATGAGATTGATATATATTCTTGTATTGGTAAGTAACAAGAACTTGTTCAGATACATGGCTAATAGAGCGGGTTAAATCAAGAACTAAAATTGAAGATCTTATTATACTAACATTACCAACAAATGAACTATCTCGATCTACATTAATATTATCAAAACTAACATCACCATGCTCTCTTCCATTACTCACACATCGAATTGAATTACTAACTAAACCTAAAGATCTGCTCGTTATACTTTCATAAACATGTCTATCATGTTCAAATCTATCAACACTAAATAAAGGAAAACTACTCATACAAATATTATGCTGCCTCATCAATCTTGTAAATCGTAACATTTCTAATATTTTAATTCTATTCTTTCTTCCACTACTAATAAAATCCATCACTAAATACTATATGTAAACACATACCTTTTACTAATATAGATACAAAACATCCATAACTAACAAAAGCCAAAACAGGAAAAAAGAACAAAACCCAAAATAACTAAACATAATTTCACCCAACTTTTATAATCAATCAACACATACAAAAAAGAAAAAGAAAACCAAATAAATAACATGACACACAATCGAAAAAAAATCACTCAGATAAAGCAAAAACAATAAAAGAACAAAACAGTGCAACTTAAAAGTTACCTTACACTTAAAGAACGTAATACATGGAACTAAACCTACAAATATATATATATATTTTATAACTAATAACAAGAAAGAAATAAAAAATCAAACTAAGTACATAATTGAAAACAAAGATAAAAAATACCAAGCTGTTTTCATAGTTTTTACCTGTACAAATATAAATAAATAGATTCATTAATAAATGTCACAATTTAATGATTGCTATTGGTACATGTGTCTACTTACAAAAACTTATACAAATAAATGTTAAAGGGACTAAAAAGCTATTGGAGAATCTTGGTAGGGGTAAGATTTGGGTGTTTTTGCCAAGTGAAAACAATGAAAGATATTTACAAAATGAAGGACATTGAACTATATGTACAATAGTTGTGAATTTTTTACTTTTATTTCTTTTTGTTTTCATTGTTCATAATGCATATCAATTAACTTTGAATTAAAGTATATCTTTATTAGCATATTACCCATGGAAGAATGTTTTTACAATTTCAAATGTGTAAAGAGATAATCTTGGTTTGATAACTTAATTGAGTTGGCGTTCAACAGTTATCACCAAAATTCAATAAATTTATAGTTATATATGAACTCATAAATTTGTTTTCAGTATTTTCTAAAATTTGTATTCACTTCACAAATAAGTTGTTACTGATCATTAAGTCTTAACTGAAGTAAAAATAGAATATTGATTTTGCTAGCTTAGTTCACTTTGTTTTAAAATCTTTTACACATGTAATGCATAAATTAACGATTTTCTATCCATGTTGGAGAGCCGTAAATTTCAATAAGGATTAACATGAAGACAAAACTCATTATGTTTTTCCATTTGATATAGACTAACTTGTTTTTACTTCTAGACATAAACCTTAATAAGTAACTTTATTAATTAATGCAAGTTAATTTCTTTGTTTCTCATAGAATGTCATGAAAAGTTATAGATAGCATTCTATTATATCACTCTATGTTTATACCATAATTAATTCCTTTTTCACCTCAAATGCCTAGAATAGCCATTTACAAAAATGGAACCTTATACATGACATTCAATTTCTTTTTACTATTTTCTTGAGTCTTTATTGTCTTGAGGAAGTTCTCTACAATAGTCATACACATAAAGTCATACTATAAACAAAAGAATGGACTTAATATTTTAGGTACATCCACAATGGTCCATAATATCACATAAAAAAAATAACTTCCCTTTTACATCACATTTAGTTTAAAGTCATATTAATACAAATTCACATTTTATATATATAACTTACTTTTAATGCAAAACTACAAACTTTGAGAACATTATCGTTAAATAAATAATCTTAATTAAAATGGAATAATGGTCCTATAAAACCTTAGGTAACTTGTTGGTTCAAAAAAAAAAACTATCCTTTTACCCTTAGACAATCATGGTTGTAACCTAAGCTGCTATCCTATTGGTTATATAGTAAATTCCTCAATTTTATAATTTATTAGTATTAAAACAAAAGGCTTTAACAACATTTGAAATCTTAAATTTTTTTTCTTTCCTTTTCTTTTTTTTTGTTTCAATGTTTGGAGAAAATATGGGCTTCTGTGTTAAAATGTCAAAATGAAGAAAGTATTCTAAAGAAAGGAAATCATGAACTGTCTCATATAGAAGCAGTAAAAATAGCATAAAATGTGGAATGATAGTTATTTAGTAAAAAATGATAATGTTCTCAAAGCTTTTTGTTACTTAAAGTTAATATAATCAGTTTTTCTTTCAACATTATTATATAATCAAGTTGTTATTGCAATGAGCTATTAATTTTTCTAGGTTTTTATCAAGTTACCTAGCAATGGCTTGGCAATTCCTTGCCAAATTATCTAGTAATACTCTATAAAAAAAAATACACTTCTGATATCATAAATATCATAATACTGTAAATACATAATGCTAATATTTCTAGCAGCAATGAAAACATTTTTCAACACCTCCGATAAAATTCTGGAACAAACTTCATTCTCTTATCAGAGAATGTTACAAGACATATACCATACAAATTTCATAATTTCTGCAAGAAAGTTGCTACCTTTTTCATCAATGTATTTATTCTAGTCTTAACTATTTATTTTATAGTTGTAAATTTCTAAGGAAACAAACGTGTTCACCCCAAAGTGTTCCCGGACTGCATGCATACATCCGTAAGTAACTTAGTGCAACATGGCAAATTTCATTGAGAGGAATCAGCAAAGAAAAGAAAAACGGGTCAACATCTGAATGTTTATTTGAGAGATTGTCCTCGGGCTGAGGAGTGTCCACATGAGTTCGTTGAGGTGTCTACACAGGAATAAAAACCTCTTTTATATTCTGTCGACAGTTCGGATTGATCCACCTAAGTAGAACTAAAAATTAGACAAGACCCTGAAAGGTTTTTTTTTTTTTTTTTCTAATTTCAGATTCTTGCAAATTTGTGTTTGATAGGTGTAGGTATTGTAAATCCATGAAATACTAACATGTTACTCATAATTAATTCAATTAACAATAATAAACTCAATAGACTTAATTTTTAATCTATATATGTTTACTAATTCTATGAACACAATAGCTTTCTTAAGCCATTTTCAACTTGCTGAACTTCATTCTTTGGTTATAAACAACTTTTCTTCATTAACCATACACATAAATCACATTAAAAGTAGGACAATAAACTGAGCATTTCAAGCACACCCATAATGCTTGACAACATCACATAACAAAACTTCAAAGCTTTTAAATAGTACATATCAAACCTGTATACTTCATGCTAAAACTCTGAACAACTCCTAATAACATAAAAATTTAACAGTTACTTTCTTGACTATTTAAATTCATACAAAAAATGTCCAAAGTAAAAAACAGAGCTAATGAAAATAACAAAACTCATTTTCATCCAAGATAACAACACGCAAAAAAACAAAATTAAAAAAAAAAATACATTCACAACGACATGCAAAACTCTCAACTATAAAACCCAAAAATCGATTCAATAATAAAACTCTATTTAACAAAATTACAATGTGCAACACAAAAGCAATGACAATGAAACCCATAAAAAACAAAAACCTGCATTTAATAAAAGAATAAAAGAAAAAAATTTCTACTTAAAAATAGCTTAAAAAAAGCAAAAATAAAAAAAAAAAGAAAAACTCATATAGAAAAGAAATTTATCTTGCATGCCACAACAACTTTGTTTCAAACACAAATAGAAACAAAACAAAAAAGCTTTGAAAATAGATAAGAGCTATACTTGTCAAAAACAAAAATAGCAAAGAAAACAGGTGTCAAAGAAACTGTTTCATCTTGTAATAGAGTCAAACATAAAACAACAAAAAAATGAAATAGAAATGCTAACTAATAAAACACACTTACTATTAAAAAAAAAGGGCATGTGGCATTTTCAGATCCTTTCAGAGATCTTTTTTATATATGGTTATATAGATTAAATACTAAAAAACCAAATAATTTTTCCTAGAATTTTACTCAAGAGAAGGAAAAGAATAGATATTTATGCAAAAGCTTATAAGGAAGAAGAAAATAATAGATAGAGATAAACGAAAAGAGAAAATAAGAGAAAAGCCTAATCTTTCCTCACCCTTTTATTTTTTCATAAAACGTAGATGTAACTTTCATTTTTAGGTCACAGCTACTAGTTGTTGTTGATAACTTTTCTATCTTCTTTCTTGTTCCTTAACTCTTCTCTCTCCTATGCTATTTGGTTTTTCTCTCCTTATAAAACCCTTACGCATTTTCTCAAGCTTTTAGAAATTGTTTATTTCAATTATTTTTTATTATTTTTGTTTGTAATTGGTGTTTTTTAATAAAAATTTTTATCTTTTTTATTATAAGCTTCATGAACTTGGAATTTTGTTCTAATATTGTACATGTTCTTTTAAGGGTAAATTTTTTTCTTTATCATAAGATAATTTCTTTTTCTTTATGATTTTGTGAAAAATATATAATTTGGGTTGATTTTGCTTTTGGTTTTTAGTAAAAGCTTTAAAGGTTAGATCTTTCGAAGAACTCATAATTCGTGAGATGAAATTGCTTTAATTTTTTATTTATTTCTTTATTTTTTTAAAATTTTGGAAGTTATTGTTAATTAGAGTTATTGAGTTTTTTTGACATCATTAAATTTTTTTATTTATAATTATTTATTAATTAAATTATCTTTTTTTTTTATGGAAATATGTGGAATTTTTTTTTCTTTTTTTGCATGTTTTAAGTTCTATTTTGTTATGTTAATGGTTTCATTTTTTTTCAATAAGATTTTCATTTGGTTTTGCTTATAACTATTTTTGGATGACTAGGTTCACATCTTTTTTTTGCTATTCATATTGTAGGTTTTTTTTTTTTGTTAGTTACTTTGTTGTAAAGTTAAATGTTTGCATGGAGTGAATAACGTTAGGAATTGGATATAAACAAATGGGAATACAAATAACTATTTTTCTGTAAATTGTAAACAGATTGAGTCAAAAGGAAACATGTAACTTTATAAAAAATGTTAAGTATATGAGAGTTCCATGTTCATCTTTAAAAACTTCTATTTTTTTTTCTTATACACATAAAAATAAAAACATTGATTCTTTTGATTTCAAACATAAATGCAAAAATCAGGTTGTGTTGTAAGAAATAGGTAATATTTGACTTCAATATGCAATTAAAGTTATAGTTGTTGTTATAAAATAAATATGAGAATATATGTTATTATAACATTATTATAATATAAATATGAGAATATATGTTGTTTTATAGCTATAATTATTTACTTATCTATTTTATGTAAATATGATGTTTATTGGGAATCTCTTAATTTTGTTTAGTTTGGTTAGTTTGTGATTTAGTTCACAGCTCATATCATATTAGTATCTAAAGAATTTTACAACAATATTGGTAATTGAAATTTCAAATCTGTTATAACATTAGTACTTACGACTAACGTCATTAGTCAGTTTTGAGATGTGGCATCCACATTTAAAAAGATGTTTTCAAAATAATCCAGTCAATGCCACATCATCAATACTATGTTAGAATACGAAAAGTTACAAAAAAAAATTTTAATTCAAAAATTTTATAAAAAATCTCAAAAAATATTAAAAATTCTAAAAAATTTTTAAACTTTTTTCAAAATTCTAAAAATTTCTAAAATTTTTAAAAACATTAACAAAATTTTAAACAATTCTAAAAAATTTTAAAAATTTTGAAAAAAAAATTTAAAAATATTGTCAAAATTTATAAAATAAATTTTAGTTTAAAAAAATAAAAAATTCTAAAATTTTTCAAAAAATAAAAAATTCTAAAATTTTTCAAAATATTTAAGAAAATTCTCAAAAACATATTTAAAAAGTTTTTATAAATTCTAAAAATTTTAATAATTTCTAAAAATTTTAAAAACTTCAAAAAATGTTAAAAACTTAAAAAGATTTAAAACAATGCTAAAAATTTTCAAAAGTTATGAAAAAAATTCTTAAAATATTTCTAAAACTTTTTAAATTTATAAAAAAATTTTAATTTCAAAAAATTATAAAAAATACTAAAATTTTTTATAAAAATTCTAAAAAGTTTTTAAATATTCAAAAAAATCTAAAATTTCTCAAAAAAAATTGAAAATTCTAAAAAAATAAAACAAATCTAAAAAATTGTAAAAAATTTTAAAAAATTTTAAAATTTTTTTAAAATTTATAAAAAAATTAAAAATATGAAATATTTTTTATAAATTATAAAAATATCATTTTTGAAAAAAAAATTTAATTTTGAAAATTTTTTAAAAATAAAAAAATTAAAATGTATAAAAATTAAATTTTCTTAAAGTTTAAAAAAATAAAAATAAAACTTAAAAAACTGAAAATAAGAAAAAATATAAACATTTTAAAAAATTTTAAAAATTGAATAATTTAAAATTTTTGAAACATTCTTTAAAATTAAAAATATCTAAAAAATAAAAAAATTCATAAAATTTTAAAAATTTCACAAATATATAAAATTTTGAAATTGTAAGATTAAAAAATATGAAAAAACTTTAGATTTTTTTTTTATTTTAGTCTTTTTATGTTTTTGTTACTTTTTTTTAATTTTAACAAAATTTTAAATTTTATTAAAAACATCATTTTTTTTCATTCTTTTAAATTTCTTGGATTTTTTAAAATTTTGAAAATTTTTTGAAAAATTTCAAGTTTTCTTTATTATTTTTGAGTTTTTAAAAATATTCTAGAATTTTTTTAATTTTTACATTTTGAAAATTTTTAAAAAGTTTTAAAAGCTTTTAGAATTTTTAAATTTTTTCAGAAATTTTTAAATTTTTGAATTTTTTAATATTTTTTGAAATTATTTTAGAAAATTTACAATTTTTATAAAATTTTTAGAATTTTTAAAAATTATTTCAAAATTTTTAGATTTTTTTGAATTTTTTAATTTTATAAAAATTGCTTTAAATTATTTTAAATTTTTTTTAATTTTTAAAAATATTTTAGAATTTTTTAGAACTTTTTGAATTTTTTATGAATTTTGTTTTAAAGATAACGTGGCATTGATATTGTAACGTTGACTTAACTTTTTTTATACATGTTAATATTTTATTAGATATTCATATTGTATCAGCAAAGTTGACTAAAGGTGTTAATTCGAAGTACCAACATGATAACGGATTTGAAAGTTCAGGAATCAATGTGGTTGTAAAATTCTTTAGATACCAATGTGGTAAAAAATATAAAGTTCATGGACCAAATATATATTTAACCCTCATAATTATTAAAAAGAAATATAAAATTAAATGTTAAAATTTAAGTGAGTAATAATAGTTTTCTTCATTTAATAGTGGGACTAGGTGTTTTTAGTTGTTAACGAGGCGTAATTCTTACCTTTCAATCTAAAGCCAAAGAAAAAATTTTATTGAAATTGGTATTAATAAATCATTTTGAGACAATAGTTGGTGTGCTTCACATTTAGGCAATTGTAGTGATGAATACAATAATTTTTGTTAGGAAACAATTATTAAATGTAGTGAGAAAAGTCTTTGGGACAACTTGGTATAATATTCTATTTAGTCGTGACTGAGACTTATGCCATCACATGCATTAGAATAAATGTTTTCACTAAAGATGATATCGTCATTTAAATATTTTATATTTTAAAAACTTTTCAGTAAAATTATTTTCTATCATCAAATTTTTATTGTGTTTTTTCAGTAAAATTTACCATCAATATTTTAATTGGTGTGATTTTATTATCATAATTTTAATTTTTGAGTTAATTTATCATTATATCTTAAATTTTGTAGCAACTAAAAATATTAAATATAAAATTCTGTTAAAAACTTTTTTATAGTTCAAAAAATAATTTTAAAAATTGATATTATAGGAAAAACAATTATGAAGCTAAAATCTAAAATATTTTTCTAATTTTATTTCTTTCTTTATCATGATATTTTTATTAAATATAATTTCACATAATTAAATTTTATTTTATTTTTATTTTTATTTCATCATAACATTTTTTGTTATCTATAATAACATTTTCTATTATATATAATATCACATATACTTTTTTCATATGGTTTGACATTTTTTCTCTAACATTTTTTTCTCAAATTTTTTGAATTATAAAACATTTTGTTACAAAATTTTCTACTAAATATTCTTTAATTGCTTCAACTTTTGAATTAAGATGATAAATTTGCTCAAAATTTAAAACTACAGTGATGAAATTATATCAATTAAAATATTAATGGTAAATATGAACTATTTACACAATCAAATACCTACTTTATCCCTAATTTTTTTTATGCCCAAAAAAGATAAGGCCAATTTGACCCAACCTTACAGAGAAATTATGGGCCAGACGGGATGCACTCTTTTCTTTTGAATACAAGGATGAGGTTCGAAAGAAGAATGAAAAATTATAGTCGCTTTTCTTTCTAATTAAAATTTTGGCCCAAAAATGAAAGCTAAAATGTAAAATTAATTATCCATGCTCTCCTTTTTGTTTTTATTTTTATTTTTATTTTTTTTGGGTTAAGGAGTCAAAAAGTCATTTAACAAAAATTTAATAATATCCAAATTTTTATTATTTTATTATAATCAATTAGACTGCAAACATATATTTTTATTAATTGAGTCATTATTAGATAAAAATCTATTAACCATCAATATCAATTTTCATCTAATTAAAGGACTCAATTGAGGTGAAAATAGATGTCTAAGAGTTTAATTGAGTAAAAATTGATTTTTGAAGGCTCAATCGATCTGAAATAAAAAAATTCAGTATTTGATTGATTGTAATAAAATGTTTCTTAAAATGATTATTGAATTTTTGTTCGATAATTTTTTTTTATCTTTTTATCTTATTTTTATTCTTTTAGCCATGTGCTCAACATTTTTATTTTTTCTTTATATATATATATATTATTGAGAAGAGTAAATGAAATTCTTGGGGTACAATTTCCCTCACAAATAATATTATTAACATTTTTGTTGAAGTTTGAAATTGGTCCCTTTATTATCTTAATTCCATTGTTTTAATTCATTTACTTTCAATTTTAGTGAATTTAATCTTCCACTTTTTTAAAAGTTAATTTAAAAATAATTGATAATCATGTTAAGATTTTGTCTTTGATTTAGATGACATGGGCATGTTGAGGTGAAATAATTTTAAGATCATATGACACATATCAATAAAAATATCATTTTTTTATTTTAATTAAACAATAATTATTATTTTAAAAAAATTTACAATAAAATTTTCAAACTTTTACTAGAAGTTTTCCTTTTTTAGTTATATGTGCCACATGGTAAAAAAATTCTTATCATCATATCATGTTATCAGCACAAAGGCTACTTATTGAATAAGTTTAACATAAAGTACCAAAATTGCTGATTAACTTTCACATCAACATTTTAAGACCCACTCGTCCTTTTCTTTATTTATTTTTGGTTATTGTGGATAATTTTTATGTTAAAAAGCAAAAATTAAATATCATTGCCTGAGAAAACAAAGTTTGATTTAATTAGAATTTGGAAGCCTGCAGCATTTGGTTTGACTTCTTTTAGATTTCTTTTTCTTCATTGGTTGTAAAAGAAAGTTGTTTGTGGAATTTTTATTTTATTTTATTTTCAAATCCAAAGACAAGTAGTACTCAAATAACGTAGAGATTAAGCCAGTCCAAAAGTAATGCCACTATTTCATATTAATATTAGCAAAAGAAGAAAGAAAATCAGATTCAGTGGTTGGATTCCAACCATATTCGATGTTGAGAACTAAAAACATGTGCGAGCACATATACCTAAAAATTAATGATTTCTTCAAGGCTTTAAAAAACAACGATTGATAATGATGGAAAATTATTTTTAGGTTTCTTTAAATTTTACCCCCACATAACACAACTTGAGAAAAAAAAAAAACAGTTGGTTGCTTTAATTGCATTACCCGTCATTTTCCCTCTTCATTTGCTAACTGCTTTCTTTTCTTTTGTTTTCTTGGTGGTCCTTTTTGTAACTCATCATGAAATTAATTAATTTCATGCAAATTTATAAAAGGTTCGGTTAATGAGTGCGTATCAAGGTTGATTACAATTTTTTTAAAAATTGCTTTTGTCAAATTAAAAAAAAAAAAATTTAATTACGAATTTCTTTCTATAAATATCACATTAACACATTTTTCTCATGTAGTATATGATATTATTTTCAAGATTATCATGATAATTTAATTATCAGTGAATTTTATTTTTAAGTTGATCTTGTTACTGGTGATGTTTAATCATTTTATTTGATTAAAAATCATTAATTTTTAGTAATTAAATATCTTTATATTTAGTATTACTAAAAATCGAATATTATTTTGTTTGAAAGTATCAAAATAACTATACACATTATAATAACTCAACAAGTTAATGATTTCAATATTATTTAAAAATAATCATTTATATATAAAATATTAGTAATATTTTATTTACTTCATAATAAATATTATTAAATTATTAAATTAAAAATAT
This sequence comes from Durio zibethinus, assembly GCF_002303985.1. Next base: position 16,022,554 of record NW_019168381.1, on the reverse strand, counting down.
ATTTATTGATAGTAAAATAAATTTTTATAATATAAATTATGTAAAAAATATTTGAATTAAAAACAAAACTAATATATTAAAATCAAAAGATTATATTTTAAATAAGTTTACAAAATTAAAAAATTTATACAAAATATTTTGAACTTGTTACAATAAATATTAATTTGAAAATATAAAACTTATAATATTAAATAATAACTATTAATTTTAAGATGAAAATTTTTAATTTACATATTAAAGACTATTATTAATTTTACATATCACTTTACATCGATAATAAAAGCTTTTCAATTCTTTCGATAGGAATTAAATCATCATCCAAATATAGTGATCTAATTAATTTTGATAATTCAAAATCACCATCATATAAAATTACTAAATGGTTACAAAATATGATGATTTTCATCATAATATGTAAATCATCATAATTTTTAAAATAATAACCTTATACTAAACATTAACTTATAAAAAATTATCATTAAATATATCTTTATTTTTTGATCCATTTGAATTATCTTTTACGACTATCTCCCTTTGCATATCATCTTTATAACTATTTATCAATTGCTTGTATCTCGTAACTCTTTTAGTTTTAGTATCTTTTGAAATTTATCTATTAATTTGTTGATTATTTTATGTAATTTTATTCGCACCAAATTTCAAGGCTATTATATTTTTTTAAGAGTCTTAGAATTCAAAGTTTGAATGGCTTGTCAATATTTTTCATATGTAAAAATTATTTGTATGTAGAACAAAGTTTACTCATACATCTTAATATATCAACTCAATTTTAATAAAACAACTATGCATAATTATTAGACTATAGAATAAAAGGATGAGAAAAAATAAAAAAGAAAAAGTGGAGGAGGAGAAACAAAGATGATTGTTTACTTTATTAACATCGACAAAGATAGAGAGTAAAATTTACAAGGTAAGGATGAACATTTTGCCTTCAAAATTAGGAATCTTAATGGCTATGATGAGAAGGCAAAGGATCAAATTGAATGGGTCCTTTGTGTCCAAAGTGTATTTCTTGTCAATTGCAAAAACTACCCAATGGGAGAGCGTAGAAGTGTAGGACCAAATGACAAATGTAAAAAGTCTTTGAGGGAAGGTTGGGGGTGGCCCAAAAGGACAGCGCCATTTGCTTTAAGGTGAAAATGAGCCATCACCCTCTCAAATATCCAAGCAAAGATACTACTTTTTTGACTTTTTTTTCTTATCCACCTACCGACCATAGGTGTAGTTTTGTATCAAACTTGATGTCTCTTATGAAAAAAAAGGTCTTGGATTCTTTGTATTTATTATTAAGAAAAAACAACAATTGAAATAATTATTTCATCCCTATTCCCCCTTGGAAAAAGTACGATTAAATTTGGTAATTTTGCCAATCATTTTTATGTTTAACTATGCACATGGTGTTCAATTCCTTTGTCTTCTACTGTTGAATTGCTCAAACTCAAAATAAAGTAGTTTTAGGGTTTAACCAATCTCTCATAATTAATGGTTGGCACAATTTTATGTTAAAGATTATGCTGAATGGTTCCAAAAAAAAAAAAAAAAAGACAATTGGTGTAAATAATACCAAACAAATAATAAATTGAGTTTGTATTTTAATATCTGAAAGGTTCATGAATATAATAAAAATATAATATTTAATATTTATTTTTATAATTTTATCAAACCTAATCAAATTAATCTCGAATGACTGTAGTAAATTATACTCCAAACTTAAACATAAAAAATGAAACTCAGACCAATCGAGCTTCAACCATTGAGTTTTAAAATCTGGGTCGAGTGCATCCTAGCTTTGCACCCAATTAGACTTGACTTGTGAGGCATAGCCCACATGTGCCTCCTCGACATTGATTGATTATATAAAAGGTTATTTAATTAATTTTGGACACGTGTTTGTCTCTAAATATGGCCGTTTTAAATTCTCTTCATTAACAATTGAACAGAATGATTAAAGTATGAGAAGAGAAACAAATTATAGTTTTTTAAATGGCATCGATCTTTGGGCTCCCCCCTCTTGTATAAGACTTTAAGTAATTATGGTTGTTTAGATTTCATTTTAATGAACAGTAACTTAAATTTTAATAAAATAAAAAATAATTATTATTATTGTAATTAAAAAAAATTAAATTTATCTGATAATATAATAAATTTAATCACATTATATTAAAAATACGGTAAAATTTAAAACTAATATTAATAGTAATAGTTTTTATTAAACTCACTTATAGAAAGAAAAAGGAATAAAATAAAAGAGATAAAAAAGAATCGGCTATTATGCTCGTGAACTTCAAATGACATAATCAACGACCCTAACAAAACAAAAGAACTAGCTTGACAAGTGGAAGACATTTATTGAGAGTTTTAATTTCAAATCATGATTCAGTAGACACCAGTGACAATAAAAAGAAAGAGAAACAAGATTTGAGTTTGTAAAAAAAAAAAAAAAAGAAAGATTTGAATCAAACTCTTTTAATAAGATAAATAAATATATCACTAACTAAATAAACAAATTATTATAATATTAAGTATATAGGAGTAGATCCATTTATATTAATATAAGATTCTGTTTGATAAACTATAAATATTAAAGGTTAAAAATTTAAATATTGAATTTTTAATACTAATTTATAAGTATTGAATTTAAATATAAAAATTGTTTGGTATTTTTCTGAAAAATTAAATGTTGAATATAAATATATTATGCTGATAACTGTTTAAATATTGAATTTTCAAAATTTATCAATTTTATATTTTTTACTTTTATTTTCATTAACATAATGAAGTAGTGTTTTTAGAAGATAATAATTCAAAATTTTTTTTTGAATTATTGAACATTTTGGTCAATATCTACTTATCTTATTCAATACTTTGTGACTAAAAAATTATGTTAAGAGAATTTTAAAATGTGTTATCAAAGGCATTAAAAAAATTAAAATGTTAAAAATTTCTCATTTTCAATGCAATGAAAATTTTCAACGATTTATCAAATAAGGCTAAAGTTTTACATTTTTTTTTATTTTTTAGATAAAAATTAAATTTATAATTAATTTGAATTAAAATAAAATTTTAAATTTTATCTATTTTGATTCATAAGTAAAAAAAATTATGAAACTTATACTAATATAAATAGATCGCTATTACATATAAAAATTAATTCTTTAAAAAATTTATCTTAAGATAAAAAAAGTAAAACTCAAAACCAACAATGAGTCATCCTCATTTTTTGTCAATTAAGGTCTAATTTTTACCGAAAGTATATTAAAAATAAAATTATGAATGCATTAAATTGATTTGAAGAGGGTATCTTTAAAATTTACTGTGAACAAGTTAAGCTTGGACAAATTTTAAAGATATACCATGATTGCACTGTAAAAAAAAAAAAAAAAGAGAACGACTTGAATTAAAGACCGAAAAATTGAAGGACAAAAGGGGTAACAAAAATAAGGAGGGGAATGAATGGGAGAAACATAAAGAGAGAAACATTTTCCATGTGCGGGTTGATGAAGTGATTCGCACGGATGTGCTAAGGAAGCAAAGCTAGCAGCCAAGTCCTTCAACTGTCGTATGAAATCCGGACCCGACCATTTGTGATGTCAGCCCAGGTGACAGTCTTCGTCCTCTTCTCGCTTCCCCCAAACAGCTCATGGACTTCTCCTTACAATTTTAGTAAATAAAAAAAATAAAAATAATTTCATTATCATAAACTCATAGTAGAAGGATTCATTTGAAGTTAAAAAATAACTTTTTCTTCATTTTCATATAACAAAAAAAGTATATTCGTAGAATAGTAGTATATAAGTTTTGGTTTAATCATTTAGGAAATTAATCTTTAAAATTGAAAATTGAAAATTAGAGAGAATATGATTTTATTTTTATAAAAAAAAATCGTAAATTAAAAATACGAGAATAAATTACATATGTTAAAAATTAAGATTCATATTTATCAAAATTTAAAATTTAAATATAATTACATATTTTTTAATGTTAAGCTAAAAAAATATTTTTATTAATTTAGTTTTATTCTATTGTAATAATTTTCTTTTATGGGGAAAAGACCAAGTTCTTTAACCAACAATTTTTTATAGCAAGATTATATTAACTTCCAATATTTGAGATTTGAATTTGACATAATTGTGAATGATATCTTTAATTCTATTTTAAACTAAATAAATTGAATAGTTTGACGTCACAAATAATCATTCATAGCCCCCCTTCCCCCCACTTCTCTTACCTATTGTTCCTTTCTCTTTCCTTCTCCTTCATTTATACCCCTACCTTGTTCCTTTCTCCTTCAGAACTCCACTTCTTTCCTTGTCACTTGTCACTCTCCTATTTCTTCAGTCTTCACCATGAGCATACAATAACCAAAGAAACCAATTTGTTTCCTAAAACCAAAAACGGCTTTAAAAACTCATTATGGCTTCAACAAACTCTCTACCGCCAACAGACCCATCTTCTTCCACAGAAGACCCAGCTACGAAAGCCGTGAATAAGCGGTATGAGGGACTCATCACGGTTCGAACCAAGGCCACCAAGGGCAAAGGAGCCTGGTATTGGGCCCACCTGGAACCGATTCTTGTTCGAAACCCGGACACTAACCTCCCCAAAGCCGTTAAACTCAAGTGTTCCTTGTGCGACGCCGTCTTCTCCGCATCCAACCCTTCCAGAACGGCTTCCGAGCACTTAAAACGCGGCACTTGCCCCAATTTCAGCGCCGTTTTGATACCCAATTCCTCGCTGTCTCCTTTACCTATATCTTCATTGCCTTCCCCTTCTGTTTCTTATCATCATCATAATCATCGAAAGCGAAGTCCTTCAGCAGCTATCGTCTCTCCTTTACAAAATCAAGTAAGTAATAACAGTAACGATAATAATAACAACTCCTTGGCTATAGTTGATTCGACTCGTTTTCTGGGTTACTCGAGCCATGGTAATAACAATAATGCTGGGTTGACTCAGCAGCACTTGGTTTTATCTGGTGGGAAAGAAGATTTAGGTGCCTTAGCAATGTTGGAAGATAGTGTTAAGAAGCTTAAGAGTCCTAAAACTTCTCCTGGTCCAGCTTTAAGCAAGGGCCAGGTTGATTCTGCACTCGATTTATTAGCTGATTGGTTCTATGAGTCTTGTGGGTCGGTTTCGTTTTCTAGCCTCGAGCACCCAAAGTTTCGGGCTTTCCTTAACCAGGTTGGGATGCCTGCCGTTTCAAGGAGGGACCTCTTGGGCACGCGGCTTGATAATAAGTTTCACGAGGCCGAGAGGGAATCCGAGGCTAGAATTAGGGATGCAATGTTCATTCAGGTTGCTTCTGATGGTTGGAAGAGAAAAAGTTGTTGTTGTTGTTGCAGTAGTTATGCTAGTAGTAGTAATAGCAGCTCAGGTTGTGCGGAGGAGAATTTGGTTCAATTTAGTGTCAATCTTCCAAATGGGAGCAGCGTGTACCAGAAGGTGGTCTTTACCGGTGGATCAGTGACTTCCAAGTATGCGGAGGAGGTTTTGAGGGAGACAGTGATGGGGATTTGTGGAAGTGGTATGCAGAAGTGCGTAGGAATAGTTTCAGATAAGTATAAGGCGAAGGCATTGAGGAATTTGGAGATTCAGAATCATTGGATGGTTAATTTATCTTGTCAACTTCAAGGGTTTGTTAGTTTGATAAAGGATTTTAGCAAAGAGCTTCTCCTTTTCAGGACTGTCACTGAGAATTCTTTAAAGCTTGCGAATTTTGTAAATAAGGACTCGCAAGTTAGAAGCAGCTTTCAAAAGTATAGGATGCAGGAGCTTCAGTGTGCTGGGTTGATAAGGGTTCTTTCCAACAAATGCGATTGCAGCAGTAATATTGCACATGTTTTTGCTACGTTGGAGGACATACTGAGATGTTCCCGAGTTCTTCAGATGGTTGTATTAGACGATTCTTTCAAGGTGATTTGTGTTGAGGATCCAGTGGCAAGGGAAGTGGCCGGGATTGTCCAAAATGAGGGGTTTTGGAATGATTTGGAGGCAGTTTATTCACTGGTGAAGTTGATCAGAGGTATGGCTCGTGAGATTGAGGTGGAGAGGCCATTGATTGGGCAATGCCTCCCTCTTTGGGAGGAGTTGAGAGTAAAAGTGAAGGAATGGTGCACCAAGTTCAACCTTGCTGAAGCACCTGTTGAGAAAATTGTTGAAAAGAGATTTAGAAAGAATTACCACCCTGCATGGTCGGCTGCGTTTATACTTGATCCGCTTTACTTGAGACAAGACACCAGCGGAAAATATCTTCCACCATTCAAATGCCTGAATCATGAGCAGGAGAAGGATGTTGATAAGCTCATAACTCGTTTGGTTACCAGGGAAGAAGCACATGTTGCACTGATGGAGCTCATGAAATGGAGATCGGAAGGGTTAGAGCCACTCTATGCCCAAGCTGTTCAGGTTAAACAGCGAGACCCTGTGACTGGAAAAATGAAAATTGCTAATCCCCAGAGCAGTAGGCTAGTATGGGAAACTTGTCTTAGTGAATACAAGTCATTAGGAAAGATTGCAGTGAGGCTTATCTTCCTACATGCAACGTCATGTGGGTTTAAATGTAACTGGTCTCTGATGAAGTGGATTTGTGTCCACAGACACTCACGGATAGGCCTTGAAAGGGCTCAGAAGATGATTTTCATTGCTGCTCATTCAAAGGTTGGCAGGAGGGATTTCTCCAATGAGGAAGAAAAGGATGCAGAGCTGTTTATGATTGGCAGTGAGGATGAAATCATCAATGAAGTCTTTGCAGATGCACCATAAGTGTAATGCTTTCCTTTTAACTCCTGTAGAATTGTAAACTTAAGGATTTGATCTAATTCTTTCTCCACTGTCTTTTATCTTTATCCATCTTTAATTATGTTCTAATTGAAAATCAGGAAATATATAGATAGTGATGTAGCCACAGAATATTTATTAGAATTTCGTATTTGCATGATTGGAATGAATAATCAATTTATTTGGTTTGTCAATTATAAAAGTTTTCTGAATGAGTTTATTGCAGACCTATTTGGCATGTATTAAGCATTGTACTTTAAGTTTAGTCTCTGTTTTGGATGTCTATATATGGTGGCAAAATAAATGTGTATATTCTTCTTCTTGAATGTATATGTAAAAAGAAAAATAATTTTGAAAGGAAGAATAGGGATTAGTTACAGAAAAATGGCTGAAGTCTTAGTATCTTTCAATAGATAATTTTATGTTGCAGTCTTGCAGATATATAGCTGCGGCCTAGGTTTTGCGTATCAAGTGCACTAATATAAAGTATCAATTATTTTAATATTAGCATTTCTTTAGGCGTACTATTTTCATAACCAGAAATGCCTAGCTTCAAAAAATTTATGATTTGCTTATGAAACTGTTAAGAATTTCAATTAAATAAAGAGCCACAAAAAATAGGTGTTAAATTGTACTAGTATGTGTTGCACGCACTGTGCACATGTATCTATGTCTTTTTTGCCCTCTCATCATAGTTTAAATACTTGTAGGACAGTTATTTATCCATACTTTCATGAAAGAAGCTTAATCTGAAAAATGTGAAAAATAAGTGGACTACACTAAGATTTTACAATTTAAGAATTCTCATAAAGAAAATTTTAGCAATAGTTAAAATATCAGCGAATTGAGGGCTAGAAAATTTTTTGTCTTCATAATTGATCCGCTCCTAAAGGTAAACGTTTTATTCTAATTATGATGTGCTCTCTAAGTTGTTTGTCTAGAACTAATATTCTAGTCACGTCATCCCAACATTTTCTACTCTTTCTTGGTCTATATGATAAACACATTATTTGCTAAACTGTCAATGAAGTGTAACAACCTTCAAGGAGTTCATCACGAACAAAGCAGAGATTTGAGAGATTTCATGATTTTTGAAGCTGGTGAGCTTCATTTTTATTTTTACATTCACTTGAATCTCAAATAAAGAATTACAATGTCTTTCTATGGAATAAACTGTGATAAGTTATCCGACTTGTGTTTCTCAACCTTCGACTGAAGATGAAATTAATAGGGATTTCAACTAGCTTCATGTATTTTGGTTTATTTTATATTTTGCTGGACCCATCTTCTGTCTTATGTGCACATGAAATGCAGCCAACATAAAACAAGTGAAAAAGATCATGAACTTTCAGGTTCAAGATCTAATAAACCAAACTAGAATTAATACTAGGGTGACCTAACCATATTCATATTGTTACATTATATCATATACATCAGTAAATCCCTGGAAGGATGCTGATCCATTTTATTGCCTCATCTCTCGCAAACTTAGTGTGCCAATGCCTAGCATAGCAAATAGTAACAACAATGCTCAAATTTGTGTCCTTATTGTGATATTGACATTTCTTCATATTTTTTCCTTATTTAATTTAAACCAGAGATGGTGTTGTATATCTAATCCAAAAGGATAAGGAATCTTGTGAAACCAGCTCTTGCTTAGAGCATCAGTTTGTAATATTACTGCATTTTGAAAAACCAGGAATTAATATCTCCTGTTGTAAATTGACTGTTTGTTGATGGAAATAAGTGACAAAAATGTGTTTGGTCTATGCATGCTGCAAAAAGATACCTTGTGGGATGTGGAATTTCTGCAGTTTACTTGATTAGAAAGTTGATAATTGCAAAAGAGTGCAAATAGAATTTGTTAAGAACTTTTAAAAGTATTTTTGTTGCTGCAGATATGGGTTTGCTTGGACCAGTTGAGCTTGTGGTGAAACAGATTTTGATTTCCACCTTAATGGGTCAACCTCAGATGAACTTGGGAGCATATCTTTGTTGCCAAAGAGCACTTCTTGCTGATATGACTCAACTGTGTAGCCTGGGTTGTCTGCTTTTGCCAATGTGGAGCCCCACCATGAGGAGTGGATGTATGTCTCAGTGCTTTGGTTGTCATAATCAAGGACAAGTAAGGAGCAAGGAGCTTTTTCCCTCTCTCTCTCTGTTTATCTGTTAGTTTTTTATTGGGCAGGCTTAATCCCATCATCTTTGGTTGTATAGTCAAGGAAAAGTAGGAGTAAGGGGCTTTTTCCCTCTCTCTGTTTATCTGTTAGTTTTTTATTGGTTTTGGCAGGCTTAATCCCATCATCTTCGGTAGCTTGTCTTTTAAACATTCCAATTATAGTGACATTCTTACTCTCAGACTGGGCCCTTTTTTTCAAACTTTTCATGTCAAGATTGAAAGCTGAATTTTTGCGGGATTATTGGTTAGGATAGCTGCTACAAAGTTTTGAGCAAAGTGGAAGCAAAGATTTTTGTCGGCTTCAGGAGGCACACAAGATGGCTGATTGGGATATTGCAACGATCTTGACCTGATTTTGCAGGTTCTACATTTCTGTAAGCATTTTTGACTAACTCAGAAGGTTGGTGGTATTAGAAATATTCCTGTTATTTTCTTATAACAAAACTTAGTTTATTATTTTGGCTGTCATGGGCGCATGCATCCTAGGGTGATGCAAGATGCTATGGATCCTTTATTATATGGGACAATAGTTTACTAGAAGAGGAAAATGACAAAATTTCAAATTAATACATATATGCATAAACGTACATATGCATATAAAAGTTATGGTTGAAAGCATAAGGTGATCCTAATGCCACGTCTGACTCCTAATGAATAACAAAAGGATTTATTATTATTATTATTATTTTTTTTTTTTTGGAAAAAGAGAAGAAAAAAAGGACTTGCTGAGGCTAAGCATATGCATAGTGGACTGAGATTTTATTCATCATCTTAATCATTATTTTCTTTTTTCTTTTGTCGAAAAACTTTTGCAGGAACTTGGAAGTGAATTATGGGACTACAGTTTCTGGCAGGTTTTAAGCATTCAAATGTAATGCAAATGTCACATGCAGGTATATCCTATGGTTATTGTAAAAGTACCAGTAATAGGTGAAAAGGTTAGTTCATAATAAAGCTTAAATATAGCTTATGAGGTATTTGGTTGGTTATGACACTATTTTCCAATAGTTGCAAAATTGCCTTATGCTTTAGTTTGTTATTATTCTTTCACTCTTCATGATACACCCTTGATTGGCAATCCCAGAAAACTTTCTGCAGTTCATCTTTTGACAGGAAACTCTATAAAATATTTTGAACTTGGCACCAGATGAAGGGCATGCCCTCTTGCTCGCTCTTCAGGCATTTGCTTTAGATTTGTCTACTGACCTTAGCATGTATTCAGCATGTTATAACAAAATGTTGAAATTACTTCTTTTGGGTCAACTAAAGTCAGCGGACAGCGGCAGAGTAAGTGTAGATTTCTTCACCCTTTTTGTCTTGCTACATTAATTTGGGGAGGGACGGGGGACCTGTCGGCAAGGCCAAGTAATGCTGACTGCTCACCAACTCGAAAGGAGGTTTTTTCACCCGTATGGTATGCCTTATTCATTCCACTAATTTTCTTTGTTAAAGGGGGAAGAAAGGTATAATCATTAGTATAGGACAGGACCCTCTTTCCTACAAGAATCTTGACACTCTCAATGCTACTCCATGATCAACATTCTTTCTTATATCATCTTTTTCCCTCACTTTTTCACTTATACAGCCTTGATTATTTTTGGATGTGAAGCTGACCCATGTGATTGTAATGTAAGACATGTGAGAGGATGTTGATTTGGATTGCCATTGGTATGATTATTCATTGCTTTCTGGCGCTTCCTCTTTCCCGTAATCTTCTCTGTAAGGTCTTATTGTCAATGAATGCTATTATGGAAGCCTACTTTTTCTACCTAAAATGTAAAAAGTAAAAACAATTCAATAGCATAGAGTGCAAATAGGTCAGAAATCTAATAAGAACATGATGGTTCCCATTAATTGCATCTATAAGATGAAAAGAGTGGAAAATTTTGTGGGTACACTTTTGATTGATCTTGTGAGAGGATTTGGAGAATCGGGTTTTATTTTATACCAAAGATTGATAATATATAAAAAAAATTTAACTTTGATAATTTTAGTACTGCTTTACCCTTTCTTTTTCTTGTTTTTGTTAGAACTTTCATTTCCATTTACTTATGATTCGTTTGATAATGTTATAGAAGGAATTCTCATTAAGGTTAATATGTATATAATTTGATCCTTGAATTATATTATCTTTTACGATTTTATACTTACAAAAAAAATTATCATTTAATACTTTAAGTTTTATATTGTCACATCATTTGTTCTAACACTAATTTTATAAATAATATGATGATGTGATAAAAATTTAGCGAGTAAAATTGTGAGATGATATATATTTTTATTAATTTATATTTATCATGTCATTGCAAGAACAAAAAAATATTTATCACCTCATCATTTTATCTAATACCATTAGTCAACAATATAAAATACTTAACAAAAATATCAAATCATGATTTTTTTTTATAAATACAAAATCATGAAAAGAATAAAATTCAGAAAAAATTAACTCATTAACCATTTTCATTACATTATAATATTATTTATGACTTAGCATTTATCATGCTGCCTAAGTGAACCTTTATTAATATTTGTTTAAACATTAGTTGAGAGTTAATAAATCCATTTTGTCAGTTCTTGATAAATGGAGATAGGCAAGGAAAAGAAGGTTAAACTTAAAATCACCTTTGAGTTAGAGTATAATTTAAAATTAACCTTATAATTAAAAGAAAATAAGTGCTGGCCAAGGTCTAGAGGTTAGGGCAGATTATTCTAATCTCAGCTGGATATAGGAATAGGGATCACTGCCCTTAATAATTTGGATGTGAGCTTAAAGTTTAAACTTAGCTCTCACCAAAAGGATACAAAATAGTAGTACTAGTTCCAACCTATCTCCCAACCATCTTACCTACTAATAATGATAATCATGATTCATATTTTATACTCATTACAGAAGCTAATTATAATCTCCTAATCTTTATTCTCCTAATTTCATGATTACATTTTTTGTTACGGTTCAAAGCTAGCCACACCTTAAGCTTGCCACTACCAGAAATAGTAGTATTTTATTTTATTTAAATTTTCAAAGCAAACAGTTTGTCACATTGGTCCACGTTTTATGGCCCAAACCCTTCTATATTGCCTTTTTATTTTATTTTTTATTTTGACTTTTGCTATGATTGGACTTGCAAAAATTGCTTTTGCCGGCTGTAGTGGAGGTAATTTCTGCTTAACCGTTTACAGATTTAATTACTCCAAACTTTGTTTATACAAAAAACAAAGTAGTAATTGTTAATTTGTTATGATTACTCTTTTTCCCTTTATTAATATCTCTAGTAACAGCCAAATCTTACCTGAAACTATAGGGTTTGGGCCTTGTGGGGTTAGTGCATCTTGCCCCCCAAGTTCTGATAGCACTCAGTTGGGCAGACATTTGTCATTAATTTGTTTAAATAGTATTAAATTTCATAAAATTTAAAACAAGAATTTTAATTTTAATATATTTAATATTTAAATTAAAATTTTTTTATAAAATTAAGTTTCATGCATAATTATCAAAATCAAATTAGACATTAAACTATTTAAAGTTTCAGGTTATTAGGTTAATGATTCAATCACCGGATAAATCGGATCAATTGTCGGTTCAATAAAAAATATTATAAAAAATATAAATATTTTAAAATTTTAAAATTTAAACTTTTAGCTTAAGTTATAATTTAATAATTCAATCATAAAATTATAAATTTTTAAGGTATATCATAAATTATAATTTTTAAAATATAAAATTTATAGAATAATTAATTACTAATTAGAAATAAAATTACCTAAAATTTTATTAAAATCATATTTTATATTTTAATAGTTAGAAATAATATTTATATTTTAATAAATATAATAAATTATAAATAATAATTATTTATATTTATTAAAATATAAATATTATTAATTAATATATAATAATTAATCTTTATGTAATTAAAATATCTATATATAAAATTAATAAAAAGGAAATATTTATATTTATATAAAAATAAGTAATAAAGAAATTAAAATCATTTTTATATTCTTATATGAATGTAAAATTTTTTTATTAATTGTAAATATATACATTTTTTTATTAATTATTTATTATTATGGTCAAATAATTAATCATTTTTTATTAACATTTTCATTTTTTAATTAATTTTATATATTATTAATTTTATAATTACTTTTAATTATAGTAGCAATTAATAATTTTTTTGTCAGGTCATTTTTTTTAAATTGCTTATTTTTACATATGTGTAAGTTTTTTTTATACTGTCATTATTCATATGTCTCAAAATATGTCAATATATCATTAATATAAAGATATAAAGGTTTTGATAGTAGAAAATAAAAGTGAAGGGGCTTATCTAGATGAAATAGTAGTATAAAGATTTAATTATATTATTTTGAATACTTGAAAGGCTTTTTTTTTTTTCTTAATTTGCCTAAATTTATTAATTGATATTGAACCAATCTATTTAAAAAATCATCCGATTTATTAATTTATTATATAAACTGCTAGCTTATAACAATTTAAAGCGATTTAATTACAAAATTATTTCATTATAGAATCAGATCAATTTTAGTATTGGTTCATTGATTCAATCAATCGAACCGATAGTTCGATCTGATTCTGATAATTAAGGTTTCATAATTTTTAATGTAAAAAAATAAAAAACTAAAATATAAAAAGTAAAAGTTTTGGATACTTAAAAAAGAAAAAAAGACATAATTTTGATATATCTAAAAAAAGACAAAAAAAAGAACAAAGAAAATATAATGTTATTAGAGGATGTATCGATTCTAGCTTAGGTGTAGTGTATTTTGTTTAGATATGTTAAGTATGAAATATATTTGATGTTTCTCTATCATATTAGTTTCAATTCAAATATCTTTTAAATAATTTTTTTTTTTAAATCAACACGTTAAACAAGTAATGTATTTTTTAGATTTTGCCAAATATATAAGATTTTTATCAAAATTTTAAATACATCACTTTCATATATATATATATATATTTTATATTATTTTTATATCATATTATCATTTTACTTCTAAATTCATCAAATTTAATTATAATTAGAGATAAAATATTGTCAATTTCTATTATTTAGCTCATACCTCTCATTTTTTTTTCTCAAACTTGTCAACTTCAAAGATGATTTTTATTATAGTATAACATATTTTTAATATGATACCTTCTTATCAGTATGATTTTTTTTATTAATATGGTATTTTATATCATATTAAAATTATCAAATCTAATTATAAATAAAGAAAATATGGCCGATCTCCATCATTTAGCTCGTAACCCTTATTTTCTATCGGTCATTTGAAAGACGATTTTTGTTTATAGTATAAAATTGCTTCATCATTACCTTTCAAATCATGATTAATGCAATTCTGATTTTTTCTCAAAATGGGAGCCAAAAACCAAAGGGGACTGATTTTTTGTATATTGCATTGATTTTGTTGGTAGAAAAGCGATAAACTCTTCTATTTTTCTTTTCTATCAAGTACGAGTAAAAATTGCTTTATTTTATTGATTATCTCTTCAATTTTTTGGCCAATCTTTACCAACCAATTAAAAAGTACAAAAAATATTGCTACTAATTACTTAAGGGAAGTTTTGGTTATGCTTACATACAATTAATTGTGGAGTATATCTTTCCTCCCGAAAGAATATGGTCGAACATATCTCCAACGTCCAAATTAAAAGGGCTGTGCTTCGTTTAGCTTGAAAAACCAACTCGCCATGCCCCCAAAACTTCTGGTGAGTTATATGCATAAAACGGGCCTAATCTACAGCCCATGGCTGGTGGAATTGGGTCACAACAGCAAGCAATTTAATGGCCATAGGCCCATAAAAAGCAAATGATCTTGGGGTGGTTGGGCCTCGGGAAAATCCCTTCTCTTTGCTCTGGTTTTTATCTGCTTTGCTTCTTGTTTGTCCAGGAGCGTCCAATCCCCCCATTATTAATAAACCCACTTCTACTTTTTCCCTTTAAATTACCGTAAGAATTTGGTGAAAAAAAAAAAAGAGGAGTTCAGAGGAGTTTCAATATTTAGTTGATCATGCGTCGGAAGAAGGCCAGAGCTAAACGGCGAGTCGTCCGATCGAGCGAGGAAGACGAGGTGGAGGTCGAAATGAAGGATCCGGGATCTTCAGAGAATGTTGTGGAGGCTGCTAAGGCTGGTAACGAGAGAGTGAAGGACATTGATCGGGAGATTGATTGTTTTAAAGAGGAGTTTGAAGAAGTCGAGAATGTGGTAAGTGCTGTCATGGAAATGGACACAATAATTCAACAGGATCAAATAAACAACGGCGGTTACGCTGTTGAAAATGAATCGAATTTTAATGATGGAAATATTGTTGAAAATAAATCGAATATTGAAACAATTGCTGTAAATGGTTTGGAAGGTGGTGAGAAATCCGATAATTTGGATGCTAGTTTGAAGTGTAGTAAATTTGAGGAGACACTCGAGGAAGGGAGTGTTAGGGGACGAAATTTCAATTCGAACATCGAAGTTACTGATATGGATTCAGGGAATGAAATTGAGAATGGTGAGGAAGCCGAGGTTCATGCAAATGCAGGTACTTGACTGATCATCGTCTCGCAAAATTTTCATTTTAATTCGGCTTTAGCTATTGACTTACCATTGCTTTCCTTAATTCGCATATTAAGTATTCTTAGTTCATTTTCAAATTGCTGTTTAGATTGCAATTTGCGCACGTTAGGGTGACTAAAAATGGTGGAAAAGGGGCATTGGACCTATAAGCTGTCAAAATAAATATGACAGTCCAGATATTTTACAACCTAAACACTGGTATTGTTATGTCTCTTGATATAATTTAGAATATGGACTCAATGTACATGTTGCTAGAAAGTGAAGGAAGCAGTTATGTTGGTAAAAATGACAAACTCAAATGAAGCTGCCATATTATGGATGTATCTTTTGAGCATTCTCCAGCAAGGGAGAGATCAGCTTATTATTTTCAGTGTTTTGTGCACTATCTTAGGTTAGTTTCTCCTTTCTTTCATTGCTTTCTTGCACGGTTTGTGTACTCACCCGAAACTAGTGTTCACCACTGACTTTTTAGTTATCTTCTGTTCATGAAAGTTCTTTAATGCCTTAAAAAATTCCATTCATGTCATCGTATTGAAATCCTGGTTTATTATGATTTATAGGATGTTGGAATGTTGGGTTCCAGAAATATACTATTCCTAGTAAAGATCACAATTGCTTCAATAATCTTTTTCATACTTGCTCATTAAGCGTGCTGTATATTTCTGGTCTGTGGATACTGTTCTCCCTCTCCTCTCGCTCTCTCTCCCCTCTGAGAGGAAGTTGTTTTTCATTTTTGATTTCTTTCCCCTTTGAATGGTGATGATTTTGCGCATTTTTAATGTCAAATATATTTTGACTTTTGTTGGTGCAGAACAGGAATCAGTTGAAGGGGAGCCTTCTACTGCTAGAATTAGAGTCATGAAATTTGATGGGCAAATTGATGACAGTTACATCAATAAGGAGGATGATGATGGGGAAAAAATGCAGGAGAGCAGAGATGACCGGGATCAGAATGAAGACATTGAAGTTAGTGATGTGAATGAAGTGCCTCCGGTATTTAACCATGATTCTCTAACTGAGCCAAAGAAAGAAAAGCAACTGGAAATACATGTTGGAGGTCTGCATAAAGATACAGTTGAACAAGACTTGTTTGAAATATTTGGAAAGTTTGGGAAAGTCCAAATTGCAAGGATTGTGAGGCATCCAATCACAAATAAAAGTAAAGGATTTGCTTTTATTCAATTTGCTACTGTTGAGCAAACTAAGAAAGTTCTTTCTGATTACAAGGATGGGATAGAGGTTAAATACAACTTTCATTTTCATCTGACCTTAATAAAATCTATCACCTTTCTATTATTAATGACTAACTGACATTGTTTTTCTTTTTCTCTTTCTTCTTTCCCTGATACGTGTAGGTGAGAGGGAGGCATGCTAAGTTATCAATTAGCCGAGACCGTGATATACTTTATCTGGGAAATATTTGTAAAACATGGACCAAAGAGGATGTAGGCAAAAGAACTCTACATGCACTTTCAGTTTTCTTTTATGGGTGCTTGTTTGGATCACGTAGTGCATGTATACAAGGCGAATCAAGTCCTGTGTCTGCCCAAAATTCTCATCTACTGCAAGCAATGGTGACCTTAAATTCTTAATATGACTTTTGCTCCTTTTCTGTCTCTTTCTAGGTGCTTCGGAAGTTGAATGGTTATGGAATTGAAGACCTTGATGAGATACAAGTACCAAATGATCCTAAGAATGAGGGAAAGAATAAAGGTTTTGCTTTATTGAGATTCAACACTTGCTCTGATGCAAAGGCTGCATTCCATCGTTTAAGGAAGCCAGATGCAGTTTTTGGCAATGCAAAAAGTGCTAAAGTTGCCTTTGCTCGCACCCCAATGCATTCAAGAGAGGAAGTTCAATTACAGGTTGGGAATCCATTTATGTTATTACTTTTTGTTATATTACATTGGAAGTATGAGGTTGTGAGTGTTTGTGGGCTTTTCCTTTTTCCAGTTGACTGCTTGGATTTTTTTTGGATCAGCTAAGATTTCATTTATCAAAAGCAGGAAAGCCTGCTATAAGAGGTGACTGCAAAGGAATTTTTGGTTATTGAAAAATGGCATTGATTAAAACATAAAGCTTATAAAGGAAAAGAACTGTGTTGGGCTGATAAAGAGAAAAGCCAACTTTCACACTAAGGAGCCAAATCAGTTTCTTTTTTGGTCAATATGGTGACGGGTGAATGTAAGCTGCTCAATATAGAACTTATACAATCATGTTATGAGATAGATGTGTTGAACTTGTAAAATTATTGTTCAAAATGTTCACTATATGGGCTTTCCCAATTGTTCTTTTTGTTAGAAGAAAATAATGTGAGAGAGAATATTTGTTGATATCAAGGATAGGAAATCTGTTCTTAGCTTTTTAAATTACAATTTTCATTTAAACTAGAATGCTTATCATCTCATAAGGCAAAATGATAGAAATTTTGGCTCTCCTGCTGTAGGTGAAAACTATTTATGTCGAGGGGATACCAAAGTCTTGGGATGTACAGAAACTTAAAGAGATCTGTGAACAGTATGGGGAGACTAAAAAGGTTAAAATATCCCGGAATTTTTGCAGTAAAGGCAAGGATTTTGGATTCATTTCTTTCACTTCCCGTGAGAATGCAGTAGCTTGTGTGGGAGGGATGAATAAATTGCAGTTTGGAGGAAATGTAAAGGTGATTTCATTGGATGTCTCGTTCATTTTCTTTATCTCTAGAATAGCATCTCTTAGGGTTAATTTGTGTATCAGGTTAAAGCTGATATTGCAAGGCCCCTTGTTGGAGGGTGCCCGCAAAAGAGCTCTTGTGGAGGGTTGAAACTTGGTAAAAGACATAGAAGCACTTGTTGGTGGAAGATGAAAGGCCATGCCAGGTCTGAAGGGGCTAAAAAAGGGAGTGATATGAAAGCACAGACTGTTATATACAAGTCTAAGATTAGAGGGACCAAAGAGAAAGTAGCAGGAGTTGCTCATAAAAATAATCAGGATCCTTTGAATTCAAAGCATACCATAGAAGATGAAAACAATGAACACCAAAGGATTGCCCCTGAAGTTCATGATGCTGGAGCTGGACTGTCTACCAAGCTTGAGAAAACTGATGACAAGAGAAAGAATAGAAAGAGACAAAGGAACCGTTTGCATAGAAAGAGGCTGTCAAAGAAACTTGAAGGTAATTCTGTTGTATTTGCTTTTTGTGCTACTAAATATAGATATTCTTATAGAGGGAGTCGCTGAATAATTTAATCTGCCTTAATTCACAGGTAGATCACAAGGTCGACCTAGTCATTCTTCTATAAGTTCAAAGAGCAGATCTCACTTAAGGAAGAGACCTAGCAGGGGTGCAGATTCCGTTGCACATAGAATATTATTTAAAGAGGCATATGCTGCATCCACAAGCGGGTATCCAGGCTCGGCTTATGTTGCTATTTCTGGATCCAAAAGGCTGTCTTCTGATTTGGTAATTTGCATATTTGCACACGTATCTTGTGATGTCATATGTGTTTGATCACTTAAAATGGTTCTATTTAGGAACCCCATGCGGGATTCGTGCAGCCTGTGAAGCACAAGGACCGATATCTTGCAGGATGTGTCACACCTGCTTTTCGACATCAAAGGCCAACTTATGCAGATTATCTTAAACTAGATACTCACTATGAAAGACAACCTCCTGCTAAGTACTTCAAACCTGCAATTGGGAAAGATGCCCTACCTCATGCAGGATTTCTTGAGGCTTCTTCAAGAAAGCAAAGCTTTGTTGTAGACGATTATCTAGCGAGAAGGTTTTTCTTGTGCATCTTACTTGTCTTTATCTGATTTCGGAGTTTATTCTTTATTTCTTTGCTATGTGATTATAATGCAGAACTGGTGAATATAACGGTCCAGGCAATCAAGGGCCTGCTCACGAGGCAGGTAGCATCACCAATCTTATATTTCTTTTTCTTTCTAAGTATTTTCCCTCTGTTTAACCCCCCATGCATCCTTACTCTCAATGTTTCTATTTGTTTAATATATTTTTGTCAAAGCAACAAGGAACTCTACCTTTTGTTGACAAAAACACACAATTGATTGCCACCCCCCTCCTGAATCATTGATACGTATGTGATTATATATGTAATACACACGCCCGTGTGGAAGGAGGCAAAACTCTTTGGATGTGGGGGTTTCAACATGAATGCCGTTTCCAAGTTCTGCTTTAGACCTTAAACATTTCTTGTGAAAAATGGTCTCATGTATTATACCTATTTTTCAGAAAATTTTAAAGCATTTTGTGCCTTTTTTGTTTTTTTTTTTTTGGTTTTTCTTAAAGAGAATCATGAAGGGAAACACTAGTTATTACGGAAGTCTAATTAGAGTAATGCCTTAAATAAGTACTTGAGCTTTGGAAGTTTGTCTAATCCGAATGGTACTAGACCTTGTTTTGGTTTTGGAATCATTTTACCTTCTCTTTTGAATGAAGAAATTAATAATACTCTGAAATTATGTTTATTCTTAATGGAATTTGAAACTGATAGTTATGTTTATGTTACTTTTCTCGTGTTGGGATTTGGAATCTTGTTATTGGTCTCTAATCATCAGGTAACCTTTTTTGTGTCACTGTAGGATCAGCTTTTTCACGCCCCTATGTTCCAAACCACTCGAGCTATGCTAGATACGAGGTGCCTCTTTCTCTCTACGTTGTTTAAATTTATGACGCTTTTCAGTGATACCTTTTTTTTTTTTTACTATCTTCCATAATTTACCTTCCTAAAGAATGAAAAATGTTACTTTAATTAATCATTGTTCATTCCAAATGCTACTTTGACTAACTAATCATTGTTCATTCCTGTTGCATGCAGGCCAGTGCTAGTGGCTATCATAGGGTTAGTGGAGCATACCCACCGACTCAAACGTACTATTGAACAGTCAATTTGAGGAGTAATTTCATTCTCTATTTCTAACAGATTAGTCCTTGAAAATGATTTTCAATATTTTGAAGATGGAACTTATCTTATACTTCCGTATATTTCTATGGGGTGTATGTAAGTAAAGCCAATAGTGATTCGGTTCCTTCGTGCTTACCGCCTTGAACCCTAACTTTGTCTAAAGAATGATGTTTTATTTCAGGTGTTTCGAATGTTTTTTTTTTCTAATGTGTACTTAAATATCAATGCCGTTCAAAAACATGTCTCTGAATATTTTTGTTGGATAAAAAAATAGGCAGTTCTGATTATAATAAAAGAGGGTTAAAGATGGTTAAAACAGACGAAATTGAAAATATAGCATTCTTGCCTTGCCCAACAGTTACAGACAGTTTTATGATCTGTTAATAAAGTGTTTTATTAGTTAAGTGTTAAATTTTTAATTTCAAAATTAGAATCATGATAGTTTCAAATATTAAAAAATAAAAAACATATATAGCATTCACATCAAATTACAAAATCATTTTATACTGATCTATATCATCCAATTTTATTGCCTCACTGATAAAGTAACAGCACTGTATAACTGTTGCCACAAAGACCAACCTATTTGATTGTCTTCTCTTACAATTCAAAACAACCGTTTTCTTATTATGATATTTATTCAACATTTACTTGAGCACTAGCTGCCTCCATCAGCCCATTCCGTATCTGCTCACCAATATCTCTAACATGACCAGGTCCATGGGGAATAAAAACAGTAGTGTTCTTTGAGGAATTCCCGAGGTCCTTGATTGTATCAAAGTACTGTGTGATCATGATAAGGTCCATCACCTCCTTGGCTGAGGTGCCTTCCACCTTGTGAGAGAAATTCAAGATGTTCTCTCTCAAGCCATCTGTGATTGCCTGGCGCTGCCTCGCCACACCAATCCCACCCAGGTACTTGGACTCAGCTTCAGCTTCTGCTCTTTTAATTTGGAGTATCTTCTCTGCTTCCCCTTTGTACACACTGGCAAGCTGAAGTCTTTGAGCTGTAACACAAAATAATTGCAAAGTTTAGTATTTCTTCAACTGCCAATGAATGGCTCTCAAGAGAATGCTGACTCAAGTTAAAATGGTTATTGAATTACTTGGCACCATGCTCTAGTTTGCATCATTTACATACATAGCTTAATTTGTGCAATTAGAGGTAAGAAGACAGACATGATTATCACAGAAACTGGAGTTTAGGTAGTAATTTTCCATCTTTAACAAAATTTCATATGATTGTATTGAAAAGAAAAAGAACCAAAAGAGATGACTTGATGTAGTAAGAAAATTTTGGATAAGTAAAATATCATTACCTGCATTTATCTCATTCATTGCCATGCGCACAGCAGTATCAGGTATAATGTCAACCATCAGTATGTGCTCAATGCTATATCCATATTCTCCCATCACCTGATAAATAATTTCATATTCTGTATATGACATGCAAAGTCTCATACAAGATACAGAGGAAGCACATAAGAGTGACAAAAGGTAAAAAACTAATTCAGATAGAAACATAACCACTCTAGTGCAATTAGATAGAAAATAATCATAATTTATCATGCAGCATTCAAAATCTCATATTTTGCTCCCCCTCTTTATGCATTCATGTTCTGGGAAAATGCAGGCCAAAAAACAAGACCACAAAACAAACCAAATCCATCCTTCCTACTACAAAGCAGAGTAAATACAGTATTTCATTAATTGTCTATTTTTTTGACACATCAAATTGAAAGAAACAAGTCCAAGACTGACAAATCAGTGAATCTTCTCTGGTTTACCAGCTCAACAGTTTCTAAACCAAAATTTGTATCTTATATGTCTTACGCAGATAATTGAAACAAATGGGAGAAAACTAATGGACTGTATTACCTTCTCAAGTTCCTCAAGAACAGCTTTAGCAACCTCCCCTTTTTGTTCAAAGAGATCATCCAAATTCATTCTTGGAACTACAGCTCGAACCACTACCACAACAAATCAGATGCATTAGTATACAGAAAGAAAACAAAAGCAAAGGGAGGGGTAGGGGAATAACTCAAAAATGAATAGCAAATATATAGGCCGATATGCATAAAGAAAACCAAGGAAAATTACCATCAAACACATAAGCCTGGATCTGTTCTTTGGGATTTTGCAGCTCATAAAAAGCATCATCAGCTTGTGCCTTCAACACTCGGTATTGAATCGAGCAAAGCAATTGCACAAACACATTGTCCTACCAAATGTAACATTACCATATATATACTTACCGATCTTCTTCTGATAAAGCAATAAATCAATCTAAACATTGTTGAATTATAACCACCACTAATTATGAAATTCAATTTTTTCCAGCGCCCAAATCATTCCTTTTTCTTTTCCCTGAATGAAGTTGAAACCGACACCGCTATCATGTCATCACTCACCAACAAACATATAAAAAAATTCAAAGAACTTACCAAAACGTTTTACGATCAATTGAATTCAATTCTATTAGTAAGGCATATTCATGTAGGGTTAAAAATTAAAGGAATCAGGTGTGGAATGGAACTGGTCAACAAAGTAAATAGATACCTTGGTTTTGGTTTCGATGCGGACATCGAGGGAGGAGATTCTGGTGGAGAGGATGCCGGCGAGCCACTGACCGGCGAAGGGGTTAAATAAGTGGAGGCCAGGCTCCGCCAACTTCTCGAAACGGCCCCACCTCTCCACCACGCCTATATTCGCCTGCTCGACGCACGCACAAAATACGCAAGACGTATTCCCCATTCTCTCGATCGACAAAAACTGACACCGATAAAATAAATGAGAAATAAAAAAAAAAAAATCAAGGGAAGCGGAATGCTGGCATTTTCGGCTGCGGGGTACTCTGACTTATGTTGGAGATAAGCAAGAGATTCGGTGCGGAACGACTAGGGTGGTGATTGTATTCTCATTTCTTGGTCTCATCGGATGGTAATGACGTGGTTTTTATTTTCAAAAAATTTTTAAAGGTTAAGTTCAAATCCCATTTTAAGTGAATTTATTTTAATTTTATATTAAATTTATTTAATTATTTTTAGTTAATTGATTGATTGATTTATTTGATTATTATGATTATAAATTTTTTTATTTGTAATTTCAGAAAAACAATTATAACTTTAATTAAAATTATCAATTTTTTTAAATAAAATAAAATAGGACTTCATCACTCAAAGCCAAATCTATCTTGTTCACAGGTAACAATTAAAATATTTGGAAAATCCTCAACCCATATCCTCGTGTCCTCTCCTCCTAGAGCTAATTTTGCCATGCAGTGGGAGGCCTTATTTCCTTCTCTGCTGACATACATGCTTTCCCATGACGTGAAACTATGCAGTCTACGTTCAGCCTCCTCTATAAGTGCACCTACATAGGACAGGTTTCTGTTCCCCTTCCTCTTTACTTGGTTGATGATTTCCCGTGCATCACCCTCTAGTTCAATCAGTTTACATCCCTGTTGCCAGCTTTGCTACTTCCACCATGGCCAGTGCTTCAATAATTGCAGGGTCACATATGTCTAGATACTGTTTGCTTACCGCTCCAAGGATGACACCTTTTGACTCCCGTGCCACGAGTCCTATTCCTCCCAGTCCTTTACGTACGTCCAAGGCCCCATCAAAGTTAAACTTGATCATGCTTTCCTGTGGTGCCTTCCATCGACCTAGCGGTTAGGTAAAATGCAAACAAGTACTTCTCATGCTTCTTTAAATTTTTTCTCAGACATCTTATTTTGTGAAGAATTTATAATCGAATGATCATTTTCAATTTGGGTTTCGTCAAATTATTGAGCTTTGGAAATGTTTATTGAATTTTTAAAATTAATTTAGTAATAATTGGGTTTTGAGCCCGGCATATAAATTTTTTTCATTGATAGTTTTTTTTTGTTTATTATTTTTGTTATTTTAATAAAAACTAAATAAAAATAATAATAAAAAAAAACAAATCAAAAGATTTTGATTTGACTCATGGGATTCAATCCCAAGAATCAAATATGAGTAAAAAAGGAAAACAAATTACAGAGCATAGTAACGACAATCAAACTAAATTTTTAAACAATAAATTAAGTAATAAATATGATCGAATCTAGTTATGATATATTTGATCTTTGTTATTTAATAAAATCTCTAAAATTACTTATGAAAAGTCTTATATAAATTATTCCAATATACAGCAAGCACAGATGGAGAGAATACCAAAATCATATTGAAAAATCACATTAGAACTTGTTTCTAGTAGTAGGATTTTTGAGGAATTATTTAAAAAATATGAGAATTGTGAGAATTTGTTCTAATTTATGCAAGGTTTTGAAGGATTCCAAAAGCCTAGGAGGATCGATTTGGTGTTTTTTTAACGATTTTTTGGATTTTTTTGAAATTTTAAGATTTTGTTGAATTTTTTGACGAAGATTTAAATTTTTTAACGATTTTTTGGGTGAAAAACCCAACTATCGATGGCATTTTTTAGAATCAAATGAAAATTCAATCGGTTAGTCATCGTATTCTTTATCCTAACGAGAAAAGCAAAACAAAAAAAAAAGAGAGAAAGTGTGTAGAGGGGTTTTAAAGAAAAATGAAAATTAAGGCTTTTATATCTATGCAAAAATGACATCATTTTGAGAGTTTTAAAGCCTCAGAATCCACAAGTTTTGCCATTACCTGACCTGACCCGCACGTAACCCAACTCACAACTCGATTCCAATAACCCTTCTCAAGCCAAATCGAGCTGTACAAGCCGAGTCGATCAACTATCTTTTATGCCTGAAGCTGCGTCGTGCCTTCAAGCCACCAAGCCAAGTCGAATTCTAATATTTTTATTTTTTTATGTTTATTTTATTTATTTATATATTTATTTATTTTAAATACTTATGTAAAAACATATTTAAATAAAAATAACCTTAACAACATATTGGAAAGCTTGTAATTTTATTTTTAAAATAAAGTTTTACCAATATATTAGATAACTTCATCAAATTCGAAAACAAAAAAAGGAAATAGTTTTCATCAAATTCTACTAACATATTTGAAGAAAATCTTTAATAGAAAATCTTACCATCATATTGAAAGATATTTCTAAAAATAAATTATTTTTTTATAAATTAGATTTTAAATATCTGATGATGAAATTTCTAAAAGTATTACAAATAACAATTTTTATGTAAATTTTTAGGTGAGAAAATCTTTTTCTAAAATTTACCAATATATTAGAGAATTTAGATAAAAATTTTTGATACTAAGATTCTAAATTTCATTTGTTATCACAGAATAAAACGTTTTTTTTACGAAAATTAAATGAATTCGATAACGGAGCCACTTCAAAGTATGACAAATAGTCTCCTTGAATACTCTTGAGGTAAGAAAATATTCTTAATTTATTACCAACATATCGGAGTAATTTAAGAAAAATTTTTAATATTAAATTATTTGGTAAATCATAAATATATTTTAAGGCTTGGATAATTTGAAATTAAATTGGTACCATTCTTTGAATGGGCGCTGTGAGGATGCTATAATCTTTTTCACGCGTAATCGTACTCTTGAACCTAAAATATAGTTTCGTGAACTAGAATATACCATTTAAAGATACCTAAGTCAAACTTGAGACTTCTCTTTAAAATGTGATAGATTTAGTTAGGTGGCTAGTCGCACTTAAATAAAAAAGATTGGTGGTAACTTCTTAAATCGATGTTTAGTGATAGGTTCATAGATCTATATGTTATAATAGTTTGACAACTCCTCTAGGGACAAGACAAGTGTTAGGTTAGTAAATGATTTCTTATTATCCAAGTCTAACTTAATAAATTTAAGAATTTTTCTTCTTGTTTGTGTTTTATTTATTTATCTTTTAAAATCATATTTCTCATTCACTTGTATTACATAATATGAGCTCTACACTCGAGCTTTGTTCCTTAGGAAGGAGTGAAGTATCTATGCCTTCATGAGATTTCATGTCTTCGTATGGGTTAGCTAAAAAATCTCACTCAAATTGAACCAATTCCACTTACAGCCTATAATGGGTGAGGATTGGGGTGCATTACTAGTCTGTGATGGACAATGATGTGAGAAACAATTTGAAAATTTTTAGAAATAACTCAAACCACATATAGTTAACTTTATGAGCCTAACCCATAGGTAGAGCCATGTTCCTTTTACCATTTAGAATTGACCTTGAGTTAGTATCATGTTGTTATTATATTCCGTGTATTTTATTTTTTTTATATTGAAATAATTAATCAATTTCTTTATTTTTTTGGTTTTTTTTCTTGTCTTGCATATTCATAACACATTTATACAGATTGCATAGCATACTTGCCTTAAAGATATTTTTAACAAAAGTTTTCATGGAATCCATTGAATGTCTAGTTTGCCCCTTATCTATGTTCTTTGAGTGTGAGTCACCCAATGATTTGAAAGTAAAATAAAAAAAAAAGCAACAATAAGAGGGGCATTGTCTACCATTTGGCTATGTCTCTACCTTGCTTAAAAAAGGTCATTTGCTTCTTAAACAAAATGATTTGAAAACTTGTTAGATATATGGAAGAATATGGGTCAATCTAAATAGTCAACCTTTTGTGAGAAGTATGGCCATATTACATATCTCTTTTCAATGGTAGTTGAAAATTCTCTCATTAAAGTAATTGTACGACTCTAAGATCTTTCATATAGATGCTTTATCTTTAATAAGGTTGACATGATGTCGATTATAGATGAGTATTCTACATTGATGGGTTTGCATCTCTAATCCCCATATAAGATATATATCAAAAGGTAGAGACCAACATTTTGCAATAAACTAACTAATCTTTTGAGAGGTAAAAAAGAAGATGTGAATGTATAATTACAAGAAAGAAATGATAATATCTGTTTGCCTTGGGAATTTTTTCACGATTTCATCATAAAGCATCTGAATAATGATCAAAGGTTGGATATATTTGCTTTGGCTATATACGGCATGGTGGTCTTTTCCAGAATCTTGGGTCATATTGAGATAGAAGTGATTGAGTTTTTCTGGCATGTGGAAAAAAAGGTTGCAACCCCTCACTTGCAATCTTAGCTGAAATAATTACATCCATGAACTATTGTCATCAAAAAGAGAAAGGGCGCTTTGTTAGATGTGTGCCATTATTGTATTTGTGGATGAAGAGTCACTTTGAGTACAAGAAGAATATAATTTTGAAATTTTACTTCCATAATCAAGCCTTAATTAAAGAGTTTTGATAGAGTGAATGACTAAAGCCTAACTTTAAGAAGGAATGGATAGTCCTACTACAAGGTTTAACTTGCACTAAGGTGAAATGGTTAGTTCCATGAATGAATCATGAACTGATGTTGTATCAATATGAAGATGAGATTGGGGTCTCATTTTTAGGTTTATAGAGAGCAACAAGTTATGCATCACTTATAGTACGAAGGTAGTTTAGGACTAAGTAATTTGTTCCTATGACACACAAGTTCACTCAATTAGATTTTTTATATAATAAGTAAAAAATGTTGCAAAAGGTGGATAATATGATCAAGGCATAGAAAAGCCCAAGAAAGTGAGTCTCAGATCATTTACCAATAAAGTTACTCATGCATATTTAGTGTGGAGAGCTAAAAAGGGGCAAAGAGGTTATGTTTACTCTCAAAGATCATCACTAGCCTGTGAACTAAGAATTGGATAAGATAAACTCAGAGTTAGAATTTGCAAAAAAAAAATTTGAAACTGAGAAAGATAAGATAAAGTAAAAGATTTGAAGGTTTCAAGAAGAGAGAGTAATGAAAAGATAAAGTAGAAAACTTAAAAGTTAGAGTTCACAAGATCTCCAATGAGTGTGATATAATGGTTAATGCTTTGGCTAAACTACATCAACATAAGAAATTAAAAGCTACAAGAAAGGCTTAAAAGATTATTAAGGAATGTGTCATTGCCCTTAATGAATTAATGGGGTTGCATCAAAAGCAAAAGAGGCTACATATCCAAGTGAAGGCAAAAAAATAAATATCATTGATTTAACTTGTGAGAATAAAAAATTGAAGAGAGGCTATTCCCAGATGGAGGACGAATGTGTTGAAACCTAAAAAGAGAATGAGATGCTTAGAGGGTATATTCAGACATTAAATAGAAGTTGAATGAAAAAATAGATCACATCATGGCACTCACAAAAGAGCATATGGAGTTATCCTACCGAGCATAGTTTGGTAAAAAAAAAATTGGGAAGGTAAAAGTACATAGAGTACCTTATGACTTAGATAAACAAGGCAGTGATCAAAGTAGGAAAAATGGTTAAAGAGGCTAAGGCACTTAGAACATTAGTCACACCAATAAAAGAGCATGGATAGTGGCTGTTGAACTTCATTGAGAAAGTCAAATATCAATATAAGCAAATTAAACATTTTACAAGTGGAGAATAATAAACTCAGTGTAAATTAGACTTTTGTGGAATAAATGAAAGTTCATTTTTATTAAAAATCTTTAAGGGGCATATATTTTTCTCTTTTTTTTCTTCATGCATTGCAGTAATTCATAACTAATTTACGATCATATTAGTTCATAAATAAGTCAACTAATTTAAGATTATGGTACACAAAGTTCATAGATAGTTCAATAAACTCAACATCAGTATAATACTCAAACTCTAACCAAAAGAATAAAGCAAAATAATGCAAGTAGTGTTGAGAAATTGAAAGGGTTCAAAAGAAAATTAAAGAGGAGTTAAACAAAATCCTTGAAGTATTGGGCAAGTTGAATAAAGAAAAATAGTAAAAAAAGATGTTGGCCTTAAAGACAATTATTTGTAATATGTTGTTGACCTTGTATATCTTTTCGATTATGACCCACATCAGGTCCAGTCCATTCAAAGCATTTCACCATAACAATTCGCATTTCCTGCATGGTATACTTATTCATGAATGCCATATGTACTAAGCCAAAAAATGTCTGAAGCTATATTAACCCTATTTTCATTGAAAAGGTAGTTGAATCAGTCTAAGTTCTTAACTTTGGATGACCCAAAAAGAAGCTAAAATTAAAAATGATCAAGTCTTTGAAAGACTCAAAAGTTGATCACAAGATAACCATGCTCGAGGAGAGATCATGAGTTGTGGAGGGTGTTAATTTTTATGATTTCATGGATGTTGCTGAGCTTTGTTTGGTTCTAGATGTGGTTATACTACCAAAATTCAAGGTGCCAGAGTTTGAAAAGTATGACAATATAAAATATCCCATCACATATGTTACAATGTACTACGAAGATGACAGCTTATGCTAGTAATGAGAAATTGCTCATTCATGTGTTTTAAGTAGCTTGACTGGTTTTGCTAAAAAGTAGTACGTCTAGTTAGATAGAACCTGCATTCGTTTGTGGAAGGAGTTGGTCCGTGCTTTTATCAATCAATATCGCCACATCATAGATTTGGCTCTTAATCACCTTTCTTTACATAGTACAAAGAAGAATGCCATGGAATCTTTTAAGGAGCATGCCTAAGGTGGAAGGACATAGTTTCTTAGGTCTAACCATCATTGACTGAAAAAGAGATAACTATTTTGTTTATGAGCACTTTGAAGTCATCCTATTATGAGAAAATGATAAAAAATTGACTAAAAACTTTACTGATATGGTGATCTTGGGTGTTATCATTAAAATTGCCATTAAAAATGGCAAGCTTAAAGGAAAAAAGTCCTCTATTGCTAAGAGAATGCCTAAAAAGAATTAGAATGAAACTTAAGCTGTGAGTTTCGAAAGATAGTAAATTGAGAACTATACCCTTATCCACAACCCATCTATCACACATACTACCCCACTATAAACAATACTACATCTTTCCCATATCAAACAGTTTCATAACCATACATTTATCAATCAACATTTAGACCACCCAGCAACATGTACCATCTTAACAATCCACCTACTACAAGGCCCCCTATACACCCATCGAACCTAATAGGTGGTTAAAGGGAACCATGAAACAACTAAGAAAAACCCACCTTCAATTCCATTCCTATGAGCTATACTGAGTTGTAATAAGAACTCTAAAAAAATCATTTAATTACTCATCTTCGTATAGATTCATTTAAGTTACCTTATCTCAAGTGGTATGATCTTATTGTTCATTATGATTACCACTTCAAAATTGTTGACCATTCCACTGAGAATTACACCATCTAGAAATAAAATGTGTAAGGTCTAATAAATGATAGGTTGATTAATATTGATATAAGTGGGAGAATAACATCTAATATCAGTAACAATCATTTGTCCAACTATACAGTAAATGCTTTGAATGAGGACATGGAATGTTATATGAAAAAAGTAATGGAGGAGATTAAGACTCCATGCAGTCAATTGTTTAATGTTTTATATGAGGTTGGTACAATCAATAGACCCATGCATTTATCTTGAAAGATGTGTCCCAAATAAAAAATGCAAGTACATAATAGGGTTTCAAGCCATTCTATTAAAATTTGTAAGCAATTCTATGAAAAGGTATAAGAGTTGATGGATTCATATTAAATTGAGCTTTATAAGAAAAAAGAAAGCTTTTAAAAGAGCTAAGGTGTCTATGGAGGATAAATCAAAATAGGTGCCAAAACTAATAACCATTTATTATGGTGAGAAGCCAAAGTCGATCATAGGTAAGCTTATCCCTAAACTAGTAACATTCAAGGTCCTAAGTTCTTTCCCTTATAAAGATGAGAAGGCTGTGTCATGGAAAATGGTTGTGAAGTGATAGTTTAAGGGCAAAAAAAGGCCATACCTCATCCAAATGTTTCTAATATAACTAGTATGGGTGGCATAACCTGTAGTGGAAAATGTTATACTTCAAAGATGTCAAAAAAGGTAAGCAAAAAGAAGGCAATAGTAGTGGAAAAACTGGCTGAGCCGAAACTAATTCCTTTAATAGATTGTCAAAGGTTAGTGTAAAAAAAGAAAGCTTACAAATTTTTGAAGCTAGTAAAATATAGTGAATATTCTATGGTTGAATAGTTAAATAAGATGCCGACTAAAATCTCTTTGTTATCACTGCTATTAAATTTTAAATCACATCGTAACGCCTTGTTAAAGGTGTTAAACCAACCTTATGTGGTGCATAATGTATTAGTGTAGTATTTAGATCATTTGACGAGAAATTTGATGGTGCCACCTTACATTGCCTTTAGTGATTATGAGATTTCTCATGAAGAAAAATGAAGCATAAAGGTTTTGTCAAATGCAATAGCCATCTATAGCTAAGGTTCTTATTGACAATAGCTCTATCATCAATGTCATGTCTATATCCACCCTTACAAGGTTGCCCACTAATATGTCTCACATAAAGAGCAGCCATATGATTGTCTGAGCTTTTGATGTAACCAGACATGAGGTATTGAGGGATATTAAGATGCCTTTATAGATTGGACATTGCATATTCAATGTAAAATTTTAGATTATGGATGTTTTCTCTTCCTATAGCTATTTATTGAAAAGACTTTGGATCCATATGGTAGGTGCTATTCATTTTTCTTTATACTAGAAGATCAAGTTTAATATAGAGGGTCAAATCATGATTGTGGCTGGAGAAAAAAATCTATTGGTGACTTAGCCTATGAATGCTCCTTATGTAAAACCTACATAGGAATCATTGGAGTACTCTTAGTGATCCTTGAGATTGTTAATATTATAGGTGAAGACGCTAAATTATACCAATCGAGTTTCACTGATATTATGGTCAATTAGATTATCAATAAAGATTGGTAACCTAAAGCTGGGTTAGGTAAAAATCTATAAAAAATAAGGGAGCCATCGATGATAATAGATAATAGTGAGAGATTGGATTTGGGATATGAGATAGATGGATGGGAGATAAAAAGAATTTGAGACAATAGAAGAGGAAGAAGGAAGGTAAAAGTTATGTCGATGGTCATTTTACATCTTTATGAAACTTTTATAGTAAGAGGGTACATGTATCTGAATTTAGAATAAGCTGTTAAAGAGAAATTAAGAATGACAAAAGCTTTTGCTGAACTACCCATCCAAGTGATAAACAAAGAAGAGAAAATGGCTAGGAGGAAAAAACGTTTGTTCATCTATGTTTGCCACGTTTTGAGCTAAAGATTTGAAGTGTCATCGAAATGCCTATTATCCTTAATACTTATCCAATGTAATTATAACTCCTAATTGCTTATGCCCAAAAGCATTGGGATGTTCTTTCATATATAGGCCACTTATCATTTATTATTCCAATAAAAGAATAAGATATGCATTTTCATTCATTTTTCTATTGTTTTCAATTTCCATTTTTTTCAAGCCAAAGCGTTTTGTCAATACTTCCCCTTTCATTCAATTTCAAGTCCTCAAATAAATATGAAAATAATCATGATAACAACTAAGGATTTAGTTTTGAAAATTCAATTAATGCTAATAAACTTGACATTAAACATGACTTTGAAGAATATGCTTTACTCTAAACCTAATAAGACTAATTGAACATAGAATAAATCTATTAAACCTTATAAGAAAATCATGAAATGGATAAATTTAAAGGATGACAAGAATAAGAATGAGGTTAAGGTTGGCATATAGCTTCCATTGACTGATAGACAAAGGTTATAAAATTTGCTTTGAGAGTTTGTAGATGTATTTGCTTGGTCCTATCATGATATGCCTTGGTTTAGCATTAAAATAGTAGAGAATAAGTTACCCTTGAAGCCAGAATGTAGGCCAGTCTAATAAAAATTATGGCATATGAAGCCTGAAATGCTGTTGTAGATTAAAGAAGAGATAAATAAGTAGTTTGATGCAGGCTTTCTATAAGTGACCAAATATCCAAAGTGGGTAGCTAACATAGTACTTATCTCTAAAAAAGATGGAAAGGTATGAATGTGCATTGATTACCATAATTTGAACAAAGCTAGCCTAAAGGATAATTTTTCTTTGCCTCACATCGACACATTAGTGGATAATAAGGCCAGACACTCAGTGTTTTCTTCATAGATAGATTCTCAAGATATAATAAAATAAAATAGCTTAAGATGATATAGAGAAGACTACTTTTATAATAATGTAGGGTAACTTTTGTTACAAAATAATGCCTTTGGATTAAAAAATATTGAGACAACTTATCAAAAGGTTATGGTGATACTTTTCCACGATATGATGCACAAAAGATCGAAGTGTATATGGATGATATAATCACGAAATCTTATAAAAGAGAAAACTATATAGCCAAACTCAAAAAACTATTTAAGAGATTAAAAAAGTTCCAATTCAAGCTAAATCTATCCAAGTGTACATTTGAAGCTAAGTCAGGGAAAGCTACTAGGCTTTATGGTTAGTGAAATAGGGATTGAAGTTAATCTAGATAAGATATGTGCTATCCAGAATATCCTCTAAGCACATCTAAAGAAGTTTGAGATTTTTTGGACAGGTTGAATTACATCTCTTGGTTCATTTTTCAACTTACTTCCAAATGCAATCCTATTTTTAAACTTCTTCGAAAGAACAATCTTAGTGAGTGGAATGAAGAATGTTAAAAGGGTTTTGATAAAGTTAAGTTGTACTTGTCAAATCCTCTAATGTAGATATTATTTTTTCCTAGAAGACTGTTAATTCTATATTTGATTGTACATAAAAAGTCAATAGGATGTGCGCTAGGGCAGCATGATAAATCTGATAGGAAAGAACAAATTATTTACTACCTCAATAAGAAATTTATAGAATAGAGTATAAGTATTCATCACTAAAGAAAATGTATTGTGCTTTGGCTTGGACAGCTAAAACACTGAAGCAGTATATGTTTTATCATACCACTTAGTTTATAGCTAAATTAGAACTAATCAAGTACATTTTTTAGAAGCCTTCATTATCTTGAAATATTGCAAGGTTGTAAGTGATGTTTTGGAATATAACATTATATATATAAGCCAGAAAGCGATTAAAAGAAGTGTCATAGTAGAATTTCTTGCCAAATGTATTGTTGAAAGCTATGAGTCGATGAGTTTTAATTTTTCAGATGAAGATTTAATGGTTGTCTTTGAATTAGAAGCAAAAGATGATAACGAGAAGTTTTGAAAATGTATTTTAATGGAGCTATTAATGCCTTAGGGCAATCCTAATATCTTTTAAAGGACATTATTATCCCATTATGGTAAGGTTGAACTTCAACTACATTAACAATGTGGTAGAATATGAGGCCTGTGTCATGGTTTACAAGTTGCTATAGATAGAAAAATTAAGGTATTGAAGGTATCTGTAGATTTAGCTTTGATCATTTATCAATTAAAAGGAGAATGAGAAGCAAGAGGTTCAAAACTTATCCCATATCATATGTATATTTCAAAGTTACTCAAAGGGTTTGAAATAATCCAATTCGAACATTTGCCCTATGAAAAGAATCAGATTAGGGATGCCTTGTGTCATAACGTCTAGATCCGGGGATCTATCACTAGATATTAACTTTAAGGAGTCACCACCAAATCTTTTTTATTTAGGTGTGATCGGCCACCTAAAGAATCTATCTTTTCAAGAAACACCTAAGCTTAAAGGTCTCTGAAAGAATAAGTTTAAGTCTATCAACCAAAACAAGGTTTGAGAGTTCGATTACGAGTGAGGAAGGTCATATCACCCTCACAACGCCCATCGAAAGATGGTACCAGCTTAATTTCATGTTATCCAATAAGCCTTAAAAATTTTACCAAGTAATTAATTATTGAAAATTATTCTTAATTAACTCCAATACTTTTGACAAAAAATTAAAAAAAATCCCCTTCCCCTCAAGAGTATACCAGAAAATTACTATTTCACTTGCAAAGACTCTATCGTTGGATTATTTAACATTAAAAAATTTTTAAGAAAAAAAAGAAAAAAATAAAATAAAAAAGAGGAATAATGATTCCACTTTTGATTTAAATCCTTTTCTTTTCATTTTATAAAATGAAAACTCATGTTTTTATGTAAGAAAAATTGATACTTTCAACTTTTCCTCAAAATATTTTTCTTGATAATTTGTATTTTTAGAAATTTTACTTTAAGAAAAATTGATACTTTCAAATTTTCCTCAAAAATATTTTTTAGGAACTTTATTTTTAAGGAAAATTGATACTTTCAACTTTTCCTCAAAATTTATTTTTTTGAAAATTTTATTTTTAAGAAAAATTGATACTTTCAACTTTTCCTCAAAAATGCTTTTTAAAAATTCTATTTTATATTTTTTCTATTCTTTTTTAAATTTATTCATGCAAAAATACTCTTAAAAATAAACAAACACATAAATAAAATAAATAAAATAAAAAAATACCAAAAAAATATAAAAAATAGCTCGGCTGGGAATTCTGCGCGGCTCGACTCCAAGTACAGACAATGGCTTGGATGATGTGGCTTGGTGACTAGGTTCGGTTGGAAAGATTGGTTGGGTCAAAAGTGGGTTACGCTATGGATCGGGTCTCCCAAATGAAAACGCGCGAATCTTGGACAGTCACTTAACTCCAAAACGACGTTGTTTTAGGGTTTTATAAAAAGCCAAATTCTTTCTTTCTGCTTCAGATTTTCCCTTTTTTTTTCTCTCTTCCCCCTTCTTTTCTTTCATTTCTCTCTCTACCCGGATGAACATCGATTGAATATCAATCAAATTCTAAAAATTATCACCAGAATCTGGGTTGGATCACCAAAAGGTCTGTCAAAAAATTCAACCAACACTGAAATTTGAGCCAGATTCTGGAAAACCTACCATAAAATTCAATCAACATCGAAAAACTCCCTGAAAAATTCCATCTGCGTTGAAAAATTTCTTCGGAACCTGAAAATTTTCTAGAAAAATTTTTTCCTCTTTAATAAAACTCTAAAATTTTTCTTCTCTCTACTTGCTGTGTTTTTGATCTATCTGTTCTCTTTTCTACTTATGATTTTCTACTTTTTTTTTGTTTTTGATTTTCTCTCTCTATTTTTGTGTTTCTCTTTTTTATTCTGTGTGTTTTTCACTGTTGGTTTGTGTCGTGCCTTCTTTTGATTCGTGCTATGCGATTTGGCTGGGGATTGGTTTTGCGTTTTGGGGTTTATTACTTCAACGTAAACAATGATTGGCTAGTTTCTGTAGTTTGCTCTGTGGCTTATGATTTTTGGTTCCGTATAATTATAGTGCTTTCTGGATTTGCAGGGGATTGGTCTAAGATGGCTCTGGCAATAATGGTGGAAGTTTGGCTTTGGCAAAGATGGCAATGTGGTATGGTGTAGATGGTACTTTGGTGGTGGAAGAAAAAAGGTTCAAATTTGGAGAACTTGATAGTTTCACTCGATGGTTGAGCTTTCGCGATTTTTCTCTATAATTGTTTCCTAATCTTTGTACCTTTGATGCTGTCCCCCTTTGTCGTGACTTGCAATGATATATATAAAACCATGTTGATAGAGTTTCAATTCAATTCTAATTAACATCCAAAGCTAAAGATTAGCATCTAATTATGCTTTATGATCATCACCAATCCTAATCTCAATCTTTCAACTTTTTTTTTTAAATTAATCAGATAATAAAGAAAGAAAATAAACAATAGATAGACCATAAAATAAAATAAAATAAAAGAAAAAATGATAAATATGAATAAAAATCCCTACAATTGAGTTTAAACTGGTCTTGATTGATAAAGAACCCTAGATAAAATAGAGTGTCTATAGCTGCCCCTATTTGTGCATTTTCTGTAAAACAAGAATTATGCAAAGACGTAGACACCATTTCAAGACTCAACTCGAATTTTTTTTTGGCTTTTTTTGTTTTATTTTATTATTTTTTTGGTTAAAATTTTGATCAAAGCTCATAAAGTAGAGGCTCAATGACTTTGAGAAATAAATGCTCCTTTAAATAGAAGCTCAACGACTTTGAAAAATAAATGCTCCTCTAAATAGAGGCAACCATAATTTTGAAAAATATATTGCTCCTCTAAACAGAGGTAACCGCAACTTTAGAAAATAAATTGTTCCTCTAAACAGAGGCAATCACAACTTTGAAAAATAAATGCTCCTTGACAATCGTGTCCAAAGGAGTTATAGATTGTGTCTGAAGAAATTTTGTAATGGAAACTCAAAGATTCACAATTTGAGTTCAACATTCAAAGGTTCATATTCGCAAGAACCTTTCAGCTTTGCAAGAATTTATTGAAATTTAATTCGCAAAATTTTAGTTTCACAAGAATTCAAATTTACAAGATCTCAAGATTCACATTTGTAACATTTAAAGATTCTCATTTGAATTTTAGAGATTTTCATCCATTCAAGTTCAAAGGTTTACATTTGGAATTCGCATCTAAAAAGTTTGAACTTTGAAGATTCACATCTAAAAGTTTAAAATTTTTCATTCTAGTTTGAAGATTCACATCCGACAAACATTAGGGTTTCACACCTCAAAGATCTTAATTTGAAATTCAAAGATTCTCATTTGAAAATGTCTTAAAGATCCTTATTTAAGACTCAAAGATTCTCATTTGAAAACATCTTAAAGATTCTCATTTGGAAACGTCTTAAAGATTTTCATTTGAAAACGTCTTAAAGATTCTCATTAAAAGATTTCCAATTTTTTTTTCAAGTGATTTAAAATTATGCATATAATGAATGTCATGATCAAAGATGCAAATGTTTTCTCAATGATGCAAATGCAATAATCCATATTCTCACAATGCCATGATGCAAATGCATATCCAAACCAAAGTTTTAAACATTTTCCAAAAAAAATAGTGCTAATGTAATTCATGTAATACAAATTTCAAAGTCATAAAATTTCAATCAAAATGTGGGAATATGGTTCTTAAGACTCTATCATCTCACATTTTCTCCTTGTTTAGCTTCTCAACACTTTGAAACATGTTTCATCAACTGATCATCATTATTTTTATCACTCGATCACCATTCATAGGCTTCTCAGCACTAACGATTTCAGCACAAGTTTCATCCATTGCCCTATATCATTTAATCACCACTTACAGGCTCTTCAATAATTTTAGCATAAATTTTATCTATTGACCCACACTATTTCCACCACCATTCATAGACTTTTTAGTACTAGCCATTTTAGAATAAACTCTGTATTCTGATCCACATTATGTTTGTCATTTGATCACCATTGATAGGCTATGTCGATCATATTAATCATTTGGCCGTACCATACACCTTCTCAAATCATCATTTTTTAGGTTTTTAGCATCTATTCTTTTTTTTTTATCATCTCAGATTTTTTTTCAAAAGAATGCCAGATTCTTTTATGCACATTGTCATTCATTCATCATCATTTCAAATCATGACAAATATAATACAATCATACATTTTCTCGATTTATTTCGAGGATGCAATAATAAGGGAGCACAAGGTGAATTGAGAGAAAAGTAATCAAAGAGGAACAAATTTGGTACAAAAGCAAATAAGGAGAAAAACAAGTTGGATGTATCTCATGAGCTGAATGAGATATTCAAACAATGAATATTCAAACAATTAATCCAGGATTTTTCAAAAACTCATTCCGTTGATTGTCAAAATCATTTTTGAGCTCCTTAAACTTTGCCTTAATCTTTGAGGGATCTTTAGATGTTTTGATCTCTCATATATGTGAATTGTTTATCCCATTCTTAGCTTAAAGATTTTTTTTACCCAAATCGTCCTTTCAGGTTTTCAATTTGAGTTTTCATTTTCTCTTATTTCCATTTTTTCTCTTTTTTCTTTTCTTTCTTTTCTTATCTTTTTCATTCTTTTTTTTCTTCTTTTTTTTTTTCTCTTTCACCCATTTTCACATCAATCCTTAAAGCAACCAAGCATGATTTTATCGTTCCATCATGAGCATGCCTTAGTTCAACATATGTTCATTCAATTCGAACACTCGCATTTGATCCAAATGAACTTTTAAAGGTTATAATGTAGGCCACGGTGAGGGGTCATGAAAGAAGTGGATACAATGGGCTCAAAATATATCTTTAAAGGGTTTAAAACCAAAAGATCATTTTTCATATGATGGAATTTGGCATTTTGACCCATCATTTCACTTTTTCTTTCTTTTTCATTTCATTTTTCATAAAAGGACTCTCATTATTTTACCCCAACTTGTTATGACATTCATTTTTTCTCTTTTTTTTTTGAAACCTTTTATGATCTTTGGGCTCTTTTTTCAAAAATTATCTCTCAGTATGAAGGGTGATCCTTGGACAGGATTCTTTTAGAAAAAAAATCATAACAGGTTCAAAGGGGTAACAATGAATGATTTTTCGAAAAGAAAGATGGCTATTTTTTATCTCAAATGTGAATGCTTTCTTTGAATATCATCTATTGAACAAGCTCATGAATTTTTATAAGCGACTGCATTTTTTTGAGTCATATTAATTTCACATCTGCTAGCAGCTGGCTTCTTTTGCTCAAATAATCTCCTTAAATCAATGTGAATGAGTTCTCAAAATTAAATCATAAAATTATTGTTAGCATTATTATCTAAACATTCATTGTTTGAAGTTTAAAAATAGGAATGAAAAATTATGAAAGGTGATAAAGAATGGAACAGTGATTGAATGAAAGAGAAAATGTAATGAAATGCATTATCCTTACCTTTTATTAAAATGATAACAAATGAAATCTTATTGCATAAATGAAATCCTAACATTACTTTAAAAGAAATCTTAAAATGACATGTATCTTCCAACCAGCTTTGACATCTTTTTCCAAAATCATGCCCCTATGCAATCAGGTGAAGGATTTTTATTGACATCTTGCCCTCCTAATTCATCGAAACTCACTAAGTCTTTTTGGATCAAACTTTGCACTTTGTGTTTGAAAGCAAGGTAGGTTTCAATAGAATGACCTATATTCCCATTGTGATAATCACACGTTGCACTAGCATCATACCACTTTGGATAGGGTGACTTTAATAGTTCTAGAATAACTAGAGAAACCAAATTGTTCTTGATGAGTTTTAGAAATAACTCAGTATAGGTCATAGGGATAGGGTCAATTTGTGCTCTTTCTTGGTTATCCCGATATCTCCTTAAACTACTTACTTGGTTGTTAAGTTTTGAAGCTGATGCAATGATATGACTAGAATCATATGCAGGTACTTGAAATGATTGATTAGTAAATTGGTGAGTAAGCTGGTTATGGATATGGTTGATATGGGTAAGGTGAGATATTGTTCGCAGCAGGATAGAATGGGGAATAACCTTGTGGATAGGGTTGATATCCCCTAAATTATCTATTAAAGCTCACGGTTTGAGCTTTGGTCTCTTTCTTTTCGGGTACTTTCTTCGTTTTTCCTCTTTTTAACTTACCATTTTAATGGCATTTTCAATAATTTCACCAAAAATTACCATGTCGACAAAATTCTTTGTGGCATTTCCTATCATCTTTTCATAATAGAAAGATTTTAAAGTACTAACGAATAACACCATAATATTTTTCTCAGTCAGAGGAGGCTGCACCAGAGAAGTGATATCCCTCTATCTCTGGGTATACTCTTTAAATGATTCAATCACTTTCTTTTTTATATTCTGTAAAGAAAGATGATAAGGGGCCAAATTTATAATATGCCTATACTGATTAATGAAGGCATGGGTCATATTGCTTCAAAAATGAATGTGAGTATTATCTAACTGGACATACCACCTAGCAGTAAAGCCTGTGAGGCTATCTTGAAACACATGCATCAATAGCTTCTCATTATTAGCATGTGCAATCATTTTTTGATAGTACATGACAATGTGGGTTTTCGGACACTTTGTACCATCATATTTTTTGAACTCTAGCACTTT
The DNA here is from genome assembly GCF_002303985.1 of Durio zibethinus. The sequence goes on along the minus strand of NW_019168381.1, from coordinate 15,981,352 downwards.
AAATTTCAGAGGAATAATAATATTCGAGACCAAACAGAGCCCAATAGCATCCATTGAACCATAAAAACCAATGCCTTATATGGCTCGTAACCTTTTCTCTAACAAGTTCATCTTCTGTTAAGCTTTTGAGGCTTTTAAAGTCTCTTTCTCTTTGGGCCTCAAATTTTTTTTTCTTCTGGATCATTCAAATTAGGGACTGGTATTGGCTCTACTATTTTCTCAGTAAAGGTAGGATTTACATAACTTTGATACTATCCCGAATTTGAAGTTGATGGCATTTTAGGGTATGTGTACCCTACAAGATAAATAAATTGATATGATGGTAGACTTTGTGCGGGTTGGACTTGATGTGGTCCAAAACTAAGAGGGTACAGTAAGTCATTCTCATCTTATGAGGGATGGTCTTGTTGGCTGGTATTTTTCTCTACACTCTTTCTCTTATTTAACTTGTTCAGAGCCTCTAAAATCCTATTTAACTTTTCTTCTAGCTTTTCTTGAGCTTTCTCTATCCTTTCGAGATGATTGGAATTTTCTTATTCCATTTGTTTGGCTCGAGCTCTTATATTGTATTGGTGAGTGAGATTACTTGGTAGAGCTATCCTTGAACCTTGAGCACCATAATTTTGATAAAAAAAGTAATGATATGTCGATGCATGATTGAAATGTGGATCTTTATGGATGAAATGAGAATGATACAAATGATAATGTTAAAACATGATCATGACAATGATGCATAGAATGAAATAATGCAATGCATAAAATCAGACAAACAACATGATTAGTTTCACGAATGAAATGAAAGTGATGCAGATGCATAATGTTACATATAATAATGAAAATGATGCACAAAATTAGATAATCAAAATGATTAGATAAACACAACTTGTTTCTTCTTGTGTCTTAGTTTCAGGGTATATCTATCATTAGGTAGGAAAGGCTCTATCTTAGGGTTGGCCTCTTAAGTGTACACTATATGTGGTTCAAAGCTAAAGTCTAAAGGTTCCCAAATTACTCTTTACAACATTATCCATCACAGACTAATAAGACACCCTAATCCTTACCCATTACAGGTTGCGAACGAAAAAGGTTCAATTTGAGTGAGAGTATTTCGCTAGCCACTGCAAAAGCATTAAAACTTCACGAAAGCATAAGAACTTTACTCCCTCCTAGAGGGATGGAGTTCAGGTATAGAACTCATGTCATGCACATGCATATGAATGTCATAATTTGTAACATAAATAAATAAAATGAATGGAAAAAAAAGAAAACGAAAAAAAAATCCTTACTAAGAATTCTATTTTATTAGGCTTTTTTGGATAACACAGATTTATTTGTTGACCTGACTCTCAGCTTGTCCCAGTGGAGTTACCAAACTATCATAATGTCTAGATCCGAGGATCTATCGCTAGACATTAACTTTAAGGAGTCGCCACCAAGCTTTTTTATTTAGGTACGATTGGCCACCTAAGGAATCTATCCTTTCAAGGAACACATAAGCTTAAGGGTTCCTGAAAGAATAGGTTCGGGTCTATAAATCAAAATAGGGTTTGGAGTTCGTTACGAGTGACGAAGGTTATAACACCCTCACAATGCCCATCGAAAGATGGTACCAGCTTAATTTTATGTTATCCAATAAGCCTTAAAATTTTACCAAGTAATTAATTATTGAAAATTATTCTTAATTAACTTCAATACTTTTGGTAGAAAATTAAAAAAAATCCCTTCACATCAAAGTATACCAGAAAACTACTATTTCACTTGTAGAGACTCCATCGTCAGATTATTTAACATTAAAAAATTTTCAAGAAAAGAAAGGAAAAAAAAGAAACAAAATAAAAACGAGGAATAATTATTCCACTTTTGATATAAATCATTTTCTTTTCATTTTATAAAATGAAAACTCATTGTTTTTATACAAGAAAAATTGATACTTTCAACTTTTCCTTAAAATATTTTTCTTGATAATTTTTATTTTTAAGAAAAATTGATACTTTCAACTTTTCATCAAAATACTTTTCTTGATAATTTGTATTTTTAGAAATTTTACTTTTAAAAAAAATTGATACTTGTAACTTTTCCTCAAAAATGCTTTTTAAAAATTTTATTTTATATTTGTTTCTATTCTTTTTTAAATTTATTCATGCAAAAATACTCTTAAAAATAAACAAACACATAAATAAAATAAATAAAATACGAAAAAAAAAGCTCAACTGGGAATTCGACGTGGCTTGGCTCCAGGTACAGACAACGACTTGGATGATGTGGCTTGGCGGCTTAGCTCAGTTGGAAAGATTGGCTGAGGTGCAGGTCAAACTCGAGTCAAAACGAGTTGCACTATGGGTTGGGTCTCCCAAATGAAAAGGCACGAATCCTGGGCAGTCGCTTAACTCCAAAATGACGCCATTTTAGGGCCCTATAAAAAGCCAAATTTCTTCTTTCTGCTTTAGATCTTCTCTTTTTTTTTCTCTCTTTTCTTATTCTTTTTTCTCCATTCTCTCTCTTCTTGGAGGAACATCGGTTGAATATCAACTGGATTTTAAAAATTATCATCGAAATCTAGGTTGGGTCATCGAAAAGTTCACTGAAAAATTTAATCGGTGGTGGAATCTAAGCTAAAATTTGGGAAACCTATCGAAAAATTCAACCGACGTCGAAAAACTCATCGAAAAATTTCACCAATGTCGAAAAATTTCGTCGAAATCTAGAAATTTTCCAAAAACTTTCTTGAAAAATTTTTTCCTCTTTAACAAAACTCTAAAATTTTCCTTCTCTCTGCTTGCTGTGTTTCTGATCTATCTGTTCTTTTTTCTACTTTTGATTTTCTGCTTTTTTCTTTTTATTTTTGATTTTTTTATTTGTTTTTGGGTTTTTTTTCTTTGTTTTGTGTGTTTTTCACTGCTGGTTTGTGTCGTGCCTTCTGTTGATTCGTGCTGTGCGGGTTGGCTGGGGATTGGTTTTGCATTTTAGGGTTTATTACTTCAGCATAAATAATGACTGGCTGGTTTTTATAGTTTGCTTAGTGGCTTACGATTTTTAGTTCCGTATAATTATGGTGCTTTCTGGATTTGCAGGGGATTGGTCTAAGATGGCTCTGACAGCAATGGTGAAAGTTTGGCTTTGGCAAAGATGGCAATGTGGTATGTTGCAGATGGTACTTTAGTGGTGGAATGAAGGAGGTTCAAATTTGAAGAACTTGGCAATTTTGCTCGATGGTTGAACTTTTTCAATTTTTCTTTGTAATTGTTTCCTAATCTCTGTACCTTTGATGTTGTCCTCTTTTGCTATGAATTGCAATGATATATATAAAACCATGTTGATAGAGTTTCAGTTTGATTCTAATTAACATCTGAAGCTAAAGATTAACATCTAATTATGCTTTTTGATCATCACCAATCCTAATCTCAATCTTTCAGCTTTTTCTCTTTTTTAAATTGATCAGATAATGAAGAAAGGAAATAAACAATAGATAGACCATAAAATAAAAAAATAAAAAATGATAAATATGAATAAAAATCCCTATAATTGAGTTTGAACTAGTTTTGATTGACAAAGAACCCTGGATAAAATGAGGTGTCTACACTTTGGCTACTTTAGCTGTGATGATCCGAGTTGATAACAATACTGAGATTCAGCCCATTAAATTAGATATCAAAGATATGCTGATACATTGCACTAATGTGGAAGAGGAAGAATATGGAAAGCCTTAGTATTATGATATCTTACAATACTTATGGCATGAACAATATCCATATCAAGTGATAGAGAATGATAAAAGAGTCATAAGGAGATTGGCTATGAGATTTTTCCTAGACAATGATGTTCTTTATAAGAGAAATAAAGATCATGTTCTGTTACGATGTGTAAACGCAATTGAGGCAAAAAAGATTATTGAGAATGTATATGATAAGATATGTGGGGCACATGCTAATGGATATATAATAGCAATGAAAATCATAAGAGTTGGGTACTACTAGTTAATAATAGAGAGTGACTGCATCGACTATGCTCAAAAGTGCCACAAGTGTTAAATGTATGCCGACAAGATTCATGCTCTACCCATTATGTTATATGTTTTGGCACTACTCTGGCCATTCTCTATGTGGGGCATGATGTTATTGGGCATATTACTCCAAAGGCATTAAATGAAAATGATTCATTTTTGTGAAGATTGATTACTTCACAAAATGAGTTAAAGTTGCCTCATATGCAAATGTGACACAATTGGTGGTTTGCAAGTTTATAAAGAGGGAAATAATATGTAAATATAGACTTTCAGAGAGGTTTATCTCAGATAATACCAAAAATTTAAACAGTAAGATGATGAAAGAGATATGTGCCTAGTTTAAGATTAAGTACCCAAACTTGGCACCATACCATCCAAAAATAAATGGGGTAGTAAAAGCTACGAATAAGAATATTAAAAAGATTATTGAGAAGATTATCGAGGTTTATAGAGATTGGCATAAGAAGTTGCCTTTTGCCTTACTTGCCCATCGAACGTCAGTACGCACATCTACTGGGGCAACCTCATTTTCTTTGGTTTATGGGTTAGAAGTTATATTACAGGTAAAAGTAAAAATCCCATATTTGAGAGTCCTAAGGGAAGTGGATTGAGAGAAGTCGAATGGATCCAAAAGTGCTATAAGCAATTAAATTTTAGTAAAAAGAAGAGACTGATAGTATTATGCCATGGTCAATTATATCAAAAAAAGATGATGAGAGGTCATGACAAGAAGATCCACCTCATAAATTTCGAGAAAGAAAGTTGGTGTTGAAAAGAATTCTCCTAAATCGGCATGACAACTGAGGAAAGTGGACCCTGAATTGGAAATGGTCATATGTTGTGAAAAAGAGCTTTTTCAGGTGGAGCATTAATTCTAACAAAAATGGATGGAGATGATTTACCCAACCCCATAAGTTCTAATGCCGTGAAGAAGTACTTTGCTTAGAAAAAAAGATAAAAAGACAACAAAAAAGAGGGTTCAAATCAAAATCTTGAAAGGGCAGTTTAAATCAAAATGGGGTTTATTTAAGTTGAAAACTTGAAAAAATGATTTGGATAAGGAGAGTACAACATCATTTGGGGGTGTCATAATATATAGATTCGTGGATCTATTAGTAGATCTAAGCTTTAGATGTCACTACCAATCTTTTTTGTTTAGATGCGATTGATCATCTAATTGAATCTGTCTCATTTTAAAAAGGAGTCTTGACTTAGATGTCCTTAAATATTAGATTCTAGTCTATTAAACTAGATTTAGGTATGATAATGTGGTTACATGTGAGAAAGGTTATAGCCCCCTCATAACGCCCATCCAAAAGATGGTACCAGTTTGATTTCAAGTTATCCAAATCTTAAAAATATTTTTATAATTTTACCAAATAATTTAATTATTAAAAATTGATCATAAAATTACTCCAATAGTTTAGTAACTATTGGAGTAATTTAAAATAATTTTCTTACCTCAGGAGTATCAATAAAGACTAGTCTCCCACTCCAAAGAGGCACTGTCATCAGATTTATTTAATTAAAAACTTATTTGTGATAACAAATGAGATTTAGAACCTTGATATCAAAAAGTCTTATCTAAATTCACCAATATATTGGTAAAATTTAGAAAAGATTTTCTCATATAGGAATTTACATAAAGATTGCTATTTGCAACGCTTTTATTAATTTCGTTATCGGAGATTCACAAATATATTTTTTATAAAAATAATTTATTTTAAAAAATATCTTCCAATATATTGGTAAGATTTTTTGTCAAGAATTATCTTTCAATATATTGGTAGGATTTTTAAAAAAATATATTTTTTCAAGAAAATTTATTAAGTTTCTAATAGTTTGGTAAGATTTAATTTAAAATTTAAAACCTGTAATAGTTTGGCATGATTGAAAATTTATTTTTTTTGAAAATTCTTTTTATTTTGAGGAAAATCAATTAAAATAAACAAAATATTATGCAAATAATATAAATATCATGTAATAATATAATATATCATGCAAATAATATAAATTATCAAGCAATTATAATAAAGTATCATGCAATTAGTTAACAATCATGTGAAATATTTATATATATATATATATATATAAACATCATAAATAATCTTACCAAAATTTCTTTTTCTTCATCTCATGCTTTCAAATTTAATTAACAATTTAAATAATAAAAAAACAAAAAATAAAAAAAAACTAAACCAAAGAAGAAAAGAGAAATCAAAATAAAAATAAAAAATGGAAAATAAAAACCTACACTCTAGGTTAGGTTGTAAGCAGGTCAGCATGCGAGTCCTGAATGGTTCACACGAATCTTGAGACTCTTCCAAAATGATGCTGTTTCAGTGTTATATAAAACCAAAAAAAAAAATCAAACTTTCTTCTTAAATGGCTATTTTCCTCTCTTTCTCTCTAACTTGAAATACTCTGCTTTCTTTCTAGGATTATCACCAAAAAATTCAAATAGTAGGCCAGATTCCTAAATTTTGGCTTTGGGAAATGCAAATGGCCATTAGAAAATTCAATCTTTTCTAGAAAATGCAATGAACCCAAATTCTAGCCATCGTGAATTCCTTTAGGCTATCGTATACTTTGCTGAAAAATTCAAACTTTCACCAGAAAATTCAAATATTCAAACTAAAAACCTAGAAATTCCAGAATTCAAACACCAAACCCAAAAAAATTACAACTTTTTTCAGAACTTTTTAGATTCTAAAATTGAAACCCAAAAATAGAAATCCAAACACCAATCATAGAAGAACCTCAGAATAATAATAAAAAAAATCAAACAAGCCTAGAAATTTTGGAAAGGCTAAATGCTAAAATCAAGATCAAACATTTGGGTGGTTGCTCAATTCGTGACCAAACATTTTAATTTGTACAAATATGGATCAAATGTTATTAACTTGTTACAATGTAGGATTTATTTCAATAAAAAATAAGATGTGTGTGTTACATGCCGTAATAATGCATAAAAAGAATACAAATAAATAGATTAGAAAAATTCCATGCTAATTTGGATATTTTATTACTATTTTGGAAAAAAAAAGAAATGAAAAGTTGTTTAGGAAAAAAATCTACATTTAGCCGAAATTAGAAAAAGTAAAAATATCCCTAAACCCAAATTAGATCATTATTAACCCTAATAACCTAGAAAAGTTATTTCAATCATTGATTCAATTTTGTTTGTTAATTTTTGTGAAGTAAACATTATTCAATAGCCTATTTTAGGGTAACCAACATTCGATTCAACTGATTACGCTTCAAGAATTGATTCTGTTTAGGGTTCAATCGTTTAGGCTTCAAAAATTTGTATAAGGTGAACAATATAGTGAATAATATGTATGTATATTTTGGGTTCTGTTAGTCTTCATAGTTAGCCATTTTGTAGTTGAGGGTTTTCTGTTGTTCTTCAAAGTTCTTCATGGTTCAGGGTTTTTTGCAGTTCTTCATTCTTAGGCATATTCTGATTTATGGATTTCTATTGTTGTTCTTAATTACTCAAATTTATTGTTAAGGTTTTATGTTGTTGTTCTTAATTGCTTGAATTTATAGTTAAAGTTTTCTACTGTTGTTCTTAATTCCTTGAATTTAAAGTTAGGGTTTTTGGCTATTTAGGCATATTTTGATATGTGGCTAATCATAATTGTTTAATTATTTTTATAGCCTTTTGATTCTTGCCCATCACTTAGGCTTTCACTAGTTCTAACATAAGTGATCACCCATCACTGTTACCTTAATTTATAGCATAAGTGAAGCCAATTAATCAGTATAAAACATAAATGTTGTTTCATAAAAATAAAAAAAAAACCAACAATTCATGGCAACTAGGATTATAAATAAGGTTAAATTTATGATTGAAAATATTTACAACCTAAATTTTGTTTAGTAAGTAAGCTATTATGTCAAAAGGTTGGAATTAAATCTCCACCTCACCACTTGACCAAACAAATTCCAAAAATATACACAAAAAACTTAACTTTCAAGACATCTTCCAAATTTTTAGCTAAGTCCAATATAATTATCAACTATAGCAGTTTAAGAACAAATTATGTAAAGATAGCTATAAAACCAACTACAAAATCACTAGAAAGAAAATCAAGCTTAAGTATAAGCATCATCACAACTTCAAGTCCACTTTATAAATTATCTTACCAAAAACATTACCAAATAACAGCATCAAGTCAATCATGTGAATTCTAATTCTAAGAACAAAATAACAAAGAAAAAATATGCTAAACTTTTAAGCCGGGATGTGCACATAAAAGACTTAATGTAAAAAAAATTTGCATTTCAAAGAAAGACCTTTGGTTATATCAAAGTAAAAGCTTATAACAGAAATTAGATAACAATGTAAGGGACATGCACAGTTAAACAAACTACACTTAGAACATAAATTTTTGTTGAAAATGATTCTTATAGCACTTATCAAATGTTGTTGCTAGAATTTAGGGTTTATCATGACATAATTTAATTTTCCTCATTTTGCAATATGAGTTTTGATTATTGTGTTCTATGATTTTACTATGCAAGGGCTTTTGTTGGTAATGATGTAATCTAATGTATATAAATGAGATAGTAAAGGACTTGGCAGTTGATTCTAATCAGATATCTTACTATGAGTTGTTAGACATTTGTAATGAGGCTAGGTATATGAATTTTAATGAGATATTGTATTTAAAATATGAAAAAAATAGCTGATAGCCTGATGGTAGTAAATGATGATAGAAGCACTCTTGATATGATTAGGTATATGATAGATCTAGGTGTAGCTAATGTGTATATAGTACATAGTATAAATGAAGCTATTTTAGCTCATGAGCTGTTAACAGGACCTGAAACAGAAAATGTAGCTAAAGTAGTAGGGAATGAAAGGATAAAAAATCAACATGTAATTGATGGAGTAAGGAATGAAAAGGTAAAAAATCAACATGTAAATGAGGTAGTAAGGAATAAAAAGATAGGAATTGAAGAAGTGGTTAAGGAAGCAATGGTAAATAATAAAGATATAGCTGAAGCAACAAGGGTAGAAATTGAAAATGATGTTGAGCCAACAGGGTTAGGAAATGAAAATGTGGTTGGGGTAGGAAAGGCAATAAGGATAGAAAATAAAGATGTGGCTAGGGTAAAAGTTGAAGATGCAGCTAGTAAAATAGTAATGAAGGGGATGACTCATAGGATGGAACTAGATTCAAAATCATCAATCAATAATGATGTTGATGAGGGATATTAGAGTGAGTACTATGACTTTGATGAGTATGGTGACCCTGTTAGTGATGAGGATGAAATGGTTAATGATGTTATTAGGATAAGAAGTAAGTTTCAAGTGTATGATCTCAAAATAAAAACCCCTTACATTGAGTTAGGCATGTTGTTTGAGAATTCAAAACAATTTAAATATGCTATGTTCTATTGTTTATTAGGATAAATAGGTGGTATCATTTGAGCAAATAACCATGAAAATTTTGTTAGAGGTAAGTGTGCTGCAAAACAATGTCCTTAGATAATTTATGCAACATATGACAGAAAGTTGTAATAATTTCAAGTGAAGACTTACAATAATAATCATGAATGCAATAAGGTTTTCAAAAACCCAAGGATGAGTCAAGCTATTTTTGATGAGTTGTACACAAATAAATTATTAAGGATCTTTTTATTAAAAATGCAAAAATGTAGGAGTTAGTTAGGAAAGAGCCTGATACATGGGTGAATATTCGCATGATAAGAATCATTAAAAAAGATGTGGCTGGTAAAGTTATTACCAATTATAAGGATGAGTTTGGACTTTTATGGGATTATACTGATGTGATTAGAGAAACTAATGAAGGCAGCATAATGAAGACGCAAGTTCATAGGCCATAGCCAAGTTCTTTACCTTGTATTTGAAAGGTATTATATATGTTTCGAGGCACTTAAAAAATGTTTAGAGAGTGGTTGTAAACCTTTTTGGGACGAAATGGTTATTGGCTTAAAAGTGTGACTAAGGGTGAGTTGCTATGTGTTGTTGGTAGAGATAGAAACAATCAAATGTTTTCAGTGGCTTGGGCATTAGTGGAAGTGGAATGTATAGTTTCATGGAAATGGTTTCTTGATTTGTTGAAATCATACCTAGAATCTTTAGAAATGGTATAAAATGGACAATCATGACAGATCAACAAAAGGTAAATATCTATATGCTGATTTAAATTAAATTATGCATTAAATACTTTAACTAATTATTAATTATTTTCAGATCACTTGTAGGGCCTTGATAATGCAATTACAGAATTACTTCCAGATGCTGAACATAGATTTTGTGCTAGGCATGTATATGTTAATTGGGCTAAGAGGAGACATAGGGGTAAAAGATGAAAAGAGCTTTTTAGACAATTGCTAAGTCTTTAACAGTCAGACAATTTGAAGAAAACATGAGGACATTGTAGGAAAAAAGTGAAATTACAGCTATAAACATAATAAAAGCCTTACCTTAATAATGGTGTAGAGCCTTTTTCAACACGAATTTTAGATGTGAGTTGGTTGACAACAACTTATGTGAAGCATTCAATGAGACATTGCTAGATGCAAGAAAGAAATCGGTGATTTCTTTATTTAAAGACATAAAAAGGTCTTTGATGATAAGCATTAGAAAGAAAAAAAAGAATACTCTAAGTGGAGAGGTATGATAGGTCCTTAACATTGTAAAAGTGATAGAAAAAATACAGCTATAGCATCACAATGTATAGTTGCATGTAGTAAAGATAATGGATATGAAATAGATGTGGGCGTAGATAGGTTCATTGTTTGCATGAAGAAAAAACATGTAGTTGTAGAATGTACCAACTTTTTGGTATCCCATGTGCATATGCCATATGTGCAATTAGAGATTTAGGTGAAAATATTAAAGATTTTGTGTCTAGTTGGTACCATAAGAAGGTGTATCAGTACACTTATAGTAATACTTTACAACCTATGCCTGGGAGAAAAGATTGAGCCAAACTAAGGACAGAAGATAATGTTATGCCCTCAGAGTTTAGGAAAATACCAAGTAGGCTCAAAACTAGTAGAAGAAAGGATCATGATGAGCCCAAGAAAAAAAAGCCCAATAATTCAATAAATCTATCTAAGAAGAGCATGATAATGACATGTAAACTATGTCATCAACCAGGCCATAACAAAAGAGATTGTCCTATGATAGGCAATTAAGTAATTTCATTCTATTTTGTTTTTATTTATTATTATAAACATATACTATTATGGATCTTTTTTTGTTAAAATGCCATAACCCATCAACTCAACTTTATTGTTTTTTCCATGATAGTAAGATTATCATATACTTAGATCTAAATACCAAAACATGGATCAAGGTACACCAAGTACTGTAGATCCTATTGAAGCTGAACACGATCCAAGTAACCATGTTACTATTTCAGCTACTGCTTATGGTGCTTCTGCATTAGCTTATGTTTTTGCATCCAGATCTAGTTATGCATCTGCATCTGTTTCGACTAATATCAATGGTTTTGCATTTGCAATTGCAACTGTATCTGCAATTACAACTGCATCTGTATAAACTTTAAATCCAATTTCAAATCTAGCTTCAACAAATCTAGTTTCAAATTCAGTCAATGTTGTTGCTTTTGTTTCTATTGAAAATGCAAAACTGAAGTCCAAAAGGCAAACAAGATCTACTGGCAGATGTTTTGCAAACGAAGAAGTGAGACTTTATGAGATAACTGGTGAAAGAACAAGTCTCTTATCAAAGTTCAATTCTTCTACAACAACCCTTATCAAAGTTGCCATCTCTACCATGTCCACTACCAACAATTTTATTACTTTTTTTCAATTTCAACCTAAAAAAATAACTTTTCTCCTTATTTGCATATTCTCTGCAATAACATTAGCTTCACCAACATTTTCCTTCAACTTTGAAATTCATGTTTCAAACTTTGAACATGACTATAAAAATTTTTCTCCTTTTTTTTTTTAGCTTCAGAATAATCTTTTTTGCTCTTTTAGAAATTTTAGAATCATGCCATAAATAAAATCCATAAACAGTACCCTAAACTAAAAAAATATCAGCAAACAAATTTCAGTAATTGCACTAAAAAAATATAAAAAAAATACAAGCAAAAAACCAAAGAAATACTAGTAAATTTACTGGATAATGTGGGCATCCATAAAATCTTTTACCAAGATTGCTATTCGTCCATGAAATCAACCTAGCTACCTTTTTATTGCAGCAACAAAAAATGAGTTTTCCTTCAAAGTCCCATTCTACAGGGTAACTAGCTAAAATTAACTTACATGTGTTTATATCATAAGACTCTTCTCTAGAAACCTTACAATTATAATATTTTAAAGAACATATTAAAAAAAAATTAGAGCATGAGAAAAACCCAAAATTTATACCAACTTGAATTTATGTTGCTGGATCAACTAATTTTTGAAGAAAACATATGTTTAGATATTATTTCAATAAAAATTTTTCCCAATTTATGGTGAAAAACAAGAAGAAACTTGCTTAGAAATGATAAAACCCAAAGCTCAAGCTCTTTAACATTATTACAGACAGAAGAGATAAAGAAGAACAGGATAAAAATAGAATAAGCCTAGAAAAATAGTCAAAATCTTAGCTAGTCTATCGTTACACCTGGATAAATTAATTTCACATCATGTTTGTTTGTGATGGCTTTTACAAATGGGCAATTTAACGACACGTAACATGCACATCCCATTTTTCGTTGAAATAAATCTTACATTGTTACAAGTCAATAATGTTTGATTCTTATTTGTGCAAATTAAAATGTTTAGTTCTAAATTGAGTAACCATCTAAATGTTTGATCATGATTTGAGCATTTAGTTTTATAGAAAGAACCGAGAATAAAAAGACCCTCAAATCAAAAAATTTGAACCTTTGTTTTTAAATTTCTTTCTCCTTCCTTTATGATTTTTGTGTGATTCCTCCTCCTTTGACCATAAATTTCAATCCTTAATATAGGGTTCGAAGCTATTTTAATTTGGAAAAAATTCCACCGAATCTGTAATTTTGATTTTTATTTGATTTGATGTTTGTCAATTAATTTTCTATGGTTTGATTTTGCATGATTTAAGCCCCCAAACTTTCCATAAGTGCACTGGTCATTAAGCCTCAAGGATTGATTCCAGGATCTAAATCTTGGTGAAAAATCCCATCTTTTTGGGTTTTTTTAAAATTTTTTTAAAAACTTTAACATTATTTTAACCTTTGACTTTAAAAATAATAAAAACTAAAATTAGAAACCAAAAATCAAAATTAAAACTAAAATTGAATTAAACCAAAATTAAAACTAAAATCAAAATTTTGGGTTTTTAATTATTTGGGACCAAAAATTTTCAATTTGGCCCACTTCACAGTTGAAGACCCATTTTCGGCTTTGAAAAAATTCTCGAACAAATTGGGATGTCTGCAACTGCCCTTCTTTGCCCAATTTTTGTGAAATAGGAATTGTGCAAAGAAAAAAGACATCCATTTTGTTCGGGTCTAGAAAAATAAAAAAAATTTTAAACCTAAAATTGAAATATTCACAATTTGGAAATTCAATGGTTTACGAAATTTCAAAGATATGCAAAACTCTATAACAAGAATTGAAAGATTCCAAGGCTCCAAGATTCGTAAAAAATTCAAAAATTAGTAATGATTCCAAAACTCGTAAAGATTCAAGATTCACAAAGGTTTTTAGATTTGTGAGAATTCTAAGTTTTGCAAAAATTTCAAAAGTTTATAAATGATTCAAGATTCTCAAAGGTTTCAGATTCATAAAGATTTTAAGTTTCACAGAGATTCTAGATTTGTAAGATTCTAAGTTTTGTAGAGGTTTCAGATTCACAAGATTCTTAGAATTTTAGGTTCGTAAGAATTTTAGTTTCACAAAAATTTTTAGATTCATAAAAATTTTTAGATTCGCATGATTTTCACATTTGTAAGAATTCAAATTTGCCAAAGTTTTAGATTCAAAATAATTTTAAGATTCACAATAATTTCAGTTTTGCAAAAATTTTCAGATTCGCAAGAATTTAAAATTTGTAAAAATTTTAGTTTCGAAAGAATTTTTAAATTCGCAAGAATTGTAAAAACTCAGATTCATAAGAATTTAAAGATTCACAAACTGTAATTCATATGCAAGTTTCAAAGATTCACATTCAAAAGATTTTTAGTAGTGATTCATATCCAAAATTTAAGGGTTCATGTTTGAAAAGTTTATGGATTCACATCAAAGATTTCAAGGCTCACATTTGAAATTTAAAGATTTTTATTCAAAAATTTTAAAGATTCACACCTAAAAGTTTTATTAAAAAAACTTAGGGATTCATATCCAAAATTTCAAAGATTCACATTTAAAATATTTTATAGATTTACATCCAAAATTTCAAAGGTTCTCTTTCAAAAACTTTATAGCTTCACATCCAAAATTTTAAAGATTCTCATTAGAAAACTTTTAGGGTTTCACATCTAAAATTTCAATGACTGACACTTAAAAAATTTTAGAGATTTACAATCAAAATTTCAAATATTCTCATACAAAAGATTTTAGTGATTGTGCTCGAAAGTCTTATAAATCATGATTTTTTTAAAAAAAGCTCATTTAAACAAAGGCTTTATAACTTTAAAAAAATTGAAAAGTTTTCCTTATAAAAAAAAATCTCATCATGAAAGATCTTCCTTATTCGAGGATTCAAAAGTCAAAAATTTTCTCCCACCTAAATCAAATTCTTGTATGCAACAAATGTTATGATGCAAATGCCTTCTAAATGATGCAAATGCATGCCTTAAACAATAATACAGATGCCATACTTTGATTCAAATGTTTTCTACAAGATGTAAATGCATGCCCCAACTATGATGCAAATGCAATCATCAAGGATTTAAATATTCATCAAATTATATATGTACAATGTAAACATAATATATGTAAAGCAGATGTCACTAAATCAATGCCATGAAATTCCAATTAGAGTAGTAAAGTTCTCATGACTCCACCATCTTATATAATTTTTTTTAGCTTTTCAGCATTAATGATCTTAGGAAAAATTCCATCAATTGGTCCATGTTATTTTTTTTTTTTGGTCATAACTCACAGGTTATGTTGACCAATCCATCATTGTATTCATCACTGGGCCATCTTATTTACCCTTTTCAAATCATCTTCTCATGCTTTTTTCACTTCTATTATCTAGTGTTTCTTTCAAAGGAATGAAAAATCTTTTACGGACATTGTCATTCACTTATTCATCATCATTCTAATTCATGACAAGTATGATACGTTTCTTTAATTCATTCAAGAGATGCATATTTGTTAAAGAACAAGAAAATTAGGTATTCATTATCAAAAGAAAGTCTGGTCAATAACAGAACAAAGATGAACAAAAGTAAAATATTATGAAAATAGGATATTAACATCTAGAACAATGACTGTTCAAAGAATTTTGAACTCTAACTCGTAATTATTTCCCAAAAACACATTTTATTGATATTATTGATGTTTGAGCTAATTATAATCCTTATTCCTAAGATCCTCAAATGAAGTTATTTTTTTGAGTATTTTTACTTAAACCGCCTTTTTGGGTTTTCAATGTAATTATTTTTCTCATTTTTTTTTTGTGGCTTTTTTTTTTTTTGCACATCTCCTCTTCATTTTTTATTTTCTTTCCCTTTGATCCATCAATGATATCAAAATACCAAACAATTCATTTTGCAAGCTTGCCTTTGTTTAACTCATGATTCTCCAATTCGAGTATTCACATTTGATCAAAATAAACTTTCAAGGGATGTAATGGAGGCTAAGGTGAAAGTTATAAAAGAAATGGATAAAATAGGCCCAAACTATATTTGAAAGGTAATCAAACCAATGACCATTTTTTTTAATGAAGAGTACCTTGATACTTAGCCCCACCAATTTCTTTTTTTTTCCCTTTTTTTTTTGCTTTTTTTTTTTGCACTTTTCATCATTTTACAAAAAAAAAAAAAAAAGAACAAAAAAGGGCTTTGCCCCAAAAATCACTAAAGATTTTCACTTTCTTTAGCTTCTCAAACTTTGGCCCAGTATGGGGTTGATTTTTGGTTAGGGTCTCTTGAAAACAAATTTTAACAGGCCCAAATAAGGTAATAAAGGATAATTTTACTCTTTGTGTGAAAGATAAAAGAAAGACCATTTTTCATCTCAAATATGAATACTTTCAATGAAGAATACTTATTGACTAAAAGCAAACTTGTGAATAAACCATTGAAAAGACCACATATTGCATCATTTTCACCTTTCAATGAGTAAAATTCCTTGTCAGATTTGTCTTCTTTTATTCAACAATCATAATAAATTAACAATCTTAGCTAATCAATCATACCAACATAAATAATGCTTTTAAAATTGAATTCTGAATTGTTGTCATGACTGTTTGAACATTCATTATTTAAAATATGAGAATGAATATAAGAAAATATGTAATAAGATAAAAGCATATAATGGTGATTCATATGAAAGAGAAAATATCTTGAAAATGTATCATATTTACAATTTTTATTAAAATAATAAAAAATAAAATAAAATCTTAGTACATAAAAAAGATCTATATTATAAAGAAATCCTAAAATGATAAGTGATTCCAATAAGTTTTTCCAAAATTATGCCCCTAGGTGATTGTATTAACATTCAACTCCCTTAATTCATTGAAGCTTATCTAATTTACTCAAATCAAACTTTGCACCTTGTGCTTGAAAATAGGACAGTTTTTATAGAGTGACCCACATTCCCATTATGGTAATCGCATATGGCATTAACATTGTATCATTTGTGATAGGGTGACTTTAATAGTTTCAAAAGAATTAGAGATATCAAGTCGTACTTAACTAATTTTGAGAATAGCTTAATGTATGTTATAGGGATAGGATCAATATGAGCTTTCTCCTGGTTATCTTTGGATTTTTTGAACCACTCGCTTGATTGTTAGGCTTTGAAATTGGTGTAGTGATAGGATTAGACCCATATACAAGTACTTAAAAGGCTAGTTGATAAGGACTTGGGGAAATGTTATTCATGGTTGACTAATGAGGATGGTAAAGGACCTATGCAATTTTATTAATTGAAGGGTAGTAAGTTGGATGAATAGATAATAGATATGGAGCATAACTTCTAAAGTGTTACCTTCCAAAACTCACAATTGGGCTTTAGCTTTTTTCTTTTTGGGCATTCCACCTTTCTTATCACTATTTGTCACTTCTTCCTCAAAGCTTGCCACTCTTGATAGAATTTTCAATAATCTCCTATGAGATCACCATGTCAACAATGTTCTTTGTTGCATTCCCTATCATTTTCTCATAATAAGGTGCTTTTAGGGTGTCAACAAAAAATATTATAGTTTTTTTCTTAGTTAGAGGATGTTGAATTTGAGAAGCCATATCTTTTCACCGTTAGGCATACTCTTTGAAAGATTCTATTAACTTATTCTCTATGCTTTGCAAAGAAAGGTGATTGGGAGCCAAGTCAATAATGTAACAGTATTGATTAATAAATGCTTGGGCAAGCTCTTTTCAAGAGTGAATATAGGTTTGGTTTTGTTAAAAGTACTACCTTCAGCTAAACTAGTAAGGTTGTTTTGGAATACATGCATCAACAACTTTCATCATTGGTGTAGGCGATCATTTTTTGACAATATATGGTAACATATGTGATAGGATATTTCATACCATCATATTTTTCAAACTTAGACACCTTGAATTTTGAAGGAATCACAACATTCTAAACCAAGTAAAGCCTAGCAACATTAATAGAGCAATAAAAGTCTATACCTTTAATAGCCCGTAGTCTCTCTTCTAATAGATTCATCTTCTGTTCAGACTTCAAGTCTTTTAAACTTTCAACCACCAATTTTAGCTTCTTACCCTCTTTTAGGTTATCTAAGTTAGGGACTAGGTTAAAACTGGTTCATGTGTCTCTTTTGTGAAGACATGATTGGCAAAACTTTGAAATTGCCCCTGAGTCGATGTAAAAGGCATCCCAATATACGTACATCTTACAAGGAATATGAATTACTGCAGAGGAATGCCTTGGGTGGATTGGACTTGATATGAGCCATAACCAAGAGGATATAAAGGATTAGCAACATCTTGAGAAGCATTTTTTTTTACTACTTTTCTTTTGTTCAATTTGCCTAATGCTTCAAGGATTTTGTGTAACTTTCCTTTGAGTTCTTGGTTTCTCTCTAACTTTTTAACATGGCTTGCATTGTCTTGCTCCATTCTTCTAGCTTAAGCTTGAGTATTATACTAATGGTAAGTGGGTTAAGCTATCCTTAAACCTTAATTTACTGTAATTAGGGTGCATGTTTAAAATACAATTCATAAAACCATCCAATTATGCATGAGAACAAGTGCAAGAATGCATGAATGTAATAAGAAGAATTTACCACATAACCATTGTTAATAAAGAAAATCTTTATTGAATTAAGAAGTTATTTTTAACCAAATCCAATATTACACCCATAAAAAGTTTATGATTTATTGAGAAAAGAAATTCCTTATTTGTCGATATTGGCTTTGCACTTCATTAAGGAAATCTAGTAGTTCTTGGCCATATGCTCCTACTGGTGGCAACTTTTTCTTCCATTCTTTAACATTTTCTATCATGTCCTTGGCTTTGTAAGTAGCCACAGTGATTTGGTTAAGTAGGGATTCTAATTGGTCATGCTTTCTCACATTTGCCTCATTTACTTGCTTACATTCTTCATTCACTACCCCCATTTTGTTTCAATTTCAACCAAAACTCCATTTAGCATTTGGATATGCCTTTGCACTTCAGAAAGTGCCTCTTCATTTTTTTTGCAACTTTGCTTGCAACTGTCCATTTTCTTTCAAAAGTTGAGCCAACTCTCGATTAGTAGCTGACTGTGTTGTGTTCAAGTCAATAAACAAACCATTCCATTCATCTTTTTCTTATTTGAGTGCTTGAGCTTCCCTTTTTAACCTTTTGTTAACAAGCTTTAACTCTTCAAACTCCCATTTTACGCCAGTAGAGGACTTTGTTAGGCTCTCTATAATATAACTAAAATTTTTCTTGTTAAAATTGTTTTGTGGCATTTACTCCTTATGATAAATCTAATGATATGGATGCATGTATAGTAGAAGACTAAGTTTAGTATACACATAATATATATATAAAAATATATATAAATACAAAGAACAATATAAAGGGTTACTATGCAAATAATATATAAAAAATAATATATAAATTTACAAGCAAAATAAATATCCTATCATATGTTCTATTTAGAAATTTGTTACACAAAGAAAGACATGGTTCTAACTTAGGTTCAGATCTTTAGGGTTTATTCACATGATAGATTCAAAGGTTTGACAGTCTAAGGGTTTTCAAATTATTTTTTACATCATTGTCTATTATAGAGTAGTAAAACACCTCAATCCTCACCCATTATAGGCTATAAATGAAAAAAGTTTGATTTGAGTGAGAGTATTTCAGTAGCCTATGTGAAGACATGAAATCTCATTAAGACATAGGTATTTTACTCCCTTTTAAATGATAGAACTTGAGTGTAGAGCTTGTGTTATGCATGTGTAAATGAATAACAGATATGAAAAACAATAAAATAAACACAAGGAGAAATTTATTAAATGTATTAAGTTAGGCTTGGATAACAAGAAATCATTTACTAGCCTAACTTTTGATCTCCAGAGGAGTCGCCAAATTATCATATCATATAGATCTATGGGCTTATTGCTAGACGTAGACTTTAG
The DNA here is from genome assembly GCF_002303985.1 of Durio zibethinus. The sequence continues at coordinate 15,961,591 of NW_019168381.1, read as the reverse complement.
GAACTACCACCAATATTTTTTGTGTAGGTGCGATATTCCATCTAAGTGAATTTGTTCCATTTTAAAGAAGAATCCTAAGCTTGACTTAGGTGTTCTTAAATGATAAATTCTAGTCTACTAAATCAGATTTAGGTTTAGGAGTATAGTTATGCATGAGAAAGGTTATAACACCTTTATAGTGTCCATCCAAAGGATGGTACCAGTTTGATTTCAAGTTATCCAAGCCTTAAAACATTTTTATAATTTTACCAAATAATTTAATTATTAGAAATTGATCTTTAAATTACTTCAATAGTTTAGTAATAATTTAAGATAATTTTCTCATCTCAAAAGTATCCATGGAGATAAGTGTCACATTCTAAAGAAGCTTCGTCGTCAAATTCATTTAATTAAAAAATTATTTACGATAACGAATGAGATTCAAAACCTTAATATTGAAAAGTCTGATCTAAAATATGTTGGTAAAATTTAAAAAAAGATTTTCTTACATAAGAATTTACATAAAGATTGCTATTTATAACGTTTTTAGTAATTCTGTCATAAAAAATTTACAAATATATTTTTTACAAAAATAATTTATTTTTAGAAATATCTTCCAATAGATTGGTAAGATTTTCTATTAAGAACTATCCTTCAATATGTTGGTAGGATTTAAAAAAAAAAATTTCAAAAAAATTCATTAAGTCATCCAATAGTTTAGTAAGACTTAATTCAAGATTTAAATCCTCCAATAGTTTGGTAGGATTGAAAATTTATTTTTTAAAAAACTCTTTTTATTTTGAGAAAAATCAATTAAAATAAAAAAAAAACTATTATGCAAAAATTATTATGCAAATAATATAAATATCATGCAATAATATAATATATCATGCAAATAATATAAATTATTATGCAATTATAATAAAGTATCATGTAATTAATTAACAATCATGCTAATAAATATATATATATATACATCATAAATAATCATACCAAAATTTATTTTTCTTCTTTTCATCCTTTCAAATTTAATTAATAATTTAAAAAATTAAAAAAATAAATCCAAAAAAGAAAAAAAATCAAAAGAAAATCGAAATCAAAAAATAAAAGAAAATGGAAAATAGAAAAGCTACGCTCCGGTTTGGGTTCTAAATAGGTTAGTATACAAGTCTCGATGGGTTCACATAGATCCTAAGACTCCTAAAAAATGACGTTGTTTCATTGCTATATAAAAGCAAAGAAAAAAATGAAACATTCTCCTCAAATGGCTCTTCTCCTCTCTCTCTAGCTTGAAATGATCTACCCTCTCTCTAGGTTTATCATTAGAAAATTCAAACGGCCAGCCAAATTCCTAGATTTTGACGTCAAAAAATTCAATCGGTCACCAGGAAATTCAACTTTTTCTAGAAAATGCAATCAATCCAGAATTCGACCATCGTGAATTTCTTCTGGCCACCATATACTTTACCGAAAAATTTAAACTTTCACTAGAAAATTCAAATATTCAAAGTGAAAAACCCAAAAATTTTAGAATTCAAACACCAAATCCAAAAAAATTACTACTTTTTCCAGAACTTCTCAGATTCCCAAATTGAAACCCAAAAATAGAAATCCAAACACCAATCACAGAAAAAACTATGAATAAAAAAAAAATAAAACAAACCCAAAAATTATAAAAAGAACCCAGAGTAAAAAAAACCCTCAAACTAGAAAATTTTCAACCCCTTTTTCTTAATTGCTTTTTCCCCCTTATGATTTTCATGTGATTCCTCTTCCTTTGATCATAAATTCATATCCTTAACATAAGGCTCTAATTTTTAATTGGGAAAACAATTCCATTGAATCTGTAATTTTGATTTTTGTTTGATTTGATGTCTGTCAATTAATTTTTTATGGTTCGATTTTGCATGATTTAAGCCCCCAAACTTTTCATAAGTGCACTAGTCATTAAGTGCCAATGATTGAATCCAGAATCCAAATCTTGGTGGAAAATCCCACGTTTTTTGTTTTTTCTGATTTTTTTTTACTTTTTGACTTTTTTTAAACTTTGACTTTAAAAATAATAAAAACTAAAATTAAAAACCAAAAATCAAAATTAAAACTAAAATAAAATTAAAGCCAAAATTAAACTAAAATCAAAATTTTTGGGCTTTTAATTATTCGAGCCTAAAATTTTATAATCAGGCCCATTTTACGATCGAAGGCTCGTTTTCTATCCTGAAAAAATTCTCAAACAAAATATAGTGTTTACAGGAGGTTCACCAATATGGCGACTAACATGTTTTGAAAATTCTAAAATGTTGAGGGCATCGTATGGTTGAGTTTTTGAGAAAAATTCAAGATATGTTGTCATGATTATCTGATTGTTCATTTTGGGGTATTATTATCATAAATAGCCATCTTTGTAATCTCGCCACTTTACCTTATCCAGTTGCCAAAATTGTCCCAAATAACACTCATTTGTAATTTTGCTTCTTTTTCCAAATAAAGATATTCATTTAATTTTATTTTCTATATCTCATTTTCACTCTTTTCCTTTTACTTTCCATTTAAATGCCTTGCAATGAATAGAAAAAATGTATGATTTGCATCTTATATATCTTAAAACTGGGATAATAATTGATAATTGAATAATGTCATGAAAGATTGTACATTTACTTTGGCAAAGTTGAAAAAGACAAAGGCAAAAAATGAAACATTCAAAACCTAGTAATGGCATTGATTTTGAAAAGAAAAGAAAGAATATTCGCCAAAAATGGAAAGGTGGGTGCCTATTTTGAATGATAGAGAATATAGTTGATTTTGTTCTTATTGCTCGAGGCTTGAAGGGTTTGTAATCCAAAAGCAAAAGTCTTGAGAACCTGTGTACCATAATTGAAAATTCATCAATTAATATTTGCATTACATGTATTGCATATAGGCATGTCCAAAACATGTATTTAAAATAGAGATATGACAAAATCCAACATGGAGACCGCGAGTGTGAAGACTTCAAATTCTTGATAGAGAAGAAAGTTTTAAGGCAAGATTTTTAATCTTTGAAGAAAGGGAAACTTTAAAAAAAAATTATCCAACTCAAAGTTTTAAAGTTGTCGAGCCTCTAGATAGAAGAACCCATTTCATATTTAAAAGTTTTTAAAGTTGTTGAGTTTATGGACAAAGGAGTCTATTTCATATTTTAAAGTTTTAAAATTGTTGAGCCTTTGGTTAGAGGAGTCTATTTTCTATTTTAAAGTTTTTAAAGTTGTTAAGCCTCTTATTAGATGAGTCTATTTTTATTTTAATTTTTTAAAGTTATTAAACCTCTGTTTAAAGGAGTAATTTGAAGTTTTAAGTTTTTAAAAGAGTTTTTTTTTTCAATTTTTCAAAAGTTGTATGCCTTTATTTACAGGATTAAAAAAAAAATTTTTTTTAGTGAACCGAATGCAATGGATGTCTATATCTTTACATCATTTCTATTTCATAGAAATATTCAAAGATGAGCAACTATAAATACCCCATTTCATCTAGGGTTTATAATCGAATGGTCATTTTCAGTTCAGTTTGTTTAGACTATTAGGCTTTCAAAATGTTTATTGGGTCTTTAAAGTTAGTTTAGGAACAATTGGGCTTTGAATTGGTGTTTGGGCTTTAAGCCTAGCATATAATTCTTTTTTTTTCTATTGATAGTTTTCTTTTGTTTTTTTAATTTTTATTACTTTAATAAAAACTAAATAAAAAATAATGAAAAGAAAAAGGAATCAAAAGACTTTGATTTGGTTTGTGGGATTCAATCCCAGAAATAAAGCCTGAGTAATAGAGGAAACCAAATCACAAAATGCGATAATGGCAATCAAACGAAATTTTAAAAGAATGAATTAAGTAATAAATAGGATAGAATCTATTTGTGATAGATTTGATCTTTGTTACTCAGTGAAATCTCTAGAATTATTGATGAAAAGTCCTATATAAATCATTCCAATACACAACAAGCACACACAGAGAGAGTGCATAAATCATATAGAAAAATCACATAATAGAACTTGTTTCTGGAAGTAGGATTTTTTGAGGAATTCTCTGGAGAATTTGGGAATTGTAAGAATTTGTTCTAGTTTAGGCAAGGTTTTGAAGGATTCTAAAAGCCTAGGAGGATCGATTTGGTTTTTTTTGGTGATTTTTTGGAATTTCTAAATTTTGTTGAATTTTTCGGTAAAATTTTTAATTTTTCGACAAAAAACCCAATTATTGATGGTATTTTTCAGAATTCGATGAAAATTCAACTGGTCGGCCACTATATTTTTCATCCTAGAGAGAGAAGCAGAATAAAAAAAAGTTTAGAAAGAAAAAATGTGTAGAGAGGTTCTGAGGAGAGAAATGGTTTGAAGCTTTTTATATCTATGCAAAAATGGCGTCGTTTTGAGTTTTAAAGCCCTAGGATCTATGTGTTTTGCCATTAGCTGACCCTACCTACTTGCAACCCAACTCATGACCCAGTTTTAGCAGCCTTTTTCAAACCAAGCTAATCGTATAAGTCGAGTCGATCTAGCCATCTTTTGTGCTTGAAGGAAAGCTGTGCCTACAAGCCACTAAGCCAAGCCGAATTTTGGTATTTTTATTATTTTATGTTTATTTTATTTATTTGTTTATTTATTTATTTATTTTTAAATACTTTTGTAAAAACATATTTAAATAAAAATAGCCTTACCCATATATTGGAGGGCTTGTAATTTATTTTCAAAATAAAGTTTTACTAACATATTGGAGAATTTTATGATTTTTAATAATAATCAAATTTGAAAAGAAAAAATTTTTTTCATCAAATTCTACTAACATATTGAAGGATAATCTTTGATAGGAAATCTTACCAACATATTGAAGATATTTTTAAAAATAAATTATTTTTTTATTAATTAGATTTTGAATCTCTGATGATGGAATTATTAAAAGCGTTGTAAATAGTAATTTTTATGTAAATTCCTAAGTGAGAAAATCTTTTTCTAAATTTTACCAACATTTTGGAGAATTTAGATAAAAATTTTTGATACAAAGATTCTAAATCTCATTTATTATCACAAAATAAAAGTTTTTTTCTTACAAAAATTAAATGAATTCAACAATGGAGCCATTTTAAAGCGTGACAAATAGTCTCCTTGAAGACTCTTAAGGTGAGAAAATATTCTTAAATTATCATCAACATATTGGAGTTATTTAAGAAAATTTTCTAATATTAAATTATTTAATAAATCATAAATATGTTTTAAGCTTGGATAATTTGAAATCAAAATTGTATATCCTTTAGATAGGCGTTATAAGGGTATTATAATTTTTCTCCTACGTAATTGCACTTTCAAATTTAAAATTTAGTTTCGTGAACTAAAATATACTATTTAAATATGTCTAAGTCAAATTTAAGCTTCTCTTTAGAGCAAAATAGATTCTGATCAATTACACTTAAATAAAAAATATTGGTGGAGACTTTTTAAATTGATGTCTACTATAAGTCCATGGATCGGATAACATACCTGGCTGTATGATGATAACTTCTGTCCATCTGGTTTTTCACTTGGTCATTCCTACTGTTCCATATAGACCAAGAAACCATGACAGCTATTAAGTCGTTGGTAATCCTTTTTAACCACCTTTCAAACTGTTATTCATAGGACTCTATGCTGTGCTCTGTCATCCCCATAGCCTCGCATACCTCTCTACTGCTTTTGGGCACTCGATTATCACATGGAAGACCGTTTCTTCCCCTGCATTGCACCTTTAGCACGTTGCTGTGCTGCAATCTTCCTTCTTTGGAGATTCTTGTAGGAGGGAGGATTTCATTACAAAGTCTCCACCCAAATACCTTAATCTTCTTTGGGAGGTGTGCATGTCATATTTTTTGCCATATATCTTTCTCCCTTTCTCTCATGTCATTTCTAGTTTTTTCTTGGGTTCTTGACGCCGTATGTGATTGTATTCTCAGAAGGTGGTATTCGCTTCTAACACTATATATGCCACCTCTGTTGTAGTGCCAGACCTCATTGTCTTCTGCATTCATTCCATTTATCGGTATTGCCATAATTTCTTTAATTGTGTCTGTGTGAATAGTAGTTCTAGCTTCTCCTTATCCCATCTACAATTATCCACATCTATGAGATCACTAATCATGGTACAGTTCGGTAGGGTCCTTTAACTGGTATAGGGATAAAGTTTTTTGCCCCTGGTATTCATCTGTCCTGCCAAATCATAATTCTTATACCATTTCCCACTCTTCACCTAATTCCTAGCTGTAGAACTTCCCTTCTGAAGAATTATGCCAAACCTCATTTCCTCCCGATGAAATAAATTTCTAGCTCAAATTGTGGATTTTTTTCTTCATAGTTTTAACCACCCCCCTGAAGGCCTTTTTTCCTCTCCCAACAAAAGTTGGCAGCCTTAGATATTTCTCTGGGTTGTTTAAAGATTGTACTCCAAAAAGATTTTTTGTCGCCTTCTGCATCTCTTGGTTGGTGTTTTGCTAAAAAACAATCCTGATTTTTCATAATTGATCTTTTGACTGACCTATTTTCATCTGTCTTCAGTAACTGCATAACACACTGACCTTCATTGTTGTTTGCTTTAATGAAAAAGTAAACTATCATCCAGCAAAAGAACAAATGTGTTATCCTCAGGCTCTTCGGACCCTTTGCAAACAGACCATTCTCCTGATATTTTGTCAAACAGGACCGAGAGCCCTCAATGCAGATGAGAAAACAGGTATGGGACAAAAGACACCTTGTCTCAATCCTCTTCCCAGATAATGGTGTTCTGTTAAGCTGCCTTAATCACACCCTGTAGAAATAGATCTCTCACAATGCATTATACAAGAAATCCATCTTTCATGTAAACCCAATTTTCTCATACGATTCAATGAACAACCACTTGACCCTGTCATGGCTTTTAATCATGGTCTAGTTTTAATTGTCGCCCACCAGTCTTTTCCTTTCCCCTTAAGTGTCAAGAAGTGTAATAGTTCATAAGCTACCAGAACATTATCAGTTATAAGCCTACCTGGGATGAAAACACTCTGATTCTCGCTAATACTGTGGGATACGATCTGCTTTAGTCTATTAGAGAGGGTTTTTGCTTAAGGTCTTTCTAAAAGCTCTCATCTGCCATTTGGGTCATACATTGCCCCATCTCTTCTCGTTGCCCCATAATATCTCATTAAAATCTCCAACACATAACCAAGGAAGAGAGCTTTGTTGCGCCAGCCGTCAAAGCATGCTTCACACTCGGTTACGTTCTTTCACATCCGGTTCTCCATAGAATCTCGTAGTCCTAAATTCAATTCCCAACTTATCCCTCATTTTCATATCAATATGATACTTCAAAAAACTCAGTAATTCGATGCTTACATTCTCCTTCCATAACATGCCCAGACCCCCACTCCTACCCTATGCTTTCACACCAAAAGCCCCATACATTTTACATTTAATCTTAATTCTCTCCAGCTTGGTATCATTTAAGATAGTTTCACAAAGAAAAACCACATTGGGATCTTCTTTCTTCAAGATATCCCAAAGGACTCAAACTGCTTGCAGGTTTCCAAGCCCCCAACAGTTCCAAGCTAAGCACTTCATTGTTCTCAACGGGACTGGTACCCCGTCTCTGCCTTTTGTTCTGTACTACCATTCGCCTCCCTTTCATCAATCACTTTACTTCTTTTCCCCATTGTGTCTATTTCCATTACGGTTCCCACCTCATGCTCGTTCTTCCTCTTCCCCAGGTCCAGTAATTCCCTTACCTGTTTCGCCTAGGTTATTTTGCCAACTTTTTCCATTTTTGCTTTCAATAATTTGCCATTCCAACTTTGTTAAACCCCGTTCCATTACCTGTCTGTTATGCTTTCCTCATTATGTCTGCAGTACTCCCAATTATCCCTTGCTTTAGAGTCTCGGTAGTTTCCTGTTCACATATGTAGGTCCCCTCCTACAGTGAAACTTTCCTTATATTTCCCACTTTCCTTATATTTTCTAAAATAGTGCCATACACTACATGGACTGGAATGTCCCTCTCATGCACACCAGGGTCAGGAATATTCTTTCCATGCAAATTAGTTTCATTTTCCACGTGGTTCATCCCTTTCTCTTTCCCAGTCACCGTTTGGCCCGATGACTCCATTCCACAATGAATTCCATCAAATATGTTCTGCCCTCCAATCATAGTCATCAACTCCTTGCAAAATACGTTATCCTTATTTTTTGCAAATTCCTTCCTAAAATCTTGCCAGCTTCCATTCTCATCACGTCCAAATTGGGGACCGCATTGATGATTCCCTCGTTTCATCCGTACGCTGTTACCCTCTCCCACACACTAGTTGACCATGTTTAATTTTTTATCCGGTTAACTGTAGACATTAAATTTATCCAAATTTTTGAGTTGGGTTCGATTTTAATTTATTTGAGCTTAGGGTTTAATTTCATTTGTTGGACCCAAGCCCATTGCTTTTATTTTTATTTTTCTTCTATTTCATTTTTTTCTTTTACAATTAACTATTAAAACATAATAACATTAAATAATATGTTTAATTAATTAATTAACAAAAAATATTAAACCCTAAAAAAAAAAGAAAAAGGATGAAGACAGTGGTGCCATGTACACCCAACCCATTCCCTTGTAGTCCCTGGCCATACCCTAAACTTTCACCAGCCACCATTTACTCCACTCACTATCCCCAAGCAACTAGCCCTATCAAGCACCCATTCTCCACCCAACAACACTAATCCTAGCCTCTTCACACAAGCCCATACACTCGTAACACCCATACCTTCATCATCTCTAGTTGTTCCCAAATTTCCCAAAGATCCCCAACACCCAGCTTTCTCACCAATCGCCTCGCCCAAGCTCTGTGCACCCACATCTTGATCCCAGCCTCGCACACACCAAAACTAGCCCACACCTATGCACCATCAACCTTCACTCCAGCTCTTTCCAAGCACTCCAAACACCTTACCAAAAACCTACTCGACCACCTATTAGGAAACCAAAAAAAGAAGACTCAGAAAAAAAACTCAAACCAAAAATAAAAGCACGCACAAAAAAAAACATAAAAAAATCAATCACAATCGTCCCCAAAGGGGGAAACCTTAGTGCCATAGCCTCATGCACAAAAACAAAATAAAAACCATCAGTTTTAGTTTATAATAATAAAAAAAGGCCAAAACTTTGAAATCCAATCTACACCGATCAAGGTATTTTTTGAAAAAAAAAAAAGTAGATCCATGCTCAAAAGATTCATAGGAGGTTTTAGAGAATTTTTTGAAAAATTCAAATCACCAACAATCATCAGCGATAACTACCAGTGGTGAAAGAAGTGGCGGCAACGATAGTCGGCTAGTTGGGAAGTCATTGGCTTCTGGAGATTTTTTTTTAAAAGAAAATTTTGGACAGAAAAGGAGAAATGAAGTGAAACAAAAAAATTGATTTTTATATAGGTTCAAAACCCCAAATAATGTCGTTTTAAGTAGAGGAGATCCATGCGTAGACCCAGATCTGATTCGAGATTACGTGATCAGAGCCAATGCTTCTTTCAATAAGCCTTTAACTGGTTCAACAGCTGCTTGCTCGAACTACCCCCAATCGGTTTAGTTGAATCGATGTTGTCAATGATCTAGTTCATTTTTTTTATTTTTTATTTTTTTATATATTATTTATATCATTTTGAGTTTTATTTTTTTTTTGCATGTTTAAAACCTTTAAATTTGTTAAAATAAATATTTGTTGTTTTATAATAATAATTAATAAAAATAAAGTAAAATAATAAATAAATATAAATAATGAGTAATAAGGTTAAAGTTTTTGATAATTTTGTAAAAAATTTTAAAAAAATAAACCTATTAGATAATATAAAAAAATAAAATTACTACTAATAATAATAACAATAATAAAAAAATGATTTCAAACTTTTGATTTAAAAAAAAAAATATTATAAAGAATAATAACCAAAAATAATAAATAAAAAAATAAAATATAAAAAATATTATCAAATAACTAATAAAAATTTTCTTTGCCTAAATGATTGAGGGAATAAACTTAATTTTAAATAATAATAATAAATAGTTTCACCTAGATGTTGAAAAATTATTTATAATAAGAATAAAAACAAATAATAAGTAATAATAATAATAATAATAATAAAATTTTATAAAAAAAGTACATGAAAAATTTTAATTAATTTTTGAAAATCATAAAAAACAAAATTGCATTGAAACTCCACCTATATGTTAGAGATTTTTAGAGATGTTCGTATCTTTTTTTTAAAACCCGAAACTTTCAAATCGTAAACCCTTGAAACCTTAAAATTTCCAAACATTCCAAGCCCTTTAAACCCTCAAAACCCTAAAACCCTAAACCTTTCAAACCCTAAAATCCCAAGCTCTAAACCTTTAAATCCTAAACACTTAAAACTCAAAACCCTAAAATTTTAAAACCTTAAAACCTAAATCTTAAAATCAAACCGCAACCCCAAATCATTACCAAACCTTAAAGCCCCAACCTAAACCCATACTCAAAACCATCATGAAACTTTAAAGATACACGTGAAAATTTTATGTTAAATAATTTATTCCCGAATGCTGCCAAAAAGATAAGGTATTTAGGAAATTTTATTTCACTAAGTTAGTTGCACGAATCTTTGGTTCACAATAACATTAAGATTAAAATAAAAAATATATAATGGGATCTTAAATATAAATAGTAGTATCTAAACTCTGCCTAGATGTTAAAGAGTTAAGGTAATCTCATTATATTGAAAAACTTAATTTCAAAATTACATTTCATTATCACACATAACATCTATTAATGCATCTATTTATTATTGTTTGAACTCAATTCACATGTTTATGCCTTTAATTATTGTTTATTGTCTGATAATACCATCATTGGCATTTTTGTATAAAAAATGTGTTTAATTTAAAAATGAGAAATAAAACAAAAATAACATTCAAAGGGGAATAATTTTTAGTACTTTACCTAGATGTTGGAGAGTCACCAACAACTATCTTCTCAAAATAATGTTATTTTCATTTTCAAAGAATGTTGTGATAAATATCAGTCAAAAAAGTTATCTTTAAAGTTCTACTTAGATGTTGGAGAATTTTAAAATAATTATTTAACTTAAATATTTTTTCGATATTCATTAATAAATAATTTTAATAAAAATTAAAAATTTTTTCAAATAATAAAGGAAATTATTATTAAATTTTAGATCGAAACAATTTCATCCAACATCGAAAATTTTGCATGATTAATTGGTACCAATATATGGGCATTGTGGGGTGTTAATCCTTTCTCATTTGTAACTGACTCTCGAATCTAACTTGATTTTTCATAAATCAAAATTTATCTTTTTGATAAACTTTAATCCCATTTTTATAGTTTTATTGAAAAGATAAACTTTTGGGTGGCCAATCACACCTTAAAAAGGATTGGTAGTGACTCCCCTTATTTTTCTCAAAATTAAAATCTTAAACGTTTAACACTCTCAAAATTGTTATGACAACTTACTGATTCCATTGGAAAATTATTATTAATAGTTCTAGGATCATTTGGCGACTCTGCTGGGAACCTTTTTTTTAGAATCAAGCTAAAACTTAATCATGGGTTATCCGAATTGTTGGATTTTATGATTTTAGTTGATATTTAATTTTAATTCTTCCAAAAACAAAAAAATAAATAATGAAAAAAATCTTGCATGTTGACATCCTACCTTGGTTTTGTTATTCATTTTTTTTTTCTTATGTTGTTAATCGCTATATCTCTTTACACACACTTTGCATATTCACTCGCATATATGAGCTTTAGACCCGAGCTCTTTTTTTTTTTAAGAGAAAGTAAAGTAGCTATGCTCTCGTGAAGTGATAACATCAACATTTGCTGACAAAATACTTTCACTTAGATTGAACTTTTTTTATTAGTAGCTTGTAATGGTTGAGGATCGGAGAATCTTACTAATTTATAATAGATAATGATGTGAAGAATAGTCTGAAAACCTTTAGACGTATAAATCTTAACCTGACATATCGTGAGTTGTAAGGTCTAACCCTAAGATAGAACATCATGTATACTCTGCTTTGTTATATGCTATGCTTGATTATTTATTTATTTATTTAACATTATTGACTTGTTTAATTCTTTTGTTACCTTTAATTTTATTGCATACATCATATAGGCATCACATTTCTTATGAGAATATTGTTTTAAGTCAATCTTCAGTAAGAAAAAACTCTCATGAAGCCTACAGTGGCATCATCTGTGTGTAAGAACTACTTAGAGCTTAAAAGCCAATTAGAAAGTATTTAGGAAAAAGAAAGGGACTATTTAGTAGATGATCATATCTCGATGCTGCCAAAGTCAGTGTATATGAATCTCAGTCAAAATGAAACATTAGAATTGGAAACCATTTGGAAACAATGAGGAATAGAGAGAAAGAAAACCTTTTTCAAGAAATACAAGGATGTGGCACTACTTATGTCGATAAAAATTGATGAACAACTGATTAGAGCTGTAATACAATTTTAGGATCTGTCTTATCAATGTTTTATGTTTAACTAAGAAGATTTGACCCATACAATTGAAGAGTACTCATTTTTACTTTAGATAAATCCGTTGGTCAAGACATGATCTATTGAAAGAAAGATGTTTCAGTGTAGTTACTCATGCCCGCATCGATGCCAGTATTGACAGCCTTTGAGATTGCCTAGTAAGAATTTGAGGTAGAAAAAAAATGGAGAAAGAAAAAATGGTGATGTTGGAATAGGTTAATTAACTGAGGTATGATTCGATGATAAAAAATGATGCATTACTAAAGTTGACCAATGAACAAAAAGTGTTGAAAGGGGATTTAAAAATTTTCTATTAAGAAAATAAAAGACTGAGAATGGATGCTAGACCTTCAAGAGGATCCAAGAGGGAAACTTAGGATTTAAGAAAACTGCAAGAGTATTAGAAAGGTAGAGCGATGGAAAATAAAAAAGCTATTGTCACTCTTAGTAAGGATCAGCAGACATGGAATGACAAGTTTTCTAAAGTTGCCAAAGAAAACAAGTAATTAAAGGTCAAATTAAAAGAAGAAAAAAACAAGAATGCTATTGTGAAAATGACATTGGAACAAAAGTTGAAAAGGCTGGAACACCAACTAGTTGAGAACCAAAACCATATGAACATGATTCTAACAAAATGGCAAGAGATGGGGGACAAATGGGCCTATATTTACAACATAAAAGTAGAAGCTAGAGAGATGTGAAGAGCGAAAAACTTAGGAAGGTAGCAATACATAAAACACTTAACCGTTCAAATTTACAAGGCTATCCAAAAAGCAAGCAAAATGGTAAAAAAAGCAAAAGCATTTGAATGGGAGATTATACTGATCCAAGTCTATATTTAGAATTATTGAACTTTCTATGTAAGGCTAAAAAGTAATACACTCAAGTCAAATGTTTTTATGGTTTTAATGCCAAGATGATCGGATGATGTACAAGAATTCTTATAGTCAATGAAAGTTTCTTTTTGTTTTGATTGATCCAAAATAATTGTTCAATTTGCATTACATTCATTCCATGCATGCATTTTAATAAAAAAAATTAACAACAATAATAATATTATTATATCATGCAATCTAATTGATGGTTAATAAACTAAAGTTCAAAGATAACGAAGCTAAAGAACCTAATTCAGTCAATCCTGCACAAATATAATACTCGTTCTCAAGCTTGAGTTATGAAAAGAGAAATGCAACTAGATTTGATAGAGTCGAAACAGTGTAAGAGGAAATAAGGGAAAAAGTAATGGAGATACAACAAAATATTGAAGCACAGATGGCTAAATTAAGGCAGTTGTTGTCTAGTTCATGGAAGAGTAAAGGAGTTACTGGTACATCAAGGCTAGGAAAAGAAGTTAATACGAAAAAATCATTATACCTTCTGAGATTCTCCTTGCCTCAAGCTTAAGCTCTTCATGGGATATACGTATAGCCACCAAGTGTGCAACCATACCCTTATATCAATCATTCTGCTAGTCAACCACAAATTCACTTGAATGCTAACCCGAGATCTATCCTATTTGACCCTACAATGGTACCAAATCTAGAAATTTTGATTAAATAAGAAAAGTCTCATGAAAATATTAGAGCCTATTATGAATTCAAAAATACGAAACAAGTATAATCAACTTAAGAAAAGGCTTAAAACAATGGAAGGTAATGATATCTATGGGATTATTGATGCTAATGAGCTCAACCTGGGACCTGACTTAGTTATCTCGACGAAATTTAAAATCTTAAATTTTAAGAAATATGATGAAACAAAATGTCTTTCTACTCAGCTTACCATGTTTTGTCAAAAGATGATGGGTCATACTCAAAATGATAAGCTCTTGATACACTATTTCAAAGACAATTTAACTAGATCGATAGCAAGATAGTACGTATAGCTAGATTAGAGCCAAATCTATTTATGGAAGGACTTGGCCAAAACCCTTTATCGTCCAATATAAGCATGTCCTTGATACGACCCTAATAAGCTATCATTACAAAATATGGAGAAAAAACCAATTAAAACCTTTAAAGAATATGCATATTGGTAGAGAGTGCGACGGCCCAAGTCTAACCACCGCTAACTGAAAATGAGATAACTGTGCTATTTGTCAACACACTGAAAGCCTTATGCTATGACAAGTTGGTAAGAAATACAATAAAAAACTTTTTTATTATGATAATTTTAAGAGAAATGATAGAAAATGCCATCAAGAGTGGCAAAAGTGAAGGGCTCAAAAAGAAGATAGCAAATCTAAAAAAGAAAGAACATGAAACATACATAATCACTTACGAAAATTCCTTATACCATTCTTTTATTTCATATAATCCAAACCCACCATACCTTCTCTATTACCCTACTACCAATAAATCTCCTAGTAACTATATTATTATCGAGCACCCAACAACCACCATACAAGCTGAGCTTTAGTCTTCAACCACTTAATTACACATTCGTATCTCTAACTCAATCGTTTGCCCAACCAACTCATCGAACCAATAACCAAAGAAACCCATAATATAACAACAATTGAAAAAAAACCTTAGTTTGACCAAATTCTCATGTCTTACACTGATTTGTACCCCTAGTTGATGAAAGGCCACCTTATTGCCCCTACTTATATGGCACCATGAAAACCACCATACCCAAGTTGGTATGACCCCAATGCCAAGTGTGATTATCATTATGGTGTGGCAAAACACTTTATCAAAAATTGCATAGCACTTAAACATAAGATATAAGGGTTTAATAAATTTGGGGCTCTTAACTTTTAATACCAAATTCAAGCCAAGTATCAGTGAAAACCTTTTGCCAGACCATACCGAAGAAAAAATTAATATGGCAGGTAATGAAAAAGATGTAAATATCAAAAGATGCATGAATGAAGTGATAACCTCTTTTGAATGAGTGTATGACTATTTGAGTGAGATAGACATGATTTAGCCACTATTTTTGGATGATAATAAAAGCCATGAAGACCCCAACCAGGTTTGCAAGTATCATGAAAGAATGGTTGGACATTCGATCCAAGGTTATGAAGTTTTTAGACAAATATTACAAAGCTTGATGGACGTGACCATTATAGAGTTTTATGATGAATATGATGAGAGTGGTGTGAATATGGTGAGTGATGAACATCCTAGCAAGTCTTTTATCCCCAAACCTCTCATAATATACTATGATAAAAAATCAGAGAAAACTATTTCTTTTTCTAAGACACCAATGACTATTTATGTCCTTAGTCCATTTTTTTACCAAATGATAAAGCAGTTTTATAGAAGTATGACTACGATGTTGTAATACAAGGACTTGTTATAACCTCGGATGATCCAGGTATAGAGAATACTGCAAACATAATAGGCATAAAGGAATAACTCGAAATGGCTGATGTTACACTCCCAAGATGTTGGAAAAGGTTAAAAAAAAAGGTAAAATGAAATAAGAAGACATGGCAAAAATCAAGGTACTTAGCTAGTGGTAAACCCAGAAGTCTAGATCAATAAATCAATATAAAAAAGGCATGTGATTTCTTAAAGATTATTAAGCACAGTGAGTACAATATGGTTAACTAGTTGAATAAACTACCAACTCGTATTTCTTTATTGTCATTATTATTGAATTCAAAGTCGCACAGGAATACTTTGTTGAAAATGCTTAACCAAGCTTAAGTCGAACACAATATTTCTATCGAGAAGGTAGATCACATGATTAAAAATATTAGAGCCTTGAACTTAATTATTTTTAATAATGATATAATACCCACAGAGGGATGAGATAGTGTTAAAGCCCTACATATTAGTGTAAAGTGTAAAACCCACACCATGGCCAAAGTATTAATTGATAATGGGGTATCTATTAATGTCATACCTATGACAACATTATCAAAACTTCCAATGGACCCCTCATACATAAGAAATAGTCACCTGATTGTAAGAGCTTTTAATAGAGCATGAAGATAGGTGATTAACGATATAGAGATTTCGTTCTAAATTAGCCTATGTACTTTTAATATCTTATTTTAGGTGATGAATATAACACCTACATATAGCTATTTACTTGAAAGACCTTAGATCGATACAACTGGAGTTTTACCTTCATCTTTACACCAGAAGGTAAAGTTCATTATTGAAAGAAAATAAGTTTATCTAGATGGTAAGAGAGATTTGTTAGTGACCAAAACCTTGATTACTCATTATGTTAAGGTTATGAAATAGGTTATCGAATGCTCATTTAGAGCTTTTGAAGTAAGAAACACTACTTATGTCAGAGAAGGGTCGAAGATATCAATCTTTCGATTGTCAAAGACTACAGATATGGTGATTAAGTAAACTACAAAAAAAGGTTAGCAAACAAGACAAGGTTTGAAAAGGTTTTTACAAGGAATTAAGAAGGCACCAAGTAGAACTGAGAATAAAAAGAGATGAGGTTTAGGTTATAAACCTACTGCCGCTAATAGAAAAGTATGATGCAAAAAAAAGAAGAAAAGATAATAGCATGCCTTAAAGGGCATTAATCAGTTGATGAAAGAATAATTTCCCTTATCTGTATAAAATATTCTACTCCAATGGATATGTCCATCTTAGATTATCAAAGGTTGAAAAGGGTGAGCTAGCAATAGGATTAGAGAAAGCCTTTTCTCAAAGTTTATATTGGGGCAAATGAGAAAGATGTGCAAGATGAAAATATGTTCTTTTTTCCTTTCCTAGGTTAGAAAATCCAAGAACGATGTACTATTTTTGTTATTCTTAGACTGTTCAAACTTAAAAATTTTAATTGTTTTTGCCCAAGAATATGCAGAGGTTAAATGTATGGGCTTACTTTCATTATCCTAATAAAATAATGAATGCGATGCATTTCACATATACCATATTCTTCATTTTTTTTCTTTTCCATTGTCATTTTTTTTGCCTTTGCCAAATCAATATATATTTCTTTGTGATTATACCTATTTTTGGATCTTTTAATAATGAACGTTATGGATGACCGAGATAATAACGTTGGATTTGATTTCAAAACTTCGATTCATATTAATAAGCTTGATGATAATGTTAATTCAAAAGACTATGATTTGCTTCATGATATGTTAAAATGGATGAAGCAAGAGAAAAATATTATAAAACCCTATTAAAAATCTGTCGACTTGTTGAATTTGAGGAATGGTAAGAATAAAAAAAAAAGTTAGAATTGGTACTTCACTAGCACCAATTGAGAAACAGAATTTGATGGATCTATTGTAAGAATATGTGAATTTATTTGCATGGTTCTATCAAGATATGCCTAAGTTTAACATAAAGATGGTTGAGCATATATTGCCTTTAAAACTAGAGTGCTTACTAGTACAGTAAAAATTAAGACACATGAAGCTAAAAATGTTGCTAAAGATAAAGGAAGAAGTAAAAAAATAGTTTGATACAAGTTTTTTAGAAGTGGTCAAGTACCTTAAATGGGTAACCAATATAGTCTTAGTTCTTAAAAAAGATGAAAATGTTAGAATATGTGTAGACTATCAAGACTTAAATAGGGTCAACCCAAATGATAATTTCTCATTTGTGACCATGTAGGGTATATTTTGCTATAAAGTTATGCCTTTTAGGCTAAAGAATACTGGTGCTATGTATCAAAGGGTGATGGTCACTCTTTTTCATGATGTGATACATAAAGAGATAAAGATGTATGTCATATATGATATGATAACTAAGTCTTAGAAAAGTGAAGATCATGTTGCTAATCTCAGAAAGCTTTTTGAAAGGTTATAGAGATACCAACACTAGCCAAATGTACCTTTAGTGTTAAATTTAAAAAATTGCTAGAGTTTATAGTTAGTGAAAGAGGTATAAAAGTAGACTTTGATAAAATTTGAGCCATTCAAGAATTGTCAACACCACGCATGCAAAAGAAAGTGAGATGCTTTTTGGGATAATTGAATTATATTTCTTACTTTATATCTTAACTCACCTCAAAATACGACCCAATCTTTAAGCTACTTCATAAAAATAATCCTAATAAATGGGATGAAGAATGCCAAAATACCTTTAAAAAGGTTAAAAAGTATTTGACCAAACCCATCAGTGTTGGTACCACTAGTTGTAGGAAGGCTATTGATTTTGTATCTAATGGTGCAAAAAAAATCAATGGGATGCGTACTGAGGTAAAATGGTGAAACTAGTAAGAAAGAGCATGTTATTACTATTTAAGGAAAAAGTTTATGGAGTGTGAGGTCAAGTACTCTCAAGTAGAAAAAATTTGTTATGCCTTAGCTTGGACTACTCGTATACTTAGGTAATACATGTTCTATCATATGACTTAGCTAATATCAAAGTTAGATCCCCTTCAAATACATTTTTGAGAAATCATCTCTGACAGGCAAGATAGTGAGATGGCAGTTAATGCTCTCGAAATATGATATTGTGTATGTGACATAAAAATTCATAAAAAAGAGTGCGATAGTTCATTTTCTTACTGATCGAACTATAAAAAATTATGAGCCCATGAAGTTTGAGTTTTCAAATGAAGACTTAATGGCAATCTTGTAAGATGAAAATGAAAAGGTTGTAAAGAAAGTGTTCGAGATATTTTTTGATGGAGCATCCAATATAATGGGACGGCATGGCGTTGGGACAATTCTAATATTCGTAGAAGGGAATACTACCCATGTACTACAAGGTTGGACTTTAATTGTACAAACAATATTGTTGAATATGAAGTATGTATCATGGGTTTATAGATGGCCATTGAAAAGAAGATTGAAGCACTAGAAGTATCTGGGGATTCAGCCTTAGTAATTTATCAACTAAAAGGTGAATGAGAGACCAAGGATCCGAAATTAGTGTTATACCAAAAGCACATAACTAGCTTGATAAAATAGTTCAAAAAGATCCAATTTCAGTATGTTTCTCAAGAAAAAAATTAGATTATTGATGCCTTAGCCACTTTGGTTGTAATGTTCAAGTTAAAATGACAATATAGGAATCTAGCCCATTAGAATATAAATGAAAGATTCACTGACCCACTGTTCGAATGTAGAAGAAAGGTAGATTGGCAACCGTGGTATTATGATATTGTGCAATTTATCAAGTGCCAAAACTATCCCAAGTAGGCCTAAAAAAATGATAAGAAGTTCATCTGAAGATTAGCAGCAAGGTTTATGCTTGATGAAAAAATCCTATATAAGAAGAGTCAAAACCAAATATTACTAAAGTGCATAGATGTTATTGAAGCAAAAGGATACTTGAAGAAGTACACAAGAGAATTTGTGGAACACATGCTAATGGGCATATGATGGCCAAATAGATTATAAAAGCAGATTACTAGTGGTCTACAATAAAAAATGATTACATTAGTTATGCCAGAAAATACCATAAATGCCAAATTTATGCAAATAAAATTCATTCTCCTCTAGTCTAACTGCATGTCTTGGCACCACTATGACCTTTCTCTATATAAAGAATGGATGTAATTGGACCTGTAACCTTGAAAGCTTCAAATGGGCATTGTTTTATCTTTGTAATAATTGATTACTTCACCAAGAAGGTAAAAGTAGCTTCATAGGCTAGTATTATGTGATCAATGGTGTACAGATTCATAAAAACAAAAGATAACATGTTGGTATGGGCTCTCGAAAAGGATCATCTTTGATAATGCTAACAACTTGAATAGTAAAATAATGAAAAAATTATGTGCATAGTTCAAAATAAAGCATCATCATTCAACACCATATTACTAAAAAATGAATAGTACGGTAGAAGCTATGAATTAAGAACATCAAAAGAATATTGGGAAAAATGATTGATACCTATAGAGACTAGCACAAAAGGTTACCCTTTGCCCTATTTGCCTATAGAACATCAATTTGAATCTCTATGAAGGCCACTTTGTTTTCTCTAGCATACGAGATAGAGGCTGTACTACCAATCGAAATGAAAATTCCTTCTTTGAGAGTTTTGATAGAAGAAAAATTGGATAAAGCAGACTGGGTTCGAGATCATTTCAAGCAACTAAATCTCATTAAAGAAAAAATCTCTTGACATTCACTCATAGACAAATGTAACAAAAAGGAATCATACGAGCACATGACAAAAAGATACAACCCCGATGCTTTCATGAATGTGAATTGGTTTTGAAAAAGATCTTGCCAAATCAACATGATAATAGAAAAAAATAGACACGCAATTAGAAAGGTCCATACGTGGTAAAAAAGGCATTCTTTGGAGAAGTTTTGATCCTTATAGAAATGGATGGTGATGAATTGTCAAACCCTATGAATTTGGACACTGTTAAGAAATATTTTGCTTAAAAAAAGAGGAAAAAAAGATAATTTAGACTAAAAACCCAAAAAAGGCAGTTTGAACTAGATGGAAGATCGTTTAAGTTGAAAACTTGAAAAGATAGCTTAAATGAAGGTAGAGCTAGGAAAAAACCTTTCAAAGAATAAAAAAATGGCACATAATTGGATGAAACGGTGCCAGAATTAAGGGAGATGACTTTTAGGGACAAGTTTCCATTAGTCATAGATATGGGGTAAGGATTGGTTATATAAGATCAAATATGGTAAGATCGTAAATGTAACGAGTTTTTGGGAAAAGATCTGGTCCAAATAGGTCAAGGTTGTTCAAATGGTCATTGTCTAGAGAACTGATATTTGATTCCTGATATATTTTTGAATTTTTTTTTTGTGTCTTGAAAAGCTTATTTTTATCTTTTTAAACCAAAATACCTTATTGTCGACTAAGTTCCATATTCAATCTTGAACATGAAAACATTGCATTTGTCATTTGAAATTAAGATAATGACTGATAATATTTATAATAGACCAACGCATCGCTTAAAAAGAGAATGTAAAGATGATGAAAATAACAATATAGGATCTGAAAAAATGAAATAAAATTGATTGATCATCAAAAACAAGAAAAAAAAAGGAAGAGAAGATAAAGAAAGAATTCAGAGAAGATTTTAGGGCAAGCAAGAGTCAAACAGGTCCATCAAAAGTATAAGATTTTGAAATAAGAAGAACGAGAAACAACTAGATGAAAAGCAAAAGATTCAGAAAGGCAAGAATAATGGAGTCAATTTTTAGAAACTAAAAAAACCAAACCAATTTCAAAAATTGAATTAACATGAATGAAAATGCATGGTGTAAATCATAAATTGTATCTTTATCTTTCTGATTCATCACATCATTATATGCATTCACATATATCTTATG